>CM040744.1:19480717-19565717 GCA_022829145.1 Albula goreensis
CTGTCCCCTCCCCCACCACTGCCACTATCCCTGAGCATCCTTTCATTGTAATGAGAGGTCTCCAACGTTAACTTATTCATCAAGAGCAAACAGTTAATGATGAGCCCCTGGCGCAAAACTTTCTTTTGCTTACTTTTGCCATTTCTGTTATTATCACATTTTATGAGACCCAGGTGTTGACGTGTCCAATGGTATCTTTGTTATCGCCATGGCAATCACAATCACCACTGATATGAGGCATTATAAACTCCACGGCTGCTGATGTTATTTGTGGCAGTGGGCTGTCACATCGCATGAGTGATGACTTCAGACAGGGGTCTGTTTGAAGGGAGGTCCATGTGATGGGAATGAGAACTAAAACCTCACTTTCACTCTGCTCTGTGTATATCATACGCAGGGCTGGTGTCGGTCACTCCTCTCTCTTGAGGCCAATGTGCTTTGGAATTACCGTGGAGACAGAGCCGGGTGCAAATAGCTCTCCACCACAGGGTTCCAGTTACATATAGACAGAATAGGTGGAGATGGTGCAGATGGAGTGTAGGATATCTGTTGGAGAGATTATATAGTATGTGTGAACATATGTGTATGCATGTGTGTATGTGTGTATTTATGGTTTCTGTAATACAAATTTTGAAGCATTTAACAAATACACACAGGTGTATTATTTGCACATAAATCATGTTAGCACATAAGACAACCCTACCTTATCCACCAAATCTTATATTAGCTTACATTGTTCTCAGTGACTCAGCTAAACATAGTCTTTTGATCATGAAACTGAATTAGTTGAACATAACTGTACATGTGGCAAACAAAATAAGTACATAGTCTATCATGTGTTTAGACCTAAGTAATCCACAAAATAAACAATGTATTTCTCCAGTTAACGATGTATGTCTTGTGTTGCCTGTAGTTGCATACAATACAGATGACAGACAGCTCATAGTTAAATGGAAATGTACAGTGAACATATTTAATACACTGGAGGAAATTGTCCTATATAAATAGAATTTTTTGGTTTTTACATTTCTGGTCTGGGAATCTAGATGGTTTTAAGGATGTACATGCCAAAAAGGGTCTGTCCTTAACTTCATGTTTGGAGCGACGGAAAGTTTGGTCTGGAAATATTTTACCTAACATCCAGACAACCGGGCCGACCAAAAATCGCCATCTTTTTGCTACCCAAAAGGCAGCAGGGGTTTCTACTCCACTGTGTCAAAACCTGAGGGATTGGCCTCTATGGCCACTCTCCAATTGCAGCGCTTTGGGAGAGTATCTGTTAGTGGAAGGGCAGATGGGGGTCTGAGGGTCTGATTACCGTAACGCTGTAAATGTCAGAGATAGAGAGCAGGCGAGGTGTGATGCATTGTTTTTTTTCTCCCATGGAAAGGTCAGAGATCGCATCGGCAAAAACCTTGGTCTTTGTCCCCGCTCAACCTTATCTGTCTCTTTCTCCCTCTCTCACAGTACTGCGCTGAAGAGGACAAATGGAACACAAAACCCATTTGGTCTGTGGGTCAGAGGACTGCTACAATTGTCTGTTTGTGAGATCATGAAGAACACAGACTTCAGTTTCTTTGCTCCAGTTCTTCAGATACGTAATTCTGTGTGCTGTTGTGAGACGTAATCAGGAGACTGGCAGTAAAGTTTCTGCCACTGGAGTGTTGGTTAGGGTGCAGAGCTCTGAACAAGATGGTCAGTATAAAACTGAGACTTATTCTGTGTGTGTTTTTTTATCCCCAGTTGCTTTGGTAGAAAACTCAGTTGAACTGCATGAAGTGTGCTTTTGTGTGGTTTAACAAAGCAAACATAACATGTTAATTAACGTGTAATAATAGTTATAAATCATTCCTAATTAAATTCAATTAATGACACAATACACATTCTCAAATTTTATACATTTGATGTCACTTGATGTAAATTACCTTTGGTCAATCCACTGACCAGAATTCTGCAAAAAAATGCTTATGAGTGATTTATAAAGTTGTAATTAAGGCATTATACATGCTTCATAAAGGCTGCAGGCCTATACACATGGTTCAAAGTGTGACTGAAGTGAGTGTTGGGGAGTGAGATTCCATGAGAAGCAAACATGGGAGGAGAAACCATGTACAATTAGTAACTCACAGTTTTGGAATACTGTCCACATTTTTGATTGCTTCAGCTGAGTCAGTGATGGACAGCTGAGTGTAAGACCACCGGAACAGTGCTCAGGCAACCTCATTTCAACCACTTCTACTGAGAATGCCCTCTGCTTGTACATGTGTACGTTATTCACAGTGTACACTGGAGTCCGTGCAGGTGATTGAGGATGACTATTCCCATCAAGGTGAATTGTAATTGAATTAGAAAGTTGGTCTAAGCATGATAAAAACTGTGATCATTCTCTTCAGTAGTGATGAGTGTGGGAAAAGACACATGTTTGGGAATGTGAGATGTTTTCTGTCTCTAACCTGTGTTGCAAATTTAACTTGTGAGAGATGAGTTTTAGGTATTGATGGTTTAACCAAGAACTGGGACTGAATAAACAAACTTGTACAGACCTGCTCGTCCCAAACAACTCATGCTTGGAGGAAACCTAGTGGAATTTAAGGCTTTGGATGATGCCCTTTGGATTGACTTGGGATAACAGCCTGAGGGTTTGAAAGACCCTCTCCAGGTGAGCATACTTCCTGATTTTATGTGAAGAAATACTCATAAAATGGTAACAGAGTCTTGATACATGACTTAATTCTCTGAATAATTTTGAAAAGTAGTAGTCTTTCATTTGTTCATTAAGTTTATGAGCAAGATAGCTACATCTTATCTGTAATATCTGTATATGTAATATCTGTATATGTAAAAGCATATATCATGGCACATGAGAAATCATTTTAGGAAGAACTGAGAAAATTGACTTTGTCTGTTCAATTACTCATATTTGTACTAACGTAAATTGTAAGTTTTGGATCAATGTGTAACACCAGTTTAAAATTACAGGATGTTAATTCATCAGAATGAGTCAGGTGGGCCGTTAAGGAAGAGATATGATGTCTGTGGATCTCTTTTGATTCTCCTGCAGTTTACACAATGTTATTATTTTTATCTCTCTTGACATTATCAATTTACTTTATATGTAATACATTCCTTGCTCATTGGCAGTTTTTCTTTCAAATGTTACCGTTTCATCTCCGATGCCATCTGCACAGCTTCCTTTGGCAATTTCCAGGCAATTATTGTTTTACAAAAATCCATAGCCTGCCCCCTCACTGTTTGTCAGCTCTGACAGTGTTTGCTGTTTTGCATCAGTAGGTAACCCAGCGCGTGGCTCACGCGATCGCTGTGAGAGGCGCCATCAAAAGCGGTTTTGAAACCACAGCTGTTGTGTTGCACTGATTACCAGCATCATTACAGGGTGTCTTCATTCAGGACCTCGTCCAATCAGAGCTAAACACAAGAAACACCATACCCTGCCACCAACATCCCTTCCTTGCCCCCCCAAGATTAAAAACAAGATGGAGTGAGACAGAGACTTTGTGACAACAGGTGAGAAGTGGAATCTTTTTTGAAAAGGTTTTCTTATTTAAATCATGCAGGGGATAGGGCTAGCTAGAACACAGCAAACAATAAAAGTGAACAAATTAGTACATTGATGAGCATCAATAGTAACATAGAACACAATATATTAAAAAGGAAATGGCCAATAACACACAGAAATCCGTTGCCACTCCTCCTCCTCCTCATGATAAGTGGCGTCATGAGGATGGGTGCAGTTTTATGTGCTTAAAACTAGAGAAGTTTAGTCAATTGTCATTTTTAAAAGGTCTCTACTGTAGCAATCACTGCTAGATTGTTATACTTCACACTCCGCACTCATCCTTGTGATTGTGAAGGAATATTGGGGCTTGGAATTTGGGCCGTGACAGCGTGCTGGACTTCACACAGGTTTCCTTATCACAGGGCCTGGAGTGAAAGTGAAATTTAATGCATTCAGCAGATACTCTTATCCAGAGTGACTTACACAGTTGATATTTTTATGCTTTATCTATTTATACTGCTGTTTTACTGAATCAGTTCAGGTGAAGTGCCTTGCTCAAGGGTATATAGCAATTCCCTACCTGGGCATTGTGCCCGCAACCTCTGAGTGTCAGGCCAAGCTTAGATGCAGGGATTGGACAATGAGGCTTCAACAAAGAGAATATGGGCGGAGCTATCATGTGATACCAGTGACCCACTGATTTCAACTAATCATTGTGTTTTCCTGAGAACAGGAACCCATTTAGTTGATAAAAGGAAGTACCCTCTTATCCCTGACAAACACATGTCACTTCCTTGTAGCGCTCTGTGTAGCTCTCCTTGTAGTGCTCCCTGTTTTTAAAGCACTCTCAACCAGGAAATCATGTGTTGGAAGTCACAATTCACAGAGGGATGACTAAAAAAAACATGGTGGAAGCTGACGAGCACTTCCCTCAGGTTGAATTAAAAGCTCGTAAAAGGAAAAAAAATCCCCCATCGAGAGTACAGACGAAGCTCGATGGGCTATAAATAAATTTAACAAAAACGCACAGCCTGCTGTGAGAATGGTCGCGTTGGCAAATTGAACGCACCATTAAAGTGCACAATTAAAAAAAGAAGGAGAAAAAAACGCAAGCAAGCTTAACTGCCTGCACTTAGAATAGCAATAAGTGTCAACGTCCCGGTCAGATGCTCCACGGGGGGAGGTGAGAAATGAGGAAATTGTAGTAATTTGAGAGTGATGGAAGTGGTGTGCCACACCATGTGAGTGTGGACATGTGTGAGAGTGAGACTCTGTGCATGCATGTACATGTGTGCCTGTGTTGAAAGTGTTTGTTTGTGCTTAATGTGCTCATGTCTGTGTAAGCATGTACGTGTGTGTGTGTGTGAGTGTTTGGCAACATGAGTATGTGTGTGTGTTGGTCGTGTCTGTGTGTGTATGTATGTATTTGTGTTGGGAGTGTGTGGTAGAATGTGTGTGAATTTGTGTTGGTAGTGTATGTGCATTGGGAATGTGTGTGTGGTTCTGTGTGTATGATGGTCGTGTGTGTGCATTGGGAATGTGTGTGTGTGTGTGTGTGTGTGTGTGTGTGTGTGTGTGTGTGTGTGTGTGTGTGTGTGTGTGTGTGTGTGTGTGTGTGTGTGTGTGTGTGTGTGTGCTGGTATGGTTGGGATAAGAGTTCCAATCACTCACACACAAAGCACTGACACAAGCAAAGCACAACAGCTGGCATTCTGGGAGGCATACTCCATATTTGGCAGACAGTCATAAAGAGAGGGATGAAAAAAAGATATACTAAACTTATCAGAATGCGGAACGAAGGATGCCGTGATATATCTGATGTGTCACATTCTCAAGGCTGCAAACTGAAATGAGCATGGCCAAGCTTTCCTCTCCAACCGATCTGAGCTCAGCTGCTCTCAGCTACTGCATTTTTGGACTGTGTTTTAGCTTAACTGACCATGTTATCCAAGACAGCTCACAAGATTTACAAATGCTTTCATTTTAGCATACAATTTAACCTGTAAGTCCTTATTCAGTGTTATTATTATTATTATTATTATTATTATTATTATCTTACAAGGCTTTAAAAAGCATTGGTGTGCCCCGGCAACTTCTGCATGGGATTTGAACACACGACCCATTAATGAAATGATCAGTGCCTCATTCACTCCCAGTATCATTTTAACACCTGTTCAAGTTGCTGTTCTATATTACGTCTGCACGGCTGCTGTAAATTTTGAGGAACCACAGGAAGAATTACTAGTGTGAATAAAAATAGGGGAGGGACAAACATACATTTTCAAAGTGGGGGTGGCATGCCCCTTCCAAACCCACACAAAAGTAAAGGTTCTTTAGACATTTTTATCAAACCGGCAGCTGACAAATTAGACAGTATGATTAAATATAAACCCAGTCAAAAGGAAAACATAAACAATTCAAAGAAACATATTTCCCAGAATTCTCAAGAACAGAGGGTGCTGTAGGGGGAGTTAATGAACCCCCCTCTTCTATTCTCAGCACATTCACCTGCTACCTGTTATAAGGTATGTAATTAGGGCAGCGTGATTATGAAAGAATATCATTCTCCGAGCATTGGCTGTGAGGAGAGGCATCCATTCTGGACATGTGAAGATCAGTGTTTATGGATCATTATTGATATTGGCGGGTTACTCTCCAACCATGTGGTGAGTTAATAGTGATCTTGATCAATATAGTCTCTTAGACCGGAAAGTAGATGTAAAGTTACATGTTTTGTTGCTATTCTTGACATTTTCCCATGTGCGACTGACATCAAAGTATGCTGATGCTCTCTGCTGCCCCCTAGCCCGGGATTGGTTTCAAATGAAAGTGCAATTGTAAAAAGCAACAGGAGTCTGGTATGTCAGACAGGTGAAAGAGACTCGAGGTGTTCAACTTTTGATAAGGCAAATATTCTGTTTTCATCGTAGCCCTTGGAAAACGTTTCAAGGCCTTGTGTTTATTGTGTGTGTGTGTGTGTGTGTGACGGCACAAGCTTTTGCTGAACCCAAAGGGTGAATTGGGGTTGGAAGGTGGGGGTTGGTCTTACTCCAAAACCAATACTATGGATGTTCGTCATGGTTACAGCCTCCCTATGATTCCAGGTTACCATTTCATCACATATTTCACTGGTGGCTCTCCAGCTTATACCCCAGGAAGAGTGCATCTAATACTGGCTGTTTAAAGCAGTGGGGCAGGTCCACTCCAGCATCCCCCCCATCCCCACCTCCCAGGGGCCTCACGGTTTATGCAGGTTTTTAAGATACCAGTCGAGCGATTTCAAATTAAGCTGTTAAGGTTTGAGAGGCTCAGTGACAGCTCCCGAATCCTCTCCTTCCCCTAGACCATTTACAGTGGGCATGCTTTCTCAACCAGAGCGTTGATGAAGACACACTATGTATAAACCACTCGCAATATATAGTACCACTATTGTGATTTGTGGCCATTTTGAACCAAATACTTACTACAAAGCAGCATAGGTGGAGAGGGAAGGAAATATACAGCTGTCAACAAACAAATATATAAAAATATATATGTATATGTGTCCGTGTAAATGGCTCCATGTTTCCATCTCTCTTTACCTATACTGATGTGTGGTGAGTGCTCTGCACAAAATGGCCAGCACACATTACCCAGGTGAGAGCTGTATGATATAGGGAAAAGAAATGCAGGTTTCCTCAGCTGGTGACTGATCAGTCCTGGCACCTTAATTTCCTGTGCCGCTGACATCAAGACCCTCATCATATTTTTTTGAACAGATTAATCTACACCTGGCTAAGGAAAGCATAGGCAATCTCTGACATTCCCAAAGTGGAGCATGTTTCCCAGAAAGTCAAAGACAGTGGGAAAAAATGTAATCCTTAATAAATGTAATTAACACAAGTGGTTTGACATACAAACACAATTAATAAGGCAGTGCAGCTAACTCACTTCATTTGGCTAAAAAAACTCAAATAATAAAGAAAAAGTGAGAGCCATACAAAATAAAACCAAATAAAAAAATAGCTTTTTTATTTATTCTTATAAAAATGGGAATCAAAATTCTCATTCGCGATTTCTGCACTCCTGTGATTGTCAAAATTTTACTTAATTATGGGTGACATTATGATGGGTCCCTCTGTCCTTGAATTGTGACAGGAACCAAGCTAAATGGATATTCAATGGAATGTATTCAATGTATTCGATAAAATTCAAATTCCCCTTCCTCCCTCTCCTCCTCAAAAAAAAGATCTTAGGAAGTAAAGATAATTGCAGTTTTCCCTTGACTCAGTGTCAGCTTTAACAAGCTGACGCCGTTAGATTGACTTTGAAAGCAATTTAGAGAAGGAAATTAGCAGTTTGCGATTTCCATTCCAACAGTCACACCCCGTGCTCCATCACGATTTGGCAGAACAAGTTCACGTTCGCAACACAAAATTAATCAGAAATGAGTCTGGAGTTTTGTTTGTGGAACAACAAAATACAATAAGTGGAGAGGTGGGGATTATTTACATGTTCATGTGTTCTTGTTCATGGACAAGAACATTTTAACATTCTTTTTTTTTTAAACATGCTGTGACTTTCATTTCTTATATTTTTCCTGTTTCACACACCTTTATTGAATGGCAGTTGGACTTTACTTCCTGCACCAGACATTTTTATCTCTGTTACTTGAAAGGCACTTCTTTACCAGATTCAGTTACCAATATTCACTTTCAGTAACCCTGTATGATATGGTTTATTGTTTCTGTTTTCACTGTCGGTTTTGTTCGGTTGTTTCCGCGTTTTTGTTTTCCGTTCCCTGTCCATGTGCTTTTGTTTTCATTCTGTGTTGCCACCCACCTTGTCACCTACCCTGTTGATTACTCATGTGTTTCACCTGCCCTGCTGTTACACCTATGTCTCATTGCTCGTTAATCTGTGTATTTATACCCTGCCTTGTCTTTTGTATGTTGTGAGTTCTTTTCAGTTACTTCTGTTCCTGTGTGTAAACAAGCCTTTTCCTTCCTTCCTTCCTTCCTTCCTTCCTTCCTTCCTCCCTCCCTCCCTCCCTCCCTCCCTACTTATGGTTTTTGATTCTTTGCCTTGTGTTTTTGTACTGTTTGTCATGGTTGCAGGTGTTATCTTTGTTTTTATTATTTGTTTGCTTCGTACTTTTTCGTACTATCGTCGGGAAGGTAATGACGTTCTTCTGGCCAATCGGCTATCTTTTCCTATCTTGTTTGGTTATCGGTTGAGTGCTAAGTGTGGTCGATTAGTAACTGGTTTTAGGTTAGTGAGGTCTTTATATTACCCAGGGCTTCAGCATTTCTTTGCGTTAGTGTCGTCTATACACTTCACCGGCTTAGGCAGAGATTTTGTCTGCTGGTTCAGGCTCAGTAAAGCCTGGTATGTAAGCATAAATGTAGGAATCTTTTACGAAGTCCTTTTATTTTCTTTTTCTTGCGGGGTTGATCCATTTTTAGCTGCAGAATAACTTTGGTGTTTAAGTATCTGCGTGGTATGTCGTACATTGCTTTTTCTGTATTAAGAGCTGTTAGTTATATCACTCCTGAAGTCTTCGTTTCTTTTTATTTATCTTAGAGTTGGGATTCTCCCACAGGAGTGTTTTTTTTTGTTTTGTTTTAGGGATTTGTTCCCTCTAATCTGTCTCCTTCAAGACCTAAGTGGTTGAGGAATTAGTTCCTTAGCTTTTCGTCTGTGTATTGTGCTCACTAAGGAAGTCCCATCATCATCATCAGTCCTCAAACTGTTGCTGAGTCTTCTGGTTAACAACCTTCACCTGCCTGACTTTTGAGCATTCTCTTGGATTGTGTTTTTGTACTTTCAGAGTACTGAGACTCCCTGGCCATGACCATTGCCGGTGTTTTTTTTTTTTTTTTTTTAACTACATTTCTGTTTACATTCTGGATTTTGGACATTGGCTTCCATTAACAAAACCCTTAACATTTACGTTTGAGTCCTACTTGAGCCCTGACAATTCACTGCTTGAAGGACATCCAATCCTGTACTCGATGCCCTTCCCCTACTGCTGCACTGTCCTTGGCTTCACCCAGGGAGCGAGGGATAAAGACGGAAGACCCATTGTCTCTTAGGTGACATCTGCTGGCCTGTCTGGGCTTATAGACTGACTACACAAGCTACACTTGAAGCAACTTCCTCCCTCTCAATGTTTGAGCAAGCTCATCTTTGATCTGCAAAGCAAAAAGAAGCAGAAGCTAATCATGTTTTTCAGAGGTAAACAAATTCCTGTCTACGCTCCATCAAGTGAAAGCGGAGGTTGCAATATTGAGCATGACCTGTGAATATAACAGTTTATTCCAACCTTGGAGAGTGGAGGACAAAAAACAGGACCATAAACACAAACATAATTATTCAGTAACATAAATTAAGAGAGTATAGCTATTCAATTTTTTTCCAGAAAAAAGAAAAATACACTCTCCTAAATCTGTTTAACTGAAATCATGTCTGGATTCATATATTCATAGTCATTTTCAGCCCTCAAGACTTCAGATGGACATTTACTTTTGTAATCAAGAGAGACTGGTTCAGTCTGGAACTGGGTTAATTATCAAGTGGACTTTAATTGCCGCCTTCTAAATTACATCACTGTTAATGAAATAGGGTGTGTGTGTGTGTGTGTGTGTGTGTGTGTTCAGATGGGGACGGCGATGGGGGGTTGAATGAGTGGCTCCTTGCTGAATTGAAGGAGTAAAAAACGATTTGCCTCGCCAAGCTTTTGTGTTCTGAATGAAAGTCGGTCCATGAGAGAAGGCAGGGGAGCATCTGCATGCATGCTGATAGCAGGAAATACAGCCTTAATCTCTCTCTTTCCCTCTCTCTCTATCTCTTCTTGGTGTCTTTCCCTCTTTCTATCTTCTCCCTCCCTCAATCTCTCTTTCCCCTTTACCTTCCCTCACCCTCTCTTTCCCCTTCTTGGTCATTCCTTTCTTTCTTTCTCCCTCTGTGTCTCTCCATCTGCTTCCTCTTCATCTGTCTCTTTATGCATCTCCCAATCTGTGTGTCTTTCTGTCTCTTTCTCCTATCTCTCTCTCCTTGACTGTGCCTCTCTCCCTCTCCTCTGTGCCTGTCATCTCTCTTTCTCTGTATCTTTCCATATAGAATGGAAAGACTCTCTCCATTCCTCACTTTGCCTCAACCTGAAACTCTCTCCCTTTCCTCCGTCTATTTCCTTCTTTCTGCCTCCTTCTCCTTCCCAACCCACCCCCCCTTTCCCTCAGCTTCCCCTGTCAACCTTTTCAGCAACACATACCAAGCGCAGCGGTCCGTCCACGTCTCTAAGAGACAGTCTCCACAGGGCAATAGGCTTTTCGTCTGTCTTTTACCACACACGGTAGCAGGAACAGAATGTACAGCTCTCTCAGGACTGCACTGGGCTAATGCCTTTCATTCACTTGGCCGTAACTTTGCCACTGAGCCAGAGGCACCTTCGGTTTGAGGATTTCCCAATGAGTGGTCATTAAAAATGCCCCAAACACATGGCTCCGGACACAAAAAATGGCGGGATTTATGAAAATTAGTCCCTCACAGTAATGACTCCTGACTGTCAGATACCATTGGTTCACCAGTGGAGCGCTAAGACTAGCCACTGTGAAAATCCATAATCGTTTGCACGCTGTTGCCCAAAAAGGATCTTTATGAAAAGATAAATTGTAGCATTAATCGAGTGAAGGTTATGACTTCCTTCACATTTTTTAAGCTATATCAATCTTCATTGACCAGAATTTGATAAAAGAATGATTGAGATATGTTTTGTTTGTTTTTGACTGTAAAATCATAAATAAATGTAAATGAATAATAAACATCAAAACATGACATCTGCTTAAGATCCCTTCCCTGGGACTTATTACTGAGGCTCTTACCTCTTTGCTGCATAGTCAAACCATCCACAGGAAGGTCATTTTTGAAGCCACATTCCACCTCCGGGTTATTTAAGTTCTTTATTCAGCCATATTGATTTTGTGGACAGATGTGGCTTGAAGAGACAGAGAATCAGGGCTTCATGGTGCAGGATATATTTGTGATAAGAAAAGGCTATATAGGACATGGACACTGTGAGATTATTTTGGGGCCCTCCAGATGGTTCATGGAGTTGAAGGGACATAGTCATGGTGCAGCTGTGAGTCTGGGGAATAGGTGTTCTACTCCCAGCCACACCATTACTGTCCAAGACTAGAGGTTGGAGTTAGAGAGAGAGCAGTTACAATCAGCCTCGCTGGGGAAAGCCAGTAGTCAGGCTGGGCTCAGTCTGTGCTCTCGCTTCCAGCCACCACTGGCTGGCTGAGCTCATGCAAGTACATGGGCGTAGCATTTGTTGACTTTGTTCCTCTGAGGGTGTAGGCGAAATATGATAGGTGTACATGCAGTGTGGGTCAGCTCTTATGTGAATCAAGGCCGCCCCTGTTACATAATGATAGCTAACATGAAATGGGGGTGGCCCTGTTTCGCATGGGCAGTTAAGAACACCATTGATTCTCATTCTGTCTTACTTAATCTACAGTTACTACTTTGTTGCTGCCAAGGCAACTGTGATGTAATTACACAGGTATAGGTGTGATATAATGTAGTGTTACTGAAAACGAGATGGAAAAAAACGGTCTATATTTGAGTTCCTGTCTAATATTTACACAGAAAACTCAGACTCAGTATCACAACTCAATTTCAAGGCACCCCTTTCTCGCGCGCTCTCATTTTCCCTCCCTTTCCCTCTCTCCCCAAACTGAATGTCACATTCCTGCCTGTCGGGATTCTTTGCGTGACCTTTCGGAAGTGTTGGCATGTCTTCCTCCAGTGGCTTTTTTCACTCTCACATTTAATTTAATGGATCCATCAGCCGCTCGGCTCCCAGCAAGTTCATCCACAGGAAAGGAAAACACACACACACACACACACACACAAAATCAATACTTCATCCAGTGAGACATTTTCAGTCCTCCTCCCCCAAAAGGAAGTGCTGGAACAGTCCATGAAGCTCACAGAGCAGTCATTCAGCAGGCCCGGAGGGGAAAAGAGAACACAGAAAAGAGACTCACCATGATCCTTCCTGTCCCCAAAGGTTAATATTTGCTGGTGTGAGAATCCCCTCATACACACTAAAAAGGTGGAAGTCTCCCATCAGCGAGGGAAAGTAAAAGTTTTACTGTGATACACAAAGAGGATCTATATTTTTATCAGGTGAAACTGACGGGAAAACCATTATTAGCATAAATTGCTTAAATTTTATTTGGTAATAGTACCAAAAATAGCATTAACAGCACTTTTGTAATTGTTTTCTTCTCTCCATCATCAGTATGTTTTACACTGAATTATTTCAAAATTACAGACTGACTATAATATTGTGACAGATTGGTGTTGGCTGTGCTTCTGCTGTGTAGGGTGAGATGCACGTGGGGGCGCTAGCGAACACACTGTCACATTCAGTTTGGTTAAGAGAGGCATTTTTTTACAGTTAAAAAGGGTTAGGTTACTGTGACGGTGTTAGGCTACGTGTTCAGAGTAGCACATGCATAAGGGGTTTTGCTGCCCTTTGTCAGGGCCAGTTTTATTCAGGATCTGCATAAGTGTGGTAAATGTTATTCCTGATTTGTGGGTGAGAGAATACAACCTTGTGAGCAGTTTAGAGTGGACGTGTTTGAGAACCGCAGGAAGTGACACACAGGGGATATAAAAAGACCCTGGCCCGCGAAAACGGGCGGTCGTTAGTTCTGAAAAAGTTGAGTGAAAACAATAAAGAAAAGATATACTGTGTTCGACGGCATTTTTGTGTCTGTCTCTGTCGACTAACGAGGATCTCACATCAACAAGTCAGCGAACTTGTTACAATATGTTTCTAAAATTGACAGTGATTATAGTGATATGAAATTATATTTATCTTACTGTTGTAAATTTATCTGACTACAAACTTACCTTTAGCAGTAGTAGTAGACCAGTCTATTGTGCTGATGCTATCGCCCGGGATACTTGTCAGGAGTGCAGCTTTGTGTGTATAGCAATATCGGCTGAAGCAGTGACAGTTAAAAATCTGGCCGATGGTTCCAAAAGCAAAAGCCCTAACTGCCATTTAAATCCGGAAAGACCAGATGCGTAACTGCTGTTCAGCATGGCTCTCCATGGCAACATATTTGTGGAATTAAAGCACTGGAGTGTGTCAGAAGGGCAGGTCAAATTTCAGACACAGTGGTTTATTTAGGTATTCATGGGAGGAGTTTACAGTCCTACTGAAAGACTGAACTTAACATCTTATAATAAATAATGCTACTCCCTGTACATAAATAAAAATAGGAAAGCCACATAACATTAGTAAATACACAAGAACATATATATATATATATATGTGTGTGTGTGTGTGTGTGTGTGTGTGTGTGTGTGTGTGTGTGTGTGTGTGTGTGTGTGTGTGTGTGTTAAGGTGTGTAGGAAATTAGGAGGAAGTTCAGAAGAAAATGGCAAAAGTTTTCATACTTTCATTGATAGTTTGATCTTGGAAATTGGATCATTGTACAACATTGCCAAAGCATAGGATTAAATAAATAGCTAAAACATTTCAGAATGAGTCAAATGAAATTGATAAATGATTAATACCTTTTAAATAGAGAGGGGAGGAGGGGGCTTCATGAAACCAGCTTTGGGTGAAGCTATCCCTGGGTTGACCAACACTGACTCACTGGTCCAACCAATCAATCTGTTTTGCTGTGGAACATGAATTGATTTGCTTATTTACAATGCCACACTGATGGACATGTTATTGCAGCCCTTCCCATTTTGGGGTTCATGAAACCTAACTTCCCCATTTGTGTCTTCAACCCATCTTTATACTGCATGAGGTTCAAAGCATATAAAGCATAATACTAAATTCATTACTGAACTTTCATCTTTTTTCCCTGGAATCTCTGGCTTGAGTGTCATACATTATAAAGCAGCCATTCATTTCTACTCTTTTATTCCTCTGTGTTCTTCCATCAAGTGATTAAAGGGACAGAAAATGTCTCTTGACAAAGAGTACTATCTGCACTGAAATTCCTTTGTAATTTTTCACATCATTTTCATCATCATCATCATCATCATCATCATCATCAAAAAATCTTTGATATCTCCATCTTTATTTTAACAGGCTGTCATCCTCCATCTGGGCCCATAGTCGATTAGCACACTCTCCCCATTCATGGCAGGTGTGAAAGGAAATGAAGACAAAACAGACAGAAAGTAAATCCTGTTTCTGCACAGCCAAATAACATTTTTGAACATGCTATTATAACTGGGTTTGAAAAGCCTGAAAAAACATTGTGTTCTGGTAATTTCTTTGGTTCACACTCTCATCTTGGTTTTTTCCCTGCAGAAAATTCAGCAACGTATTTTTTCTGCTTTTGTTGTTAATGCTACAATATGGACACTAATCACAGTTTGGTATCGCAAGACTTTTAATGGTGTCATGTGTTCTGCTATTTGGGAACCTGTATATATACAAGTAGTGTTAGCCTGTTACAACTGTGGATTTAAAAAAATAACTGTTTGCTCGTACAAGGAAGAGCAGGTGTTCTTTTCTCCTCAATTTGTGAGTATCTATGGGTCTCTTTGTGGGCAATTTGGTCAATGGCTATGACTCATTTACTGGGTCATTTGATGGTCATCTAACTGCATGTTTGCTTATCTTTTTGTGGGTTTGTAAGGGTTACAAAAAAGGGTATTTATGGGTTACTCCCCTGATAATGTGGTCTCTATCAATGGGTGTGTTTATTGGTCATTAGGGAGCATCAGTATATCTCTGTATTGTGCATTGAGTGGGTGTTTATGAGTGTCCTTATTGGTCATTTGACAGGTATTTATGTGTCTTTACAGATATTTTTGTGGTTTTCAATGGGTCTCTTTATGGATCTATTGAATTTGGCTTGCAGTGCAGGACTTCATTGGATTCTTTCTCCTGCCCCCAACAATCCAGTTTATGAGCCGTTCGGCAGCTTTTAATGAAACGTGCCTTTTTTTAAAGGGGCTGTCTCGGAGGATGCCCTAAATCTTGTTTCAGGGTGAGAATTTATGGGTGTGTTTGGCTGACCCCAGTGACCCTGCAGGTCGTAATATGAGGGTACCATGACACCAAATGTAGCTGGAGACGCCATGCTGGAAAACAAGCTTGGATAACCGAAATGGGTTGAAGGAAGCAACTGCCTCAAACCATTTGTGTAGCTTATTCAGGTTAAGAAAACAGTGTTAAGTAGTAGAAAAACATAAGAAGTAGAAGTAGACACAATTTTATGTTTCACAACTGATCTACACATATGTTGGGAGACAGTTTTGGAGAGCGGCACTGTGTTTGAGAATGTGTATTGGAATTACAAAGGAATGTTGCTGCATCCGAACAGGGCCAAATGGCGCCTCCTGTTAACGACCTGGTATCTGCCGTCTGCGGAACTTAGGGTTCCCCATTACCATATCTCAGCCGTCACATGCAAATGTATCTACCTTAAACTGTATAAAATGTTGTCCACTCATTGTAATCATTGAACATTTTGCTCCATGCTTGTGTTCCCGCGGCCGGCTGTGTAAGTAAAGTACCTGTCTTCAACTGCGAGCATGGGATCCGTCTCTTCATTAACAACATGGTTGTTGTACTCATTTTGATAATGTTATTGTTTATTAACACATATTATTAATATTTTCAATGGAAATTATGCAATGATTATGAGGCAAGTCATACTCTTTATACACAATTTAATTGCTTACCTGCCTGCTATTTTGTGGCTTATCAAGGTCTTCATAAAATTATATTTATTTCAAGACTGCACAATGATTTTCTCAGGATTTCAAAACTGTGCGATTAGCACAATTACAATACTACTACTGAAAATAAATTTCCTTTTTTGGGTTTTGAGTTTTTTTTATCTGTAAATCCTGATTTCACCTCTCTAAACAACACTGCCGAGTCAATGAAATAAATGACGGAGCCCCCAGCACCACTGAAAGGCAGAACATTAGTGGAGACAGTGCTCCTCCTAGAATGGAAGAGCGCTGGGACACATATAATCTGTTTAAAGGCAGGTCAAACCGTTATTATGTTTTATTGGGCCCATACATCAGGTGTGAATACATCACAATGTCATGTGCTGCAGCAATATTTACATTATCCTGAGTGCAATATTGGGGGTTGCTTCCTGACTTAAGAAAATGGCAGACAGGTAGGACGTAATGTCATTCTACTCTACACTGGGGAAACTGCAGTTTAGGGCAAAAACAAAAACAGCTTTGATAGTATATTTTTTAATGTTAAATCTGGATTATGGTGTATATCAACAAAACAACAAAACTGTGCATACTGTACAAATTAACATACTCCTGTATGAAATCATACTGTGTATAATTTTATTTAATCTTTTAGTTTTGTGCTTATGACCTGTAAGGTGTTTTGAGAACACCTTACAGGTGTTTTACTTTGGGATGCCATTAAAGCACTATTACAATGGGGAAAAAAGAACTCGGCTGTTATTTGGTCTGGATATTTTTAATAAGCACACAGCTTTGTTCTATTGGCTGCTCACAGATTCAGAGTCAGGGGACCAAGGTTGGTGGTGTGTAGTGGGAGCTGTTCCACCGGTCGTGGCTCTCAGACGAGGTCATGGCTTCAGCTTGATCATGGCTTCAGCTTGACCCTGCAGTGGGACATGGCCTTTTCACAGCTGAGTGACTGCAGGAGAAGAGCGGGACGGGATACTGGCTCTACCCCTTTCACTGAACTTTTGGCCTCTGACCCTGTTACCCTTTTTCTCAGTCTTAGTGTCAGTCTAATTCAATTTAACTCAAAACAATCTACAGGCATGAAATAAACATTTGAATGTGAATATGTAAAAATTTCCAGTATTGGTATTGCATGAATGAACAAACACAACAAAAATGCATTAACTTCAAAGACAGAGAAAAGCAAAAACTGGATACTAATGTCATAGTCCACACATACAGTGCATAGAACATAACATTGCACTGCAAACAGTTATTCATGCAAATGAATCATGTTAAGAACTTCTGTCTTGAATATTTCTCTAGTTTTTGGAAAACGTCCAGAGGGAAATTGGGCACCATAACAGGATACTGTGGACATGAAAATAAATTGCACTAGAGAAAAAACTGTACTAGACTATTACAGAAAGGGTGTTTTAAGGTCTGATAAATAAGGAATAAAAAAAAAATAAATGATAATAATAATGCCCTAACTATTGTGGCATGTGCTTATTTATTTCTGAAGTTGTAGCCCTTATGAAAAGTGATGTGTCTACAAGTTTTAAAGCTTAATAAGATAATCCTTTTTGTAATTTTCAGATCACACAGGGGCAGGTGAGCTTAATTACTTCCGGGTTTTCATTTCTGGCACATTAAAACCTGATATCATTCTGATATAACTTTTAGAGAATCACAAAAAGAGCCCAGAGCAGAGAAAAGTGCTGATTCAAAGACAGCATTAGTGACAAGATTGAAAGGATGGTTTATTGTTAACTGGAGTCCATTTTGATACAAACCGTTCCAGAACATGTCTGCTTTTTTGTCACTGTTCACAAAAGGTTCTAAAAGAATCACATAAATGTCCTATCCTTGCTGGTGGCTTTGGTCCTTGGTTTGAAGTCCATCATTCTTATGAGACTGAGCTCTTAAAAAGACCAGGTGCATTTGAGTCGCAGCCATTAGTTTTTTGTAGTAATTTTTTGTGATATGTTCACTGCTATGTTAACACAGCCCTACAGTATTGTTCTCTGTTACAAGTTGTGCTGCACACAAGCTCTGGTGAAATAAATGAATGTAAATTTCTATGTTTAAAACGGGGTCAGAGAAAGTCAACCAGCTGCAGTGCCAGGATCCCTTTTCCAGGTATCAGGAGTCTAACACTGACACAGTCCAGCATGAGCAGAGTTCTCCCAAAATACCCAGTGTAATTAGTTTCAGCTAACAAGACTATGAAAGCTCCTCAATAGCTGTGGCAATCAAAGGAAGGAGGCAAATGATAAAGTTCTCTGGCTGGCAGTATTCTGACCTATGGGGTGGGCGGCCAGCCAGCCAGCTGTTGTCTTCCTGGTGACACATTCCACCCGCCTTCCTCTCCACGGCGACCATCACCATAACAACCTCCTTTTGTTGCAGGTATTTTTGGTACAGTGCACAGAGAAAATTGCTTTGCTGGCACTGTTATCCAACCATCAGTTTTCATTCCATAAAGTAAAAATTCAGATTCAAATTCCAGATGCATCATTGGCAGATTGCTAAAACTTACAGAGATATATTTAAACATCGATCCGGTTCAGTAACAAAAATACTAATAATCTTTGCAGTAGTACAGTTCAGTTCAGTAATATGAAATAACAATCATTAATATTATCAAGCCATAACAATTACATGACAAACAGGTCTACATTTTTTCAATTATCATGACAAATAATTGTTTCAATACCATAATTACAGTTTTCAATAAACAGACTTTGATTACATACAAAATTAGAAATAAATAAACAAACTCATGCAAAGTATTACTGTGTGTATGTCTAACACGGGTTTACTCTTTAAACATTCAGATCAAAAATGGAGAAAAAATTTTTGGTTGTCATTGCAATTTGTATGCTCTCTATCTCCCTTTCTTGTTTTTCTCTCTTTTTCTCTCTCCTCCTCCCTCTCGCTCATACACACACACAGCCGCTCAGAATCTGAAATGTATAAACCAGTATCATGGAGCTAAGCTGTCCCCTCTCACTTGCACTCCTCCTCTCCCCTGCCACCAGCAGTGAAAGCATACACCCCCACCCCCACACACTCCCATCCCCACAGCTGAACATGCCAGTCATTTCTTTCGCACCACTGTTCCCCAGAGTCTAAGCACTGAGCGTACCAGGCAAAAACAGTCAGCATCCACTTGACATGCTTCTGATATGACAAAAAAATATGCAGCATTCATATTGTGCTGCTTTTGTCAATATGTACCATAACATGACAAATACTAAATACAGGGACATATGTCAGGGACACAGACATATGTTATCCTGACTTCCTTTGGATCCCATGTTCGTTCGCCGTATATGGATCTCTTCTGGATCAGTCATAATTAATGAAAACAGGCCCTAATTTCACTGTTGCTGTAATACGTAAACACCCAAGTGACACAAGTCATGTGAAACAGAGGAGAAATCAAATGGCGAACGGAAAGAGAAACTCCCCTTCTCTTTCATACAACCCTCAGTTTCTTAATGGGAAACCACACCTGATAATGCTGAGAGACAGGCTGTTTGATTAAAAAGAAATCCTTTTAATTAGAAGAGAAGAGGATCTCCGGTGGGTAATGATGTCTTTAAACCCCAGGAGCAGAGGGCATCATCATGATTCACCTGCTGCTGACTTTCTGGGGGCGGGGGGTGTATGTGTGGGTGAGGTTGGTATCACAATTTACTCTGTCCGTCCCCCCCACCAACCCACCGCCACTAGGCAGTGATGGCTAGTCAAGGTCACAGACTTACTTTTAATTTTGCAGAGAGGATGCTGAGATGCTTCTGAAGTACACTATCCATTATATTACTGTAATAATTCTACTGTTCATATAATTCTTAATATCATTTAATGATGCCCCACAGGGTCTCACAAACATGGCCCTGTGTACAGCAAGCATGTATCTATGGCTGGTATTAGATCAAACACCCTTACAAAGAGTGTTTGATTAAATACCAGCTAAAGGTTAAATTAAAACAGACATTGACTCCAGAGCTTAATCTTCTCCATTATGAAGACATTATGATGATACATTAAAAAGCCTTTATGTCAGAATGGCAGAGGAAGTAAGATATTGTAGCCAATGCAAATATGCACTCATAGTGATTGGCATGAGGATTACCTCTGAAATTTTTGGCCTCAGTGTAAATCTCGCCTTTCCCACCCTCCTTAAATAAAACTAGGCATAGAGACAGGTGTCAAAAATCAATCAATTTGTGTTCTTAACTGGACCATGAATTTGGTTAATACTTTTTCTTAATTTCGCCAAACAATAAATACGCCTAATGCAAGTATTGTTTTTTGTCGTTCAGTTTTCACCCACATTAACTTGCCAAAATGTGTTTGTGGAGAAAAATTAAATTGACACCTGTGCTTATTTGTGAATTTAGTTAAAAATGTTGATTAAATATAGGCCAGGCAAACACATAATTCTTGAAACATCTACAATGTAAGAAAACTTAATGATGAGAACAGACGGGCTTGTTCAGTCCTTCTTAGGCTCCTCATTTTAAGTCCGTGCCTCCACTTCGTCTTAAATCATACGCTTGCGCTGTTTGAATGCTGAAAACTGTTGACCATCTGGAAAAATTCAGCAATGATGTCTAAAAACAGGGCCTTCAATGTCCTCTCGGTAAACTGACCTCCCTCGGAGGCATAAAAATCATTAACATCTGGCAGGCTTTCTGATTCGCCCTTCCCCTCCGGAGCAATCATGTCCTGAAGCGACTGTCGGATGTGGTCTGGCAGAGGTGGTATTTTATGTTATAACAAGGTGTCAGTTGACGTCTGGGAAGATAAACACATAAAAATCCTCAAATCCATTTGAAAACAACATGTGGGGAAAGTGGTTTGCAAAATGATGGTTTTAAAAACTGGAAAATTAAATCTTGATTGTGAGATATTGCTGATAATGAATACTAATTTTTAGAACACTCACACACATATTCACAGATACACACATATACCCAGCCCCAATAGAGAGATGGATACTGTGTTCTAAAGTATTTACATTTTAGAGTAGGATGGATTCTATTTTCAATGACCATAACATACAAACATACACGTACACACACACACACACACACACACCATGCACACAGTCCCACCAGTGATACCAACATTGTATTCCAGAAAATGTATTAGGTTGGATTCAGTGCTGTATTCAACCCTCGCTAACATACAAACCCATGCACTCTCTCTCTTTCATACACACACACACACACACATAGTCCCACCAAATAGGTTGATATTTTGTTCCTGACTATTTATATTTTTGTGTAGGCTGGAATCAGTTCTGTTTCCATCCGAAAACACACACACACACACACACACACACACACACACACACACACACACACACACACACACACACACACACACACAGAAAGCCAAACTCGATGCATACCTCTCGGTTACAATAATCTATTATAGGTGCCATACAAGCACAATAAAAGATGGTGATGTAAAAGATCCCTAAAATGCACCAAACACCACCATGTTATCTCAGCAGACTCAAATAGATTGTTTATCTCCACTGTCGGCTATCACCGGACTACAGATATAGCACTGTAGATGCATAATGTGTCATTTAAACCATTGTACTGACTGAGAGAATCTATAATCTATACAGTGCTGATATTGCAGTGAGTAAAATGGCTGATTGTTTAATTGGCCATACAGAACAGGACTATGTGTAACTGTTTTTTTTTTTTTTTTAATCTTGTGGATCTTGGTTCTATCCCTAAAGCTTTAGCTCTATCTGGGCTACTGAAGATATGTTTTTGTGTGTAGCTAAACCAAAAGTCAAATAGATAATCTAAATTTCTTGATTAAAATGATTCTATGATGACTTTATTGCGTTCAGGTGGTTGACTGCCCTGATTTTTGTTGGTTGAGTTATGTGGTATCAGGTATCTGGAGCCCTCCTTAATCACACTGTGGGTTCATTTGTATTCCACTGTAAATTCCTGTCTGTGCTCTTGCATTTCTTGCTAATTTTATATGCTTTCATATCTTTGACAATCTATGATAGCACTATACCATTTCATAGTGGAAAACATATTGTATTATCATCGTAGTGTACAATATACCACCCACAGAATGTTGGCATCTCTATTTAAGTTCTGAAATCCCCCGAATACCAGTTGTACCATATGCAAGCACATTATTAATATTTCATATGATAGAGATGAATTAGTCATGCATTACATAATTCACATACACACACATAAAACATGGTTTGTATTAGGTAATATCTGTAAGATGAGATGTTTAGCAAGGAAGACAAAGGAATTGACATGGCAGAGTTAAAATCCAGTTTGGCACACTTTACAAACGCCTGATACATTTTACATCTTTTACATTTCAGATATAAATATATCAGTCTTCACTTTGCCATATATAAGGAGAAAACGATGGGTATCTAAAAGTGCTCTGCAACTGCCTTCATCATCATATCTTGCTTTGCATATCAACCCTCTGGATCAATGCTATAGTGGTAACTGAGGAGGTATACTGTCCGACTGTCCATGACTGAATGGAAATAAGGCTAACAGGTGTGCATACTGTACATTTGCAGAAGTTTAAGTGGGCATATTCTGTGTACATGTGAATACCCTCAATAACACTAATGAGTTGAATAGAACCAGGTGTATTGAAGCAAAACTGGTGAGGGAGGTTACTTTTCACAACAGTACAATTCATGCACCTTACTGTGGAGGTGAACTTGGAACCCTGAGGTTACAAGTTTCTTACCTTTACATGCTATTCTTATGCCTATAGGCCTGAAGACAGCAATGCACTTCAGAGCAGTGAAATGTCCAAACTCAGAGGAAGAAGGCAGTAATTTAATCAGGCAACGCACACATAAACTCCAGGTTGGTTTGTCACCTGGTGCTGTGATTGTTAATCCAGTAGGTGCAGTGCTGGCATGCTAAGTTAAGCATGTCTGAGAGTTCTTGAGGACCTGACTGTCTGGTTTTTGAGACCGAAGGATCCTTCAACTAGTTTAAACACTTCTTAACCTTGGTTGCACACTGTAGAGTTCCCATAAATAAAAACCTGCAGGGGCTTATTGTCATGGAAACAAAAGAGTGAAATCTCTGAACGCCTTCCTGTATTTCCACAAATCCTTGGAGAAACACAGACTCAAGCCACTGGTGATATAGTTTTGCAAATCTTATTTTTCCCAGTCAGGCTACTGGGAGGTCAGCGGTGGGTTTCCCAAAAGCCTCTTAACGCTAAGAACCTCTTTAAATGACTCTTACGATCGTTCTTAAACTAACGTGGGTTTCCCAAAAACGTTTGTAACTAAAGCGTCTCTTTAGTTCGCTCTTAACTAACAAGAGATCCAGACCACTCGTTCACAGCAATGAACCTCTTTAAGATCCCGGTCGCTGCTGTCCGCTTTTTCAACGCACACAATATGCATGCGCTTTTGATGCACGCTTAGAATCACAGCTCACAAAAGGATAAGTGGAGTTAAAAAATACAAATATTTCTATATATATGTGTGTGTGTGTGTGTGTGTGTGTGTGTGTGTGTGTGTGTGTGTGTGTGTGTGTGTGTGTGTGTGTGTGTGTGTGTGTGTGTAAATACAGTGCTTACTTCATGGGTAAATATTTGTAAAAAAATAAATTAATGTATTAAATTAATTTGAACATGATAATGTCACACTGATAATTTGATCATATTTAATCCAATCACAATAATAAGAAAATGATCATGTAATTACTTTTCATTCACTTTTCATCAAAAATGGCTGCACCTGTATAATCTTATAAATAAGGACTTGGGAAACTGTAAGTCTTTCTTATGTTCAATTTCATCAAGCAAGATGAGGACTTCTTCCTTTGTGAATGCTGACTTCCGTGTCCTTTTCCCCTCCATGACCGACTGGCAGACAATGCCACATGCCAATTTATTGGAGTAATCAGGCTCTGGATTGAATAACAATGAAATAAGCAGACAAAGTGAAAGGAGTTTTACTTCATTATTTAGACTTTTCTTTATTATTTTTTATTCCTGTTTTTATTCCTTTCGTCGTAATATTTCTGTTGGCTTATTAAATTAAAAAATACTCTGACTCAATTTAGTTATAGTATGATGATAACACTGTGTCTTTAAAATATTGTATTTCAGTGTTGATTGGTTAAAACGAGTGACATACAACCTCGCAGCATCGATTTATGAACTACTTTAGCTAAATGCTTTAGCAAGGACGCGCTTGGCAAAGAAGCTCTTTGCAAAGTTCTTCTTAAGGCTCCGTCTAACGATTGCGTTTGGGAAACCCACGTAATGAGAGAATGTCCTTTGCTTAAGAATTTCTTAAACACACTCGTTAATCCTAAGATCCAACATTGTCGGGAAACCCACCGCAGACCTGTGTACCTTTAGCTAAAACAGCAGCACGGCTTTGTTTTATTTACAGTATGTCTTTTGAAGAAAACCAGACAAAAGGAACCATTTTACCATTCTAAAAATTTGATAGCAAGGCACCAAAAGGGTGTCAGGACATTGAAATTAGATCCAATGACCATGAAGGTTATGTCTCTGGCACCCACTTAGAGGGAATTTGGGAATTAGAGAGGATGAAAGAGAAAATGTATTTCTGCTGAGCGGGGGATGGTCACGAATGTCCTCCACACACCAGTGAAAGAATTCAGATATAAATATTGTTGGTTTTAATGTTTCTTATCACTTGGCATGGGAGATACCAGAACACTTCCTTGTTTGGATGGAGTATTTCATCAGACATACAGTAATGATGCAGGGCTTATCTTGCTCTGTGTATAACCCTCAGGCCTGGGTCGCCAAGCAGGATCCATTTCAGATAAGTTTGCTGGTATGGCTAAAGTTCTTCAGGATCCTCCATCCCCCTCTGATTCAAGGTGATAAACTGAAGCATATTTCTGATTCTGCATCAGAGGTTTTGAATAGGAGAAAAGGTGCAGGCTGTTTTGGAAAGTATTTCAATAAACAATAACGTTTTTTATGCTTTTTTGTTTGTTTTGCTGGTAGCATGTCCATAGTTATCATAGGAACCAATGTAAACATTTTGATAGTCATCATTAAATTTGCAGTGTATGCAAAGATGTGTGTTGTCATGCATAAACAAGCATATTAGAAACCCTGTTGTGAAAAGACAAGTCTGAGCAGCATAAATTGTGGAGTACAATCAATAATAAAAAATGACATATTACAGTGGTAGAGATAACTTGAAAGTGCCTAACACTTGGCCAGCAGTTAACAAATAACTGGGGGCCTTGCTGCTTGCAGACAGCAGTGTTGTACAGGAGCTTGGTTTGAACAGTCTAATCTTCATCAGGTAACAGTAATAAAAGCACAAAAAAGAAACCTAGTTTCCTCAGAGTTTTGAGTTGTTGGCTTTCTGTGAGCGATGCCCCCTACCCCGGCAGACAGGAGGCAGGGAGAGGGGAGGGCTGAGGGAGAGGGGGGTGGGGGGCTGTGGTTGAACATAACTCTGTGAGGCATGAAGGTCCCTCTCTGCCCTGGACAGCCAGCCTGCCCTCTGCCTCTCTCAGCTGGCTGAAACCCGTGGAGAGCTTCTGGAGGTGAGCCAGGGCCTCGGGCTGGGCCACTCAGGCCGAATCAGGGGTCCGGCCAACCGTCAGACCCGCAGGCAAGGTGACCTGTCCTGAACCGGACAGGACTGCCCCCTGGCTGGAGAAGCGTGGGAATGTGGGATGCGGGGGGCAGGGGCTGGGGGGGGGAATAATGGGGTTCGGATCTTATCCCTCCCAGACTCCACCCCCGAAGCAAGTAGGGGTATGGATCTGACAGAAACCTCCAGCTGTTTTTGGGCCAGCTGTCTGAGGCCAGGCAGATCTTCAGTGTGTCAAAGACATGTAGAAAAGGTCCAGAAAAAAAGGATGGGGGTTCTGCTAGAAAGTGGACTTGTGAGGCTGATGGTGCTAACTAGCAGATACGAATAGCAGTAGCACTGCTAATTCACTGATAATGGTGATAGTGAATCAGGGGGCCCTGGGCTGGATAGGGTGCATCAAAAATGTTCATCGTTGTCTTCGATGGGCTGGAATGGGCTTGATGTCATATCTTTTCATGGGGGCAAGGATTCCTGGAAGCACCATTTAACTATTGACCCTCAAAAAAGTAGGCGACATAAAGGATCTATGGGCTGAACCCAGAGCTGAGTTACACAAAGCTTAAGTGCATGTAACATGTAACAACAGACTCTCGGGATAGACTTGTCGGGAAATGCACTCGTCACTCCATATAATTAAAGGTCTGAATTCAGCCCAATGCACTTTGTCTCTCTGATATGGCACAGGGCAAAAAAAGTCTCATATGCATATATTTCTTGGTCTTTGGACCTCTGGAGAGAAAGTTTGGGAGATGTCTGTGGTTCACATGTTCCAAACATATCTGCCATGAAATTTGTTCATGGAGCTGGTCTTAAGTCTGGAATGGGAACATTTGGGTAAGTTGGACCTGGAAAAATCACAGTGCGACCTCATCTCCTTACATCACCTTGCATCAGCTGATGATGAAAAGGAAAGTAAATTCCCTAAAACGCATTTGTCCTTCACACATTCACACCCGTTGGACTTTACTGTAAAAACTGCAGTTTAATTCAGCAGCTCTACGATACCTGAGGGGCAATTCATTATGCCGCCTGGCCGTAAATCACAACATAAAACACAGAAGTTGATACAGTCCCAAAAACACATTAAAAACATTGAAAAATATACAAGAGTACTCAGTGCACCCATACATATCATTCTCCTGAAGATGTGTTAAACTACAGCAAGGTCATTGGTCTTACAGTCAACCACATTAGGGTGAACCATGGTTCACAACAGCATGAATAATAAATAAAATAAAATATTCTGTTATAAATATTACAAGACAGTTACAATACCACAAGTCATGGAGTCACAGAAAAAAACTGGCCGAGGAATAATGAAAACTGTAAATGCAATAAATAATTGTTATTTAGCTTCTGCTCAAAGTTACAAGATGTGGTTTGTCTAAGTTTTAATGTTTGACTTCCCCAACTCAGGTGGACTGTGGCCATCACCGTGGAAACGGTTCTGGACAGCAGGCATCCAGAGGTAGGGAGGTGGTACATTCTGAGATTGCGTCACGTCACTGGCAGATGTTCTTAATCACCTGAGTGGGTGATATCACATGACCTCTGGAGACCTACCTACACACCTATCTCCACACAGGACAAACAACTCGACAAAGCAACTGTGTTGTGTTTTGTTATCTGATCCTTTGTGACAGGAGTAATGTACAGTGGCTGAGTAGGGTCATTTCAGATTGGGGTGTGAAATATTTCCATGCAGCCATTAGAATATGGATCATACAGATAACAATACTTTTCTTACAATTAAGATTGCAGTAGTGGAACAATAAATAATAAATACTACATACGGAAAATGGGCACAGAGCCTAGTTACCATACGATCTCATCACTATTTATTGATGTAAGTGGGACAAGAGCCTGGCATTACAGGAGGTAAATTGCAATTTCAATAAACTCATATTATGGTTTAAGTTTTACCCATTATTATTGTTTTATGCTTAGGCTTGCTAAATACTCAAACTTGATTGGTTTAGAGGGTGTTTATTAGCTAATGGTGAGGGATTGGGGGTTGAGAGCAATTGCATTAAGAGACAGGATTAATTTGGATCATATTTTTCCTGTATTGTACAATTCTGGGGGGTGTAAACAATTCTTTATATGGATACAAGTGGAGGTAACTGACAGATTCAATCTAAACTGGCTTGCTGTATTTTGTCACTGTTGTCATATCTCACAAGGGGAAAAACAGGTCCAACATACAGGCAATGCCTATCATAAGTATTCACCCCCTTGGATGTTTTACCCTTTTATTGCTTTCATTAATCAATCATGGTCAATAAAATTTGGCTTTTTTTTCACACAAAAATTTATCGGAAAACTTTATGTCAAAGGAAAACAGATACAAGTTAATGAAACAAAATTATATAAAGAAAAATAATTGTTTGCATAATTATTCACCCTTCAAGTCAGATTCCTTTCTAAACTGGCATCTGCACACTGCAATTTTGCTCCATTCTTTTTGTCTCAAGCTCTGTCTCTTGCATGAACAGCCCCTTTCAAGTCCAGCCACAAATTCTCACAAGATTGAGGTCTGGGCTTTGACTGGGCCAAAGAACATTTACCTGGTTCTTTTTAAACCATTCCCAACTGGAAAATAAACAGATTTCTGCAGACTGCATTTTATAATTCTTGATGGGTTATATGGGGATTGAGCCAAACAAATATCTTGTAATTTTGTCTCATCAGACATGCTCTGAACATTGATCTGAATTTTCTTCAATTTATTAAATATGAAGAACATATTTCTCCATCTCAGCAGCTAACAAGTATGACCACGGTCAAACACTGCAGATTCACACATGTGCCTATTCCTTCCATTTCTTGATGATTATTTCACTGAACTCCGGGGATGTTCAATGCCTTGGGAATATCCATCCCCTGAATTGTATATAACCCTTTCCTGACATAAATTATAGAAAAGACACAGGTGTTTTATACCTCAATTATGAATGACTATCCAGATGGACCTCTACTGAATTTGCCCATTAAATTTAAAAGGGGGTGAATATTTATGAATACTGAACTCTGTTTTCACTTTGACATTAAAGAGTTTTTTCTGAAAAAGCCAAAATTGACTATGATTGATTTGTAAAATTTAACATCCATCAGAAATATCTTGTATGTACATGCTCTGAACATTGATCTGTTATTTATTAAATATGGAACAAAATATATGGCAACAACAGAATGATATCCAGAGGAATCCAAGAATACTGTATCTCTGAAATTTAATATGTATTTAACATCCATCAGGTTACAGCAGCAAAATATTGGCAACAACAGAAATTAAGCTTCAGAAATGGTGTGCTCTTTTTCTATATAAAATGCACGTCAAGGCGCAGCCCCAAATGGATGGTGACTGCTTTCACCCAGATAGAGAAAGGCTAATACTGATCCCAGAGTATGTTTACCTCATTTTCCTCGCTTTGATGCTGTGCCCTGACAGAATTAACCACGGCTGTGCACTCCTGAGCCCAACCTCTCGTCCGAGAGGCCCTCGCCTCATCACACAGCTCGGCCCTGTGCCGCACTGTCGGTTTTTTCACTGTTGTTTTTTTAAACATGGCAGGCCCATGGACACTGATTGAGATAGCCTTTGACAGGAAGGGAAGGACCTCAAAATGCTGGAGCGTCAAGTACAGCCTGTTCCTTCAGACCTGCGGCAGGGCACAGAGGAGAGGAAGGAAGGGAGGGAGGGAGAGAAAACGAGAGAGGGAAAGAGAGACAAAGAGGTGAGCAAATGGTGAGAGCAGTACCCATGAATCTTTTTTTTTTTTTTTTTTTTTCAAAAAGAGCAATTAAAACTTTTAAATGTGAATAAAAAAGTG
Source organism: Albula goreensis (assembly GCA_022829145.1). Classification (NCBI taxonomy): domain Eukaryota; kingdom Metazoa; phylum Chordata; class Actinopteri; order Albuliformes; family Albulidae; genus Albula; species Albula goreensis. Next base: position 19,510,419 of record CM040744.1, read on the forward strand.
ACACTAAAACATATTTAAATGTAAAAGAGACAGTCAAATAAAATTCATATCTAAGATTTTTAGTTCACAGTATTGCAAGATGAGTTTTTATTTTTTAAATCGTCAAGTTTACCCATAATAAAATTCGATTCACAAAACTGGTTTTCTAAGATTTATTGGTTTCTACAAGATTTATTTATGTTTTAAACACAAGAGGCTGGATTCAGTATGGATTTCTTTCTTCTTACACTGCGCCATTTGCTCTGGATTCAGGCAGCCTTTTTACTTACTAATTTGTCCTTCATGCATACATATGATACCTGTATGAATCCTTTTTGTCCTTTAATATGTAAGGATGAATAACAGAAAGACTGGCTGAACCTTGGCTTTTGTGTTTTCTAATAGCAGGCTGAATAGCACTGAGCTTCTGTGGGGAGGACAGAGAATGATTTCATTTGCATGAGCTCTTGCTCAGTAATTAAAGCATAATTATTCCTTTCTCAATGGAAGTTATAATGTAACCACGATGCAATTACTGCATAATCTAATTAATTTCTAATTCATTTTTGAAAGCATATACTGTTCAATCTGACAGGAGTCTTTTTTCACTTGCTGTTACATTTTTCTGCAAACTTTTATAGCATTCCTCAGTCACACAGAGAAAAGAAAATAATTTTCAAATTTGGTTGACAATGGGTTTCTTTAGCTCATGAAGAGTTTTAATTTATTTCAGGAAGCAGTATATACAAATATGATAAAGCTGCTAGTGCTTCACTACCAAAATTTTTGATCTATGTCAGTTATGATTTTATAATGTAAATCAGTTTTTCTTTCAAGAAAACTACCCCAGATGAACACCCCCACACCCTTTTTTATTGTATAATTGAGGTTTTCGACCATGTCATGTTTGCATACAAACCTCACTGTCTAAGCAAAGTGGGTCTAAAGAGAACTGGCCACATACACCGGAAGGAGGGGTAAACACCAGCTAATCCACGATCATCCCATAAAACAAACAAGAATTTCAAAACCAAGACATTTTCCTCTAGGCATTGCCATTAAACCACCAAACAAGATTGGAACTTTGGAAATATTTGCCCAAGCCGTTCATATTTGCAGCCATGATTATAATTCTCTAAGTGCTTGGTTTAATCTGTCCTGGTTTTAATGTGTTGAATTTAGGGATTTTAATGGACTTTTGGCTGGGGGTGGGGGGAGGGGAGAGGGGTATGGGAATACAGGGCTGGGGGTGGGGTTAGGGGAGAGGGGTATGGGAATACAGGGCTGGGGGTGGGGTTAGGGGAGAGGGGTATGGGGATACAGGGCCGGGGGTGGGGTTAGGGGAGAGGGGTATGGGAATACAGGGCTGGGGGTGGGGTTAGAGGAGAGGGGTATGGGAATACAGGGCTGGGGGTGGGGTTAGGGGAGAGGGGTATGGGAATACAGGGCTGGGGGTGGGGTTAGGGGAGAGGGGTATGGGGATACAGGGCCGGGGGTGGGGTTAGGGGAGAGGGGTATGGGAATACAGGGCTGGGGGTGGGGTTAGGGGAGAGGGGTATGGGAATACAGGGCTGGGGGTGGGGTTAGAGGAGAGGGGTATGGGAATACAGGGCTGGGGGTGGGGTTAGGGGGAGAGGGGTATGGGAATACAGGGCTGGGGGTGGGGTTAGAGGAGAGGGGTATGGGAATACAGGGCTGGGGGTGGGGTTAGAGGAGAGGGGTATGGGAATACAGGGCTGGGGGTGGGGTTAGAGGAGAGGGGTATGAGAATACAGAGCTGGGGGTGGGGTTAGGGGAGAGGGGTATGGGAATACAGGGCTGGGGGTGGGGTTAGAGGAGAGGGGTATGGGAATACAGGGCTGGGGGTGTCCACATTCTCATTAAGAAGCTTTGACCAATCGATCACTGAGCTATTAGTTCCTATCTACAGATTATTCTTGTTATTTTATATTTATAGATTTATGCATTTTTGGTTTGGAAAAATTTTAGGAGAAATCTTCAGAGTACATCTTTCCAGCAACAATCTTGTCATTAATTTTATTTGCAGAGCATCTAATATTTGGATGGGAAAAATATCCCTATCAGATCATCAGATCCAGCCAAAAGAAACTGCCTAATTGTATATGCTATACATTAGTTGGATTTATATACATTGGGCCTCATTCATCAATATTTTCGTAAAACTGTGTGTAAATTTATGTGTCAACGGCTACGAACTAACAAATTCCGCCGGATTTATCAAACATGCGTAAAAACAGCATTTGTTCGTATTTCGTGCGTATGTTGATAAATACCAATCAATCGTAAATGACAAGCGCATTCACAAAATCTTCGATTAGCATAAATCCACGCCCCTGAAATACCATAAAAGGAGCTTGAAATCCCATTGCTGGCAATGTAAAGAGATGGCAGAGCAAAGGCAGAAGAAAAAAAAACTGTTCTGAAGCGGTTTTGTTAATGGAAACAGAATAAAAAAAATACTTTGTTCAGAAGTGTAAGTAGTTTAGTGTCGGGTCGGGGAAGACCAAAGCCTGGCAAGAAATAACTGTTGCAGTAAATTTGGTGTCAAAAGTTCCGCCGTAAACTGCAACAGGTTAAAGGAAAATGGTTCGACATGAAACTGGAGGCGAATTATCACATGCAATACATCGTTGGGACCGTCGTGTTTTCCCTAAATCAACTTGGAACGAATCCCTAGTTAAATAATTCGTTCAAATTAGAACTATTACGTAATTAGGATCCTCCATAATAGTGTGCCCTCCCTTGCCTTTCCCTCCACTCTGCAGTCAATCTCTAACGTCATTTTACCTAGTATAAAAATAACGACAACGATTGTACTAAGAACTAAGAACCGACATAGTAGCTGCAAGAGTACTAGAAGCAGTTTCTGCAGTTCAGCAGTTTTTCAACAGAACTTTCTGTTCAAAACCTGAAATTGTCATTGAAGATCACTATACCTGACCAGCATTGCAATGTCATTATATCCAGAAAGTTATTTGTGTCAAGTCCGGTAAGGTAGCTAACCGGCAAGCATGCTGTATTCTTTGGATAAGTTTTTCAACTACTTTAAAATCGCAGCGGCAGTTATAACAGTTGCTTAGTAACGTTAGTCACATTAACACGCTCAACATTCCACCAATGTGAAGTCAATGGAGGCGTTTTTTTTAAGATTTGTAGTTTAAAAAAGTATGAATCTATAGCTCAGAAAAATACAAGCAACCTGACCAGTATATTCACGCCAAGTTCGGTAAGTCTACCTTAACAACTGTTGGAGGAGATACGTCCAGAAGAACCAGGAATAATAATATGAAGAAGAAGAAGAAGTAAAGATTCCATAGAAGAACAGTAGTTTGCGCCTTCGGCAATCAAACTAATTAATTTTATTAATCAGGATTGCACAAATGAAGCCGAATGACCTGTTTTAATGTTGAATCCAATAGTGATTTTATATAACACTTTGAACCGTTATAATGTTACGATATTACTGCCAAATAATTTGCTACTCATTTTTAATAAAATAAAAAATGAGTGAATGGAAAAATAAAAGCAACAACACGTAAAACAAGCTTGACAGCCGTGTTTTTCCATTTACGCACGCAATACGAACATTTTAGAGCACTCGTGAAATTTCTTCGGATCCTACGAACAAACTAACATACGAAAACTTTGATAAATCCCACATTTTTTGCGTAAATGCATTTACGAACGATTTACGATCAAATTCGTTCGGCTCACGTTTGATAAATGAGGCCCATTATGTGGATTTTGTTAGTCTAACAAAATTATAAATATGCATAAATGGCCAATTTTTTTGCATTTCCAAAACATATCAGGATAACTGTTTTTTTCTCTCCCTCCATTCAGGGATGGTGAATGGGGAATCTGCAAAACAAACAGGATAACATATTTTGCTGTACAAAAATATGTGACACATATTTTTGTACAGCAATTGTGTGAAGTCGAGGACATGTCAGGCAGATAAAAAACACACATTTACAAGCCAAAAAAAGATCTTCCTTTCTAGAAATACAGCAGGGTTAGCATCAGTTTATTTCTCTTGTTTCATTTTTTTTCAGTCCTCTAATGTGCATCTCACTGGCCGAAAACCGTTGTCCTAATGTTGATTAAAATAATTAATATTGCTTTAAATGTTCTTAAATTAACATGTAAGTGCCTCCTAACTGGCTGTGAAATAATTGATATTTTGGAGGTGTTTGCCAGTTTGCTCTTGCATTACTGCACTCTTCTGAAGGTAGCAGTACTGTACCCAGAGTTTTTGCACCTTTTCTGGATGGTATCAGTGTTGACAATGCTGTTCAGTTACCAGACATCACTGGAGGAACTTTTTTACAAATCCACCTACTCACATTTTCAAAACTGTTGCACCAGCTTTTGACTGCTAACGGCAAGTTGTCACACCATATTCAGCTGGGTATACAGCACAGAGACAGAAGTTATACCGAAATGCAAATGTAAAGTTAAACATTCCACACTAACTTTCTGTTGCAATTCTAACAGCTGTGTATTTTGCTAAATTATTATTTTTTGTTGTCATTGTTTTTCGTCTCTCTGTCTGAATTCAATTCATTGTTTGTTGATTAAATTAAAATAACATTTATTACTACAAAATGAGTGGCCAACTTAAAGCCTACAGTAAGTCTACAGTAATCTAAGTAATTGTTCCTATTAATAAAATATTCATCTTTTATAACTGGTGCATATTGAAGTAATAAACTGTAATAAAGTTACAGGCATTTCAGAGTTCTGAATGACCTCTGTATCTTATGCCTGTGTGTCTCAGGGGTTTTGCTGTAGTACTTACAAAGGCATCGTTGAAAGTATGTGGCTTATGTAATGTAGCCTTGAACAGCTGAAAGCTGTGAGCCGTGTCTCTCTTACAGGCTCAGGGTGGACACAGCCATATTTTCCCTGCGGTTACAATGCTCTCTCTCTCTCTCTCTCTCTCTCTCTCTCTCTCTCTCTCTCTCCTCAGCTGGGCTGCCCATAAGGTCAGATAGACTGAGCCTGTGACCCTGAGAGTTTTATATATTTATTTTTTCTCTCCCTCCATTCAGGGATGGTGAATGGGGAATCTGCAAAACAAACAGAGAAAGAGAGAGACAGCAAGAGGGAGAGAGAAATTGCACTTGAAGGAATGAAGACTACTGATTCCTTCATATTTGGAGTCAATTTAAAAGCCCTTTAGCCATGAGGCAATGGCGTCTTGCCTATGTTACGTATTCACCTAAGCACAGCTTTCAAGGGCAAGAGCATTGATCCCTGTCTAACACACTGCACTTTTATACAACAGTGGCTTTGCTACACTTAGACTATCACAAAACATAGTAATTATGCTGTACTTATCATATAATTACACAGGTCACAGTAGTGAGGAATGTTACTGTATAACTTCAGGCTGCAGTAAAAGCTTTTGCTTTTGGGTAGAAAGGTGTGTATTTCTTTTTTATCGATGCTGAAAAGCACACAGGTAAGACCTAAGTGATTATGCCCGTGTCAATGGGGAATATTCCACAACAGAATTCTGCTTTTTCTGAGTTTTTTTATAATGTAGATTGTTTTATTTTTATTTTGACAACAACTGTTTTGACCTTTTACCATTCATTTATTTACTAGCAGTAGCTTCAGTTTCAGCCTGGCTCTTTATTTGAAGAAAGGGATGCTGGGACAGAACATAAAACAGAACTTTGTCAGAGTCTGAACCTGCGGTATCAGATTATGAATTCCGTTTTATGGGAGTGAAAAGCCAGAGGTATCGCTCGTTCAAACAAGAAACTCCATACAGTAACTGGCCTTTGAAGGTAGAAGAATTAAACCAGCTCTCAAACAGCTTGTACATTTTCCATCATGTTTTTCTTCTCTCTCTTTTTCCCCTGGCTGCAGAGAGTTTTTGGTGGAGATCAAGGTGCTTTTCCATGTTTTTTCTTTCTCTTGTCTGTGTGCATCCTTATGCTCTGCTTTTCTACTGCAAGATGCTCACTTGCACAGTCGTGCATTTGACCAAAATTCTATGATTCACCAAATTTTACAGATAAAATTCTGTTAACCCTTTTAACCTGACTAATCCATTTCACCTTGCAAGTTCCTATGTGTAATCATTGTGTAATAAGCTGCTCATTTTATACTGAAGACCCTTATTGTGTTTGATAAAAACCAGACTTTTGTGGCCTCTGAATTCTTTTAATTTCCTTTTTCAGTGTTTTCAAGCTATAATAGGCTGGTCCTGCAAAGTGAAGGCCAAGGTGAAAAGTATTCTTCACTCAGCGTGGTTTTTGAATGTAAGAGAATATCTTTTTGTCCTTAATTCTGTCCTGCTGGGTTCTGTTGTCTGTCTGCGGTTCTGAGGAGGGCCCAGGAGACTTTCTGTGTTAGGAGAACCTGTGATGTCCAGTTTTGGATGCGATAGAAACAATAATCTGACAATTATCTTTGTCCTCTATGTCGGTATCCTTTCATCACTGGAGTTGAGCTATACGGAGCATATGAGCCCCTACTCCACACACACACACACATGCACGCGCACACACGCACCACTAACAAACATTGATACACTCACCACTACAAAAAACTGACACACAAACACACACACTCCACCAACAAACTCTGACACACACACACACTCCACTTACAAATACACACACACACACACACACTAACATACACTTATATATACCACGAACAAACACATACACACCACTACCAAACATGACATACAAACATACAAACATACATACACACACACACATTACACTAACAAAAAAAACACACACAAAATGCATACCATTAACAAACACACACATACACACACACACACTCACACCAGTAACAAACACCACACACACACACACACACACCACTAACAAAGACACACACAATAGCGTCATTTACGCTGGGGATGCTGGGGACTTTTTGTCATCCCCCAGCACTTTTTGAAACAAACTGACACCCATGCATACACATACATACCACTGACAAACAAACACAAACACCATTACCAAACACCACACACCGATGGTTCAACAATGGTTCTTTGTCACAGTTTCTTACGGGGAGCCAAGTACACACACACACACATGCACTCACACACACGGGCGCACATGTACGCATGCACGCACACACGCACACACACGCACTCACACACACGGGCGCACATGTACGCACGCACACACACACACACACACGCACGCACGCACGCACGCACGCACACACACACACACACGCACACTGTAGGGGGCGAGTTGGAGGTTTAAATCCTGCCATGGCAGGATTTTCTCTTGCTCTCTTGTTCTCTTGCGATTGTCTCCTTTGGAGTGGAGTCTCTGAGGACCTTAGAACCAGGAGAACTAGGGACCCCTGGGGGGTGGGGTGCACCCATCATATCCCTAATACAAGCCTGCTTGGGTGATTGGCTGAATTTAATGACCTGCACGTTTGAGAATAATCATTCATATAAAATACTGAGAAAAAATGTTGGCTGCATCCAGACCAAGAATAAACAGCTCTTTCTCATAGAGAGATGGTATTGTTAAAGAAACAGAAAGAAAGTAAAATGTTTCTTTTTTTTCTTTTTCTTAAACCAGAGCACTGCAAACAAAGAAAAGAGGATTCCTGAGTGCTATCTTTTTTCGTTAAGAAATCTCAAGGACTTTCAACCTTCAAACACAATGGCGGAAATGTCATTCTTTCAGTGGTCTTTTTAAAGAGAAAGAAAAGATTTTGTAATATTTCACAGAAAAGTTGTTGAGAATATGAGAGTAAATTTTATACTTAAATAAAATACATATTATTGCTGAGAGTAAATAAATAAATAAAGAGCGTTTGACTTGCACCTCCTGCTCCCAGTGTTAATTGGAACCCAGTGCTGAGCCCTTTGGCAGGGTTTGGCAGGTAAGGGGGTTTTTATTTTTGTCTGGCCTGAGAACTCGCTCCGTGTGACTCAAACCCCCCAGCAACAGGAGCAGATGGCCTCTGTCTTTCTCAGGGGGTCCAGACACGTGCGTCAGGCTTGCGGGCCACACAAACTGGGTGAGGCAACATTTCAGCAACACTCCCACAATGTTTCTGCATCTCTGCAGCAACCTTGTTCATTTTTCAGGGTCTTGATTGTTGGAGTTTTCAGGGATGAATCGGTAAAAAGCATAGCTAGTGGATGAAATTCAGTCAGTTTGCCTCAGGCAGGTGAAACTATCCTATGTCAACGAAATTGTCTGTCATTGACATACATTTGAAATGATAATTTAATGCATGTATTCCATATGTGATATGGACGTTTTGCCTCTGTTTTTTTGGTTCTCATTATTGTTTAAATTAAAGATTTCTTGATATATTTTAGTAAAGGCATTAATGTCCATATAATAAGATACAACCAGATATCACAAAGATCACGTTCACACACATTCTGGGGAAAGTGCGAGTCAAAATGTTCCTCATGTGTCTTTTGTATGCTTTTTCAGTCGGTCTTTAGCCCAGCAAGATAATCGTATTTCTCATTGTGTGGAATGGCCTTCAAAGGCAGACTCTGCCAGCCCACCCCCCCTCATTACACTGAATCTGCCATGTGTGATGTATAGGCCCCCCCTGCATCGGCGGTGAGCACCTTTACTGTCTCTGCTATTCAAGACCCTCGCTTTATCAAAAACGATACACAAAAGGAACATAGGTGGGTGCGTGGATGATGGGGGGATAGGATGAGGTGGGGGGGGCTCAGAAATGAGTGATGTCTAATCCTGAGAAGCGCCATTTGTCGCGCAGGAGCGCCTGACTGACAGGCCATTACACGGAGAAATAACAGCCCTTATGGCGGGGTTGTCGCCGTGGTAATCTACACGTTGATACATTGGGGTAAACAGACCATATATAACTCAGCGGCTCTCATCTCTTTCATACATGATAAGGAGGAAGGGGCCCGGGCCCTTCAGCGCCGCATTACCGCCGTATCCCACAGCCCATTAACCCTCGCTCTGCCGCCTCCCCTCGCTGACAGGCCCTGCGAGATTTACAACACTAAGCGCGCATCAAGCACCATCGACGCCGGATCTTAGTGGCGCAGCGGACATGTTAAGCAGGCAGTTACGCTCTTTTTCCGACACTGCCTTTATTTATCACTGAATTTACCAACGGACCCAGGATGCATCTGCTGGCACGCGAGACGTATGTTTTAAATGTTGCGTGGTAATAACGACGAGAGCATCGCTGTTTCCCCCAACCGCCCCATGCCAATGCATGTCACACACTCGTGCAGTAATTCATCTGCCTCTCCTTTGCATTTAAATCCCATTTGATTTTTCAGGCTGGATTCTGTATGACATGGGCAGGCCAAAGCATGGATACTGAGGAAAAAAACACTGACAATCAATCATACTGTTGGTGGATCCAGCCCTATGATAAAAATCATATTAAGTCATTATAACCTTATGAGTCTGTTAGAGTATGTCATAGAAATACACCAATGCTCTCTCTATAAATAACAATAGCATTCAGCTTCAGCACTGCTCTCACAGAACTGCCAGCCAATTTGAACCTGGGCTCTGCACTGCATCCAATAATTTCCTCTTTTTTTAAACATCAGTATTAAACAAATGTTACATTTCAAAAACTTTTCTGTAAATTAGCTCCATATCTTCACATCCTTTAGCTTGACATTTTGCGTATGATATTCTTTGTTAGCTAGTTTGTTTTGCATTCATTCATTCATTCATCCATTCATTGATAGATGTATGAGCTCTGAGAGCCTCTCATGTTCATTCGCAGGGCCTCGGTCATATTCCTGTCTTTTCTCTCTGAAGTGCATCTGTCAGTTGTGTCAGAGGTGCCTTTTAAAACGCACTCCGCTGTCCTCTCCAGATAATGCTTTTCAACCTCCGGATCCATTCTTGACCTGGGGTTACAAATGGCACTCATCGAAACACAGCATTAGGGAACGCAGACAGGGGGCTGTCTTAGAGAGGACAGAGTTGAGCACGGGGGCACCGTAAACCCCCCCGCCTTCAACTCGGGTTATTGGACCAAACATCAACCAGATTTTTTAAAAGCTTGTCTGTTTTTCCAACTGATCTGAAGTCAGTAAACTGTAGTAATTCAGGGTCTGTCACCAGAGACCTGGTGACGGAGGGAATGAGGGCGGCCAGTGAGACCTCCACCAGACCTGCCTTCACCAGGGAGGTCAGCAGCTCTTGTGTCATGGCTGGTAATTTAATTGATGCACAGAGCGCCCCACCCCCGTCTTGGATACGTATTCAGACATTCAGGGTCCTTTATGAGTCACAGGCACGTATCCAGCCCGACCACTGTCGTTCCTCCCAGTCCTTACGGATTACACCTGAGCCAGTGTTGAGCTCTGCCCATTACCTTAACGGACACACATTCTCTCTCTCTCCGCTTCACACAGGTGATATTGCGAACCGCTAAACCCTCAGGGCTAATGTACAGCTTCTCTCTGTCTCCGTCTCTAATTATCCCTCTCTCTCTCAATTCAATTTCAGATTCAATGTAAAAGTTTCACTGGCATGACATATATAAAAAATATGCATATTGCTAAAATGTATTCTTTGTATGAAATAAAAAGAAAACAGTCATAACAATAAACAAATGAGAAGAATAGCATTAATAATACATACATAATGTAAATATGGATATTTATACATTTCAGATGTATTAACATAATTTTCATGAATTTAATTTAACAAAATTCCAGTGACTTTATAATAACCCATATTTCCTCTTTTATGTCCATTCATATATGTATCTATACCATACATATATTAAAGCAATCTAAAAAGAGTTTTATATATTGTTGTAATTTCCTATTATGGGGTTGTAATTATGTGTCACTCACTTTCCACTGTAATTCTCACTTTCTGTAAAGAAGAAGAATGTTTTTTGCATGATGCAGGAATCAAGCTCAGGTATTTTAGCGCTGAATGTTTGTCTTACAGACAAATTCTTTAGAATAGATAATCTGATCTGTGGTATTGATGCAGTATTATTGAATTTGCAATCTTACTGTGACTCGTGGAGTGATATTGGTTTGTTCATCTTTTTCTGTGTAATTTGAATTTTTCTTTTTGATATGGATTTTTTGTTCACACACTGACAACCGATGGCTGGGCGCATACAGTACCCGCAACATTTCATTTTATCAGACCTTGGAAATGAAATTAAGTGTAAAAAAAGGAATAAACCAAAGAAAGCTGAAGTGGCTGTTTGATATCCCGGCGCTTTCATCCCCTCTTGCCATACTTCAAGCTCAAGTCAAGGTAAACAAAACTCGTAATAATAGATATGAAACTATAAAACAAAAAGCATAAACACTGTATGGTGTGCCTCAGCCAGGCACTCTGGTGCCAGAATAATTGATGATCCAAATCCGAAATGTGCGCTTATCAAACGTCGCAACTTCGGGGGGGATGGGGGGTGGGGGCAAGCTTGTCACAGGTTGCTGTTTGTTTGTTTTTTTTTTTCTTCTTTTTTCCGTATCAAACTGGAAACGTTGAGAACAAATATTGCTTTAGGCATGTTTTTCTTTCTTTACTTATTAATGCTTCTTTTATTTATTCATATGTTTTATGACAACCCAACAACATTCTGCTTTTTTCTGGCCAGGGGTTCTGAAATGGGGGCGGGGTGAAGGCAGTGGTTTGGCTGAAGGGGGTGGGGTGGGGTTGCAAGAGGACAACCATGCAAGCAAGACGAAGCAGAGGTTTCTGGGTATCAGGAGAGATAGCAGTGTGATGCAATCTGGTGTGGGGTGGGGGGGGGGGGTGGGTTGCAGAAGGAAAGGGCACTTTATTGGAATTTTGAACTTGAGTGACAGGAGTGGATTCTATCAGTGAAGACTGTTAACATCGGAGCAGGAAAGAGGCTGTTATCATCCTCAGACAGGCCTAGACGCCCCGGCTGACATGTCAGAGAAAAGCCAGTCCAAATTTCTGAGGTGTTTCAGCAAATCAGGGCCCACACAGCACTGAAGCACATCTGAGACAAATGTGAGCTTAACTCTGGAGTAATACGAGGTGCTTGTCCAGGTGCAACTCTCCATTCTCACTTCTCATTACTATTAAAGCATATCAAATAATGAAGAGAAATGTTCTCAAATTTCAAAAATAAATTTCAAATTTAAACTCAAATTTCCTTGTTTGGTGCTGAAAGTAAGCACTCTCTGCCAAGAAAAAAAACCTTTATATCTGCCTTTCTGAGTAGGCCTCCAATCACACTAAAAATAATAATACTAAAAATATTATGCAACAATTAATGACATGTATTATTAGTAACAATGGTAACTGAAATGTATAGGTATATGTAACAATGTAACAAAGGTATATGCTTCATATTTTCCGAAAAGATTTCAGCTCACATCAGATGAGGCTGATGTGGAAACAGAGGTTATCCAGTTCACTGAACCTACAGCAGCTTATGAAACTTTTGTGCAGCCACTCTTGTCTCTGTCTGACCAATGCACAGATCTACCTGAACAGGGCTTTACATGTTCATCTGTCATTATTATCATTACCAATCTAAAAAAGTCTCTTCTAGATATGCAAAAGCATAACTTTGGCATCTAAAGAAATCATTGCAGCTTCAGAGAAGACTTCTCAAGAAGTGAAAAATCTATTTCATTATTGTGTTGCATTAGCATTAATAATAAAATGTTAGAGGCACTGTTTTGAATGAACAACAACGATGAAACAATGATGGCACAGAACTAATAATTCTTAGTCATTATGTTTCTTCGTCATTACAGAAAAAAACTACCATTTTTTGTGTTTTATTAATGTTGACATTACAAAACTCTTTACAAAGCTCTTTTGTATTATTCATAACACAATGAAAGATTTTTTCAGGGCCTGTAAGAGGTGGCAGAGTCACAGGTAAGAAGGCCTTAGCATATGCCATAACACAGATATTCAAACTGCACTGCACTGTGTGCGACCTCAAATCAAACAAAACACACCACTCTGCAGATCTGTGGGGTACACTTGCAGATTACTCAGTCCCTGATTATGAAATATAATATTATAATTATATATTAGAGACAGTACCATGATAAATTCAGAATTAGGAAGAAAATATGGGCAGGCCAAGAAAAAATATGAGAAAAAACAGGGGGAGAGATGGAGTGATGCTTTTTGTTAGGCTTTAGCAATATATTCCAATAACTTATGCCAATGAAGCATTTTTAGGAACTGAGAGAACTGAGAGAGGGAGAGAGTGAAGGGAAATAGAGAGAGGAAAATGGAAACAGAGAGCAGTGAACTCCATATGACCTCAGCTGAAACACAACACACAAAAAACATCACTGGTGTGAGGGAGGTGTGTGTGTATGGGGGGGTAGTGGGAAGGGGAATGGGGGAGGCAGGCACACAGACAGGAATAGAGAGAGAAGGTTACACATCAGCTATGGCAAAAGCCCAGGGGGCCAGCATTACTCTGGGTTCTGTCCCATGTGCCGATCAGTATTTACCGGTCAAACCGTGTCCCATAATTCACCTGCTCACCCTTGTTCCACAGCAAGAGTGAACCTATTTACCCCCCACCCACACACACACGCTGAAACTCTCTCTCACACACACTAACACTATCTCTCACACGCACACTAACGCTCTCTCTCTCACACACACCCACATGCACTAACACTCTCTCTCACACACACAAACACTCTCTCTCTCATACACTAACACTAGCTCTCACACACACTAACACTCTCTCTCAGACACACTAACACTCTCTCTCACACACACACTAACACTATCTCTCACACACACACTAACACTCTCTCTCTCACACACACCCACATGCACTAACCCTCTCTCTCACACACACACTAACACTCTCTCTCTCACACACTAGCACTCACTCTCTCACACACACACTAACACTCTCTCTCTCTCTCACACTAGCACTCACTCTCTCACACAGACCCACACACTCACTAGCACTCTCTCTCACACACATTAACACTCTCTCTCACACACACTAACACTATCTCTCACACACACACACTAACACTCTCTCTCACACTAACACTATCTCTCTCACACACACACTAACACTCTCTCTCACACACACACCCACACACACACGAACACTCTGTCTCACACACACACTACCATTCTCTCTCTTACACTCACTAACACTATCTCACACACGCACACCCACACACACACAAACACTATCTCTCTCATGCACACACCCACATATTAACATTCTCTCTCTCTCACACACACACAAACACTAATATTCTCTCTCTATCTCTTTCACTCACACACACATACACACACATACATTTCACACACATCACACATGCGCACACATACACTAACACTATCTCTCTCTCCCTCTCTCCTCTCTCTCTCTCTCTCACACACACACACACACACACACACAAAGCAGCAGCTGTGTCTTCTTACATGCCTGATTAAAAGTTTGGTGACATCATCAACAATTCTCCTTACCCTGGGCAACTAATGTTACCCTAGCATCCAGCATCTCTTTCTTTCTATAGTCCACATCCAGGAAACCCTGTGGAGACAGGATTTATCTGCTTCCATGTCCCGTCCTCAGATCCGTCAGTGAGTATACAGCACAAAATTTACAAAGTGCTTATTTTATGTATTAAGATGCAAACAGATGCACACAAAGGCATTGATGTGCCAAAAGCATGATGCCAAATTAAAAATAATAAATGAAATAAATCATCAGGTACAGTGGGGACGGGGAACTGGACGCTGGTCTAACAGTCTGCACTGTTGGCACTGGAGGTTTTAATGGCCAGCCGAGCCCCTCGGGGGTGATGGGGGTGGACAGGCCTGGTGCCTCCACACTTGGCACTGTTTGAGTGGATTGAGATATCAGGCCTGTGATAGACTGGCAGGCCAGGGCTCAGGGTCCTGCTGTTTTACCTATCAGCTTCACTCCTGCAGAAAGGGTGTTAAATCTGGAGCCTTCAGACCTGGAGATGACTGTGGTGGTGGGGGAGGGGCGGGGGGGGGGAGGGGCTGTGACATGAGTGGCAGCCTAGGTGCAACTGCAGGAGTAGGCATTAAAGTGTGTGTGTATATGTGTGTGTGTGAGTGAGAGAGAAAGAGAGAGACAGTGTGTGTGTGCACATGTGTGAGTGTGTGTGTGAGTGTTGTTTTTTTGTACATGTAAGTGCATATGTTTGTGTGTTTGTACACAATTGAGTATTATTGTGTATTGAGGAGAGTGTGTGTGTCTCTATTTGTAGGAGTATGTGAAGGAGTGTGTGTATGAACATGTGTGTGTAGGAGTGTGTAAATGAGTTTTTGCAGGAACACGTGTGTGTGTGTGTGTGTGTGTGTATGTGGACATGCACATGCTGGTTCATGTATGTATGACTGTACTTATTTTGTGCCTGTGCTTGCATGTATTTTTGTGAGAGCTTCTCAGAAATTATTGTATATGAACAGTACTCCAGACAGCCTGAATCTGTTTTTTCCCTTCAGACTGAAAGCACACCTTCTAAAAAAATGTATCTTGTTTCAACAAATCCAGAACCAGCATTTATTCCTGGTCGACTACATTCATCACTATACCCTCAAACCTATTTGCCACTTAACCCTTTAAGTCCCAGGGTGTCTCCCTGTTTCTACTCCTTTTATTTTCTAATGTGCAGTCTATTTTATCTACATATTATATGCAATATTTGTTCCTTATGGGCCCAAAAAGCCTAAGGCCCCATATTCCTCCAAATTAATAAAACAGAAATAAAAAAATAATAGTAAGATTGACCAAACAGACAAACAGAATTTTATGTTTTAACTCTGTCTTAAAAGTATTCTCTAAGCTCTGAATTATAAAGTTTGTCAGCAAATTTGGCAAACTTACAAAAAATACTTTATTAATGAAGATTTTATTCATGTATTAAGCATATGAGACAATGTAATTGTTTATCAGTTAATATTTGTTTAATATCTTATTCTTCATAATCATCCCGCAGGTGAGGAAGCATGGAGTCCTTCATCGCTGTATAACAGGCTGTTCTACCGTGGGGATTTACCAGGCTGAAGCTCAATAAGCACAAAATGCACTTTCCATTTGCTTAGCCACCCCCGGGTCCTCAAGCAAAACATATCATGTTGTAGGTTAATGAACTGACCACTGCTATTGGCTGCAGCATGAATGACACAGTATCTGTTCTGCTAGTTGCCTTTTTGTTTGCGCTCCTGTTAGTCATTCTGGTTGACAGTTTCTGCTAAATGCCTGGATGTAAATGCAGAACGTACATGTAATATGGCTCCGTCCCAGGCTTGTTTGGCTAAAGCAGCCATTTCAGACAGAGACAGTTTTGTGTTTTAGTGTGTGTTAAGTTTGTAGCGCAGCAATGTTGTGCGTCATGTGTTCTTGCATCTGTTCATTTAACTCTCACCTTCCTCTTAGTTCTGGTATCGGAGAAAAGCACATTCAGGAATGAGCATTTGTGTAAGTGTGTAAGTGTGTGTGCTGCATGTGAGTGTGTTTTTCTACGTGTGTGAGCATGTATGCGTGCATGCATGTGTGTGCCTGAGTGTGTATTGCATGTGCAGGCCTGTGTGTATGTATGTGTTTGTGCAATCGTGTGTGCATGTAGCCTATATGTGCTTGTGCATATGAAAGTATGTGCATGTGTAAACGTGCAAGCATCTATATATAAATGTACAGTTGAAACCAGTTTAAAGGCAATGCTACCAAATACTAATGAAATGTATGTAAACTTCTGACTCTCAAGAAAGTAATAAAAAATTGTCTAAAATATTATCTCTCTCATTATTCTGGCATTTAGCAAATAGAAATTATTTTGGTAATCCTAATTGACCAAAAACAGGAAAAGTATAATCTGATTTAATGTTAGACGGTGAGAAAAAAAGGTTATGTGCCTTTTTATATAGTGTATGTAAACTTCTGGTTTCAACTATATATATAATATATATATATATATATATATATATATATATATATATATATATACACACACGTGTGCATCGGTGTGTGAGTGTGTGTGTTTGTGCAAGCCTGTGTGTGTGTGTGTGTGTGTGTCTGTGTCTGTGTCTGTGGGTGTGTGGGTGTGTGTGGCAGCCAGTCATGGCCACCCTCGTTAGATTAATTGAATGGGCCCTGCTGTGCTTTAATTAGTGAGAAAAAGATCAATGACGTTAGAAGCTGAGAGCTGACTTCACCCTCTCTGCCAGCAGTCAATAGAGACACACATGACGTATACAAGCTTCTGTACATGCCATGTGTAAAATATATTTTCCACAACACATTTTCTCGATTGGAAACGTTAATGTCTGTGTGTATCAACATGAATGCGCATTTGTGTTTGTGGATGTATGCATGTGTCAGGGTTTCAGCATGTATTTTTGTGTGAACCACATGTGTAATTTTTTTATGTTAATGTGTGTGTGTGTGTGTGTGTGTGTGTGTGTGTGTGTGTGTGTGTGTGTGTGTGTGTGTGTGTGTGTGTGTGTGTGTGTGTGTGTGTGTGTTTGTGTCTGTGTTGGTTAACAGGCTAGCTGTGAATCACTCTGAATTCATTCACACACTCACATCCCCATTTACCTTCCATCACTATCATTTCCATTAAAATAAGGAGCAAGAACATTAAGAAGACACATTTAGAAAGGCACATAATTATCAAAATGTAGCATGTGAAAGTGTCCTGGTTTTACCTCTGTCAATCTCTCTCTCATATCCCTGCATCTCTGCCCTCCTCCTGTGAATCTGAGCCCCCCTGACAAAAATCCACTGTTCAAGGTTGACTTGTACTGTTGTCCTCCGCTTGTCCACCCAAGTCTCTCAGCTGCGCAAGCTTTCAAAGGGCGGGCAATATGAGCTGGTCCAGTGCTGTGTTTTTCAACTAAAAAGCTATCAACATGTGCATAATTTAGCATAATTACTGCTTAAAAATACATTGAGTTTTATAATACCAACTGAAAGTATTTATCAAGTATTTGAAGTTGGGCTTTAAACCTTCAACCCAGCGATTTAGCCTTATTGCTATCCTGCCATTTGGCCTTTGATCACAGAGCATGTATAATTTCTCATTTGGAAAGGTTAATTAGCAGCTCAGTAATTATACAGTGTTAGGCATGAACTGACCCCCAGTAACACCACCCCACTCCGCCTCATTTCCTTTTCTTCCTCATGCATTTAGTTTGTCCTCACACATCCAAATTCACACACAAACACACACACACACATTCACACATACACACTCACCTCACAAACACACAATTTCCATTGAGTGGATTCATATTTAGAAAGTTTGAATCATCAGTTCTGTAAAATGGCATTTCATGACTGTGTGACAAATAAAATGTGTTAAAAACACCCTTTTACTAACCTTGTCTACGTTTCTGTAAGAAGGAAAAGGTTTTTCTGTATATAGGTTATGTAGGTTATATACATACATGCAGATACTCACATAGCCATTTTTCTCTCTTTATTTTCCCTTCTTATTCTTTCCATCTTCTGTTTCTCAGCACCAAAACATAAACTTTATCAGGCGGGCTTCATAAGCCGTTTCCTTTGACCTCCTCTGAGCCCCCTTCACCTTGGCAGAGGAGTCACAGCCATGGCAACCACAAAAAAGGGGTCTATATCTCAAAAGCCTCACAAAAGCTGTCCTCTTTTCACCTTTAGCCCCTTCCTCATGGCATTTCAGTAGCATTTCTCCCCTATTTCTGTTGCCCTCATCTCTACACATGACTTGGCAAAATTCAAGGCCTACAGCAACCATTATCTGTAATCCGTATATCAATGTATTCACAGATTCTGGTTTAGTCATGTGCAACAGTGTTTACTTAAAGTTTAGTTACCATTCAATTACCGCTCTCAGTATGTAGTAACTACTGTACCAACACTACTGTGTAATACATGTGGATTACGGAAATGACTTTGTTTAAATCATGAAATCAGATCAGATCAGATCATTAATTTCAGATCATGGAATACCATAACCTCAATTGATAAAAACAGCAGTGCAGGGGGATGGGAGGGAAACTTAAATCAGTATGAAGGAGACTGTTTTCCGTCTCCACAGAAGATGGCTAATAATTCTGATAATTCTGCGCAAAATTCTCAGCCCCTGCTCCTGATTCACAATGCACTTTCATTCCTGGGAATACTGCACACCCTGTTCTTGGCTCTGACCTGAGATGGCCATGCAGCTCTAAGCCATGAAAATGGCATTATCACACAGGAAACAGGATTTGTGTCTCAGATCAGGGTCCCTGTGAGAAAGGGGATGGGACAACCAGTGACCCCAGATGCACTACTACATCATCATTATGATCAGTAACCCTGTAACCTTCTGTGTGTGTGTGTGTGTGTGTGTGTGTGTGTGTGTGTGTGTGTGTGTGTGTGTGTGTGTGTGTGTGTGTGTGTGTGTGTGTGTGTGTGTGTGTGTGTGTGAGTGTGTGTGTGTGTGTGTGTGTGTGTGTGTGTGTGTGTGTGTGTGTGTGTGTGTGTGTGTGTGTGTGTGTGAGTGTGTGTGTGTGTGTGTGTGTGTGTGTGTGTGTGTGTGTGTGTGTGTGTGTGTGTGTGTGTGTGTGAGTGTGTGTGTGTGTGTGTGTGAGTGTGTGTGTGTTTTGTGAAATATGTGTAGGAGTGTGTATTCATATGTGTGTGTATTTATAGCTATCTGTGAGTGAGTGAGTGAGCATGGGTGTATTCATGTGTACAGTGTTTGTGTGTGTGTGTGTGTGTGTGTGTGTGAGTGCGTGAGTGCGTGTGAGTGTGTGTGTGTGTGTGTGTGTGTGTGTGTGTGTGTGTGTGTGTGTGTGTGTGTGTGTGTGTGTGTGAGTGTGTGTGTGTGTGAGTGTGTGTGTGTTTGTGTGAAATATGTGTAGGAGTGTGTATTCATATGTGTGTGTATTTATAGCTATCTGTGAGTGAGTGAGCATGGGTGTATTCATGTGTACAGTGTTTGTGAGTGTGTGTGTGTGTGTGTGTGTGTGTGTGTGTGTGTGTGTGTGTGTGTGTGTGTGTGTGTGTGTGTGTGTGTGTGAGTGTGTGAGTGTGTGTGTGAGTGTGTGTGTGTGTGTGTGTGTGAGAGTGTGTGAGTGTGTGTGTGTGTGTGTGTGTGTGTGTGTGTGTGTGTGTGTGTGTGTGTGTGTGTGTGTGTGTGAGTGTGTGTGTGTGTGTGTGTGTGTGTGAGTGTGTGTGTATTCATGTGTGTGAGTGAGTGTGTGTGTGTGTGTGTGTGTGTGTGTGTGTGTAAGTGTGTGTGTGTGTGTGTGTGTGTGTGTGTGTTTGTGTGTGTGTGTGTGTGTGTGTGTGTGTGTGTGTGTGAGTGTGTGTGTGTGTGTGTGTGTGTGTGTGTGTGTGTGTGTGTGTGTGTGTGTGTGTGTGTGTGTGTGTGTGAGTGTGTGTGTGTGTGTGTGTCTTATTTAATAAGACTGTCTTTGGTTCATGTCCCTTTTATTTATTCTCTGTTTCATAATATTTGATAAGATTAAGTTACATTACATTACAATAACATTATTCTCCCCAGAGGAGCTTCAGCTGCAGGTTCAGACTTGCTGATGTTGAGTAAGGTTGAGTGTAGCCAATATGGAAAATATTATTTTTTTAGAAAACACTGCATATTGAACCAATATCTGATTTTCGTGAACAGTGATATCAGTTTCTACAGTATGTCAGGAATCACTTTGCCAACTTTTTAAAACTAAAAAATTCATGTCATTTTGCCCCCTCCATTTAGAACCCCCTGCCACCTGCTCAATATAACCCCTCTCCTAAATCCCTGCACACACAGCTTGCGCAGAAATGCAAAATAGCCCCCACCTCTTTTCTGTCTCCCTAAATACAGAAATTAGAAACCAAGAATAACTTTATAAAGAGTATACCCTGGATTCTCTCATTATTAGTCCTTATCTTCAACTCAAAATGAAGTTCCTTTTTCCTCCAGGAACATAGTTTGATGACCAAAATAAACTCTTCCAAGATTGTGTCTTTGAGGGGAGAAAATAAAATGCATTTTTAAAATGTACTGTTTACGTGAGTGAAATTCTAGGGTAGCAGTAGTCAAAATGAGGTTTTATGAAGTCTGTTAGGGCTGTGGTACACCACTGTCAGTCATTGACTTTAACCATTAAAAAATGTTCTACTCTCCCTATGGTTGCAGTGCAGCCATTGGTCCAAATCATTGAGTTATCGATGCTATAAGCTAGCTGCCCTGCCATTTTTTCTTTAAACAAGACCTCAGTCTCCCATCTCTATGACCCAGGGGAAACTTAGTGCTGGATCCAAGGCCAGTGTTATCCTGTGATTATAGCTGCCCTGTGGCCCAGGAGACTGACAGTCATTAATAATGGTGTGATTTTCCCTTCCCTCTAAAACGGATTGTCAGCATGTCACTTATTCAAAGCAGTACAGCTCCCTTAGGGGAGGGACTGATCGCTTTGTAGTGCCATACCCAGTTTGTACACACAAACACCGAGTGGTTACACGCAACGATTACAGCGGCGAATTAGCGCGCCACAGGCCAACCATACGCCCAACTGTTGTGTTCATTATCATGTCACACATCCTCCTTTTCCACCAGTATCACAAAAAATGATTGCTTCCCCCCTACTCCCCTCGTACAAGTCGTTCTTACAAGATCTAAATGACGCTGTTTGTCTTCAAATCTGACGGCTCCCGCTCAAAGATTAATGGGTTTGGCTTTCTCCACATATTTGGTACGTGGACCCCGAGGGGAGCAATGGGAGGGGGGTATAAGCAGTTGAGGTAGGGGGCGATGAATTTTGGGGGGCCAGTGGGAGGAGGGAGGGCAGGAGGGAGGGAGAGATGGAGGGGGTTGTAGGGGGGTGAAGGCATTGTGGTGGAACAACGTTAAATATTTAATAGGCTTTTCTGCGCTGGTGGTAATTTAGAAATATGAGGCTGCCAGTCTTGTTTAAAGAGAGGATTATTAGCAAGAGATAATCTCTCCCAGTTTTCTCTTTTCACTCTTGACCCCCCCATCCCCACCCCCAATCACACCTCCCGAGAGTGACTCTGCTAATTGTTGGTGTGTCACGGCGAACAATGCAGTTAATGACGTTGTTAATACGAATGATGACGGGCTGAGGAGAAGAGGGAGGAGGTCAGGAGGAGGAGGGAAGGAGGGATTGGGTCACCATGGTCGTAGCATTAGCATGTTTGCGTAGTGCTTTTCGTGTTTCCTTCCTATTTGTTGCTCTTTCCCTCACCCAAAATAAACTTAATTGTCCCACTGCAGCAGCCTTCTCCAAAAGACTCAGAAGAAGCAAGCCATACATACGAGACTCCTTTGATTCATGTAGCAACTTTCCCTTGCTTGTCTCCAAAGACGCATCACCAGTTACATATCTTATATGCAGAAACGTAAAGTCAACCATTGAGGAGTGTCCACTGGAGAGCAATGAGGCTGATGATTGTAATTGGCTTAACCCCCTTACCTGGCCAGGTAGAGCCAATTGCGAGCCAAAGCTGGTAATGGTTTTTGGTCTTGGGCTGTTTAATTAAGATTACATTTCATTCATAATAAGTAATAGATGCATTCCAAGTACATTCCCAGTACATTCCTTGTTTTTCCCTGCTTCACACCAAAGCAGGGGTGTTAGACTCAGTCCCAGCAGTGGATGTTTGTTCAGCACTTAAGTGATTAATTCACTTCACTGACTGGCTAAAGGAGTCTGCACACCTTGTTTCCAGGACTTTAATTGGTTGCTGATTTCGACTGGAAGTCGAAAACAAAAACCTGCAGCCAAAGTGGTTCTGAAAGTGTATTTGAGTATGTCACCCCGCCGTAAATGGTGATTGGCCTACTTACTGCCTTTCCCCTCTCTTTCCTACCCAGCTACCACTCCTGCCACTGATCTACAGGGGGTTAATGGCAATTGCCGTGGCTGCACATGACGTGGTCGCTACCTCCCAATGGGCGGCTCATATGCTAACATGTGCACCATTCTTCCAGCCTTTTAACGTTAAAATGTTACATCTTTCCTGCTGTCATACTCTGACAGAGGCAATTGCTGTAACAGACAGCCCAGTTCAGCATTCAAGCCTTGGAATGAACTTCACCAACACTTTTTTATTGTTTTTTTATGCCTTTATGAAAGAGCATGCATATTCAGAATGAGGCTGTTTATGTCAGTTGAAGCCTCAGGGACAACAGAGGTTTTAGTCTGTTTTTTAAAAATATTTTACAAATGCAGTAAGAGCATAATAATGTAAGACTACATAATGATGAAAGTGGGCTATTCAGCACATCTCAGCAATTTATTTACTTACAGTGTAAAACAGGGCTACTCAACTGCAGGTCCTGAGGGCCACAGTGTCTGCAGGTATTTGAGTCAGCCTCACTCTGCACCACCTGATTTCACTAATTAGCTCACCTCTGAGACCAACGAAGTAAAGTAATTAGTGAAATCAGGTCAGGTGGTGTAGTGTGTGGTTGTGGAAAATACCTGCAGATGCTGCAGCCATCAGGACCTAGAGTTGAGGATGATTGGTCTAGAGCATCCAGCACATTGATAAAGCATGGACTTGAGCACCCCAAAGGTCTCTGTAGCTACAACAAGACCCGCCAAGCTGTTCCAGATACTCACAATTTTCTGTGTATTAACAAAATACTTCATGATATGTTTATATACTGAACTACTTATCGCTGAAATTTGAAAACAACAAAAGTTTGTAAATATGTAAATGGTTTCTCAACGAGACAGTTATGTCTCTATCCAAACATCGCTAGCCTTAGGCTTGATATTAACTTTTTGCGTTCATTTAAAAATTATGCCCCAGAATGTTCTGGAAGGAGAGATATTAATGAGAAACGCAGATCGCAGCATGTCTCCCAGTCACAATCAAGCATCGTCTGTCCCGTCCTTGTGCTGTTTGGGGAATTTGGGAAGGCAGCCAGAATGCTCTGAAGCACGATTAATGCTCTGTATGAAAACGGAATACAAATGAACAAATTTGTCAAAGTGCAAAATTTCGGTTCCCCAGACAATTCAAGTAAAGAGGGAAATAAATAAAAAATAAATAAATAAATAAAGCAAAAAAAACCCTGTTCACTGTTGTGCTGCTCCCAAGAAGATTTTGTTCCAGAAAAATGACAATGTTTCAACCAAAACTGTGATGCCATACGGTGTGAGAATAATTTTGTGGAAACATGCAGGTGGTGGGGAATGTGAAGGCTTCTTCAAAGGCTCCACGGCAATGCCTTATCTTACCCATGCTCACATTACATACACACACACACACACACACTTACATTACATACACTCATCCACACATACTCAAACACAACACACACACACACATGCTTACATTACAGGAATGTCCACATACACAAAAACACATATCCACCCACACACGCATACAAATAAAAGCTTATAGAACAGGTTTGTGCGTGCACACACAAGCCCACACACACCGACATACACACCTAGCCTTCACTGACTTTAATTAACCAGAGGAAAAATCTTCCATCTCAGATGAATCTTTGGTCAACTGACTATGGTGAAGATAATGAGATGCATAAAACCGGGAGCAGTTATGCAAACAACGCTCGTTAAAGTAAACGAGCCCACATTCACCAAGCCCAGATAAAGATAGGGAACAATTCCGCCTGTGATCAGGGCATCTGAACTCCTGCACCCCTCGTAACTCCATTTCACAAAAATACATCTAGCATTTTTTTACATTTTAGCATGCTGCTTTTTTCAGGAGCTGCAGAGAGCCGAGCAGCCCAGCTCCTGCTCTTGCACATTTAAACAGGTCAAACCACTTTAAAGTTATTTTTTAATTTGATTAATTTCCATTTTGATTGCTCTCTTATTCTGGTGGAATTAAACGCAGCGGGACACTGTTCCCTCTGGCAGTATTGTACTTCATTTTATTTTTCAGAATAGCCCCCCCAGAACACCCCCATCTTTCCTTCCCCACACCCTGCTAGATTATTAGCCAATTTGCCTCACCCAGATCATTCTACTTTCATTTATTCCAATCATCAAAAAATCTCACGATTTGTCGTAGCTTGTGTCCCTTTTCAGTTTTTTCCTCCTTGTTTGTTTAATTGGATTTTTTTCACAAACACAAAATACAACAAAGCAAACTGCTCACTTGTGAATCTGACAGACCTAAAATTTTGGTAAGCACAGTTGCAGTTGTAAAAATTTTATAAAATCAACTGTTATGACTCCTACTACTATTACTTTTTCAAGCTTAAAGCTTTCATTTCTACTCACTGAGGTGGGATGGACTGAATGAAATTACAGAGGCAAAGATGTTTTAACCTTTTATTTTTAATTTGCTACAAAACTAAATGTGTATAATGATGCATAAATATGAACTAAATAAATATATACATGTATAATGTCCAAGAAATACATATAGAAATAATTAAACATTTAGCATGTGGGACAAGGTGGTTTTTGGAAAATCACCAGTGCTGCCAGCCAATCAGGGCTGTGGTTCATTAATATGAATGCATGAATGTGTCCCACACACTCAAATGGCCTGTTCACAGCAAGGGAAGAAATAACCACAGGGAAATAAATACTTGAAAATATTCATTATCATTTTTATATTAAAAAAAATCTTTCCACTTTAATTTCGTACGTGCCACAGAATGATTTGGTATTTGAAATTGAAATGATTATGTGGGGTCTTTAAATTCTCGAGAGCCACAGATCAGTTTTTTTTATTCAAGCTGTTTCTTCAGTTATGGAAAGAAAGACTGACCACCACAACATCAAATGGGATACCAGAACCAAAAACCATCATTACCAGAAATAACAATTAACACAAAAAAGGATGTCAGAGAAAGAGAATTTTATTATTATTATTATTATTATTATTATTATTATTATTATTATTATTTTATTATTATTATTATTTGGTAGGGGGTAGGAGTGCTGAAACAAATGGGACAGAATAATAATATCCAGGAAAATAATAGCTGTTCATCCCTGGATACAGCTTTGTAGTTCGACTGTGAGTAAAAGGGGACCAGACAGATTTCTCAGAGGAGACACAAGAGGAAATAAGGATATAAACATTCAACATTTCATGACTTCATGACCATGGAGTACCTCCTCTAGGTCATGTTGACAAATATTACAAACCTAGTTGGGTTTTATGGCAGGATATGTGCAAAATCCAGATTCACGATGATCTCAAAAATGACATGCTCTACTGGAAATAGTGTGAGTGGGCCAGTAGGAGATGCTGTTCTCAATTATTAAATCATTTCATTCTGAAATGATATTCTGACACCCACTCCATCTAAATCAGATACATACTGTAAGTGCATGATTAAACATGAAAATACTTAACATACTCTATCACTAACTACCAAACCACCGGTTGGGCACAATGCTTATCTCCTCTGGGGCAGAACATTGTAATTACATTGAAGGAAGGCTGAAAAATCTGTGCTGCTACCTACTCACAATCCAATCAATTACACATGCAGCCTGACATGTTTGAGAATGCATAACGTTGATGGCTTTGAAAAAGCCCAATCAATTCATCAAATGAAAAAAAATTGAAGGTGGGCAACGCATGTTTTAATAAAGTTAATTTACTGTTTTTCTGCTGGCCTGGTGGAAAGGAGAGAGACAGTGAGGGTGAGTGACAGATAGAGAGAGAGAGAAACGGGCAATGGAAGGTGATGGATGGTGCAAGGGGGTGAAATGAGAGCAAGAGAGGGAGGAAGAGAGTGATAGGGAATAGGAAATGAGAGGGTGTGATATAGAGAGAGGGGTGAAAAGGAAGACAGAAGGAGAGAGAGAGAAAGAGGGGGAGGGAGGAAGGAGGGAGGAGAGTTTTACCCTCTGCTTGCCTCAGGTAAGTTCTCAGTCTTACTGTAAGTGACTTTACCCTCACTTTCACTGTGCTCCTCTGCCACGATCTCTCCTTTATCCAGGTTTGACAAATCTGTGATTATCAAGCTTCTAAAAAGGGTGTTAAAGGCTGTTAGCAGAAAATTCTGCTGATCCTCACGCCTAGCAATGTGCAGTCATCCAACTGAGAAATTGCCCTCTTTTTGTTTGTTCTAATGATTGTTCCAGGTATGTCATTTTGCAAAACTTTCCACCATATTATTATTGTCATAAAAAAGAATTGATTAATAAATTAATAAAAAAAAAACTTATAAAACTGCTAAACTTTATTTGCAATGGCTTTTGGTTTGAACAGTGGATTGAACCATGTCGAAATCCAAGAATTCACTCAAATTGTGCTACCATTTTTGTATTATTAAAAGAAAAATTAACATAGCATAATTGTTTTTCTTAGTATTTTCATTCATATTTGTGAATATTGAACTGGCCAAATTGTGAAGGTGAAAATTTTAAATAAAAAAAAAACAAATTGATATAACTGGGAGTCAATATTATAAGCTTCATTCATTGTTATTTTGACATTAAAGAGTGATTGAATACAGTCCTTAGCCAGTGCAGTTTGTAACCTGCTCGTCCTCCCATTGGTTACACTGGCTCCCTGCTCAGTTACGTCCTCCCATTGGCTACACTGGCTCCCTGTTCAGTTACGTCCTCCCATTGGCTACACTGGCTCCCTGCTCAGTTACGTCCTCCCATTGGCTACACTGGCTCCCTGGCTCCCTGGCTCACTGGCTCCCTGCTCCTCCCATTGGCTACACTGGCTCCCTGCCCTGTTGGTCCTCCCAGCTCACTGGCTCCCTGCTCAGCCACACTGTCTCACTGGCTCCCTATCAGTCCTCCCATTGGCTACACTGGCTCCCTGTTGGAGTCAGCGGCTGCTGAGGCCACACTGTCTCATATCAGAGCTTTGATGCACCCCAGGGGGCCGTACACTCCTCCCAAACCCAGAGCCCTGTGGTGAGCGACTCAGAGCTCTGGGTGTGTTATACAGGGTCCAGTGTGCCCAGAGGGGCTGCATGAGACAGATCAGCAAAGAACAAAAGTTGTGTGTGTGTGTGTGTGTGTGTGTGTGTGTGTGTGTGTGTGTGTGTGTGTGTGTGTGTGTGTGTGTGTGTGTGTGTGTGTGTGTGTGTGTGTGTTTGTATGTTTTCATATATCCATTTATTATTCAGTGTAAGTATATGTATGTGTGTGGATGTGTATGTGGTGTGTGTTTTCATATATCCATTTGTGGACAACAGAACATGTGCATGTCAGAAGGCATCTATAAAGAAGTGAGTTTGTTTGTGTTTGTTGTTTAGGAAAATGTATGTCTGTGATATGTGCATTTTTTAAAATATATTTGTGCATACCAGTATGTCAGTAATTTGTGCACATATGTTCATATTTGCTTCTTGTGTGTCTGTGTGCATCTTTGAGTGCATGTCTGTGTGTGTGCCTGTGCATACGTTTGTGTGTGTGCGTTTCTGCCCCTGGGAGGACTTGCATGGCATGTTTTTTCTAGGAACCTGTGGTTAAGCATGTTCAATACCATACAGATTTGGGTCACTGGGGGTATTAACATGACACTGAGGAGAAGACTCAAGCCTCCAGTCCCTAAGGAGGAGCAGGTGGCCTGCATTCTTTACTCCTGTGATTCGCATGTGTGTCATAAGAAATGCCATCAAGCACTTTCCATACCAATGCCTGATGTCTCAACTAAAAAACATTTATGAAAGATTGTGCATAAAGGCAGCAATCCAAGGATAATTTTGGCTGATGGGTTGATCAAAAACAACAGTACATCTTTACGACTAGGTATTATAGACACAAATTTGTGCCTATATGCATTTGTGTGTGTGTGTGTGTGTGTGTGTGTGTGTGTGTGTGTGTGTGTGTGTGTGTGTACGTTTGCATGAGTGTGTGCACATGTGTGTGTGTGTGTGTGTGCGTGTGTACGTTTGCATGAGTGTGTGCACATGTGTGTGCGTAACTGTCTGTGAGCATGTGTGTTCTTGTATGCACACACATGACCATATCTTTTATGGTCACAGCCTTGGTATGAAAGTCACCTGCAAAGTGGGTAATTAAATTCTAATTCAAATCCAGCGCTGTTTCATGACAGCGAACGATGATTAAAAGGTCTATTGTGCATTTAATGATACAGTGTGCGAACACGCTTGAGTGGGAATGGCATTGAATCAGAGAGCTTTTCAAAGGAACAAGCAGAAGAATGAAGAGTGAAGACTGGGGAATACCTGTGTGGGTGGCTGGGGGGTGGGGGTGGGGCATTTGCATTCCACACCTTGCAGAAAACAGAAGTATTCCCTCGGCGAAAGCAGATCAGCGATGCTTTCTCTCATTTCATTCATCATACATTGAAAGTCTCCTGTAGATCAGAGATAATGAAAAAACATGTTTTTTATCTCCATACGTAATCAGTGCTGGTTTAGAAGAGAGTGAGATTAAGCACAAATTAAATCGCAAAATTTTTTCCAGGACCAAGATTAACAAACCTTAATAGCAAATCCTTAACCTTTTTGTGGCGAGAAAATGATGGGATGGAATCATTAAACCATGAAAAAGCCATGACTTTCATTCACTTGACCATCTATAGAAATGCATACAAAAATTACTTTTTTTTCACAACAATGAGCGGTGACCAAAAGCAATTTAGAAGTCAGAATGACAAAGGAGGACTTCACAACCAATTAGAAACGCTTGTTTGAGAGTTCAATGTAGTTGAAGTGAAAAAAACTCACATGGCTAGGCTTGGTAGATGAACTAGCTGCTGTTGTGAGTATCTTAAATTAAATTGTCCTTGGATCAGGTATGTGTGAGGCAAAATGGAAAGTTTGCCTTTCAACAGAGATGGACTGTGGCAAGCTGAAATTCTGTCAGTGAGAGGACAGTGGAATGAAGCGGTTGAAAGGAGGTTCAAGGGGTGATTTTGGTAAGTGGAGGGAGGGGGTTCAGTAGGAAAAAGGAGGGAGTTTGGTAGGTGAACAAAGATGTCCTAAAGTGCATGCTGCACTGGTATACCCAGACCCCTCTGCATATTTGAATCTTATAAAGCTGTGCCAGCCAGGCACTTTCATCAGCGCTACCACGGGGTCACTACCCCTGTGGCCTGGCATTGAACCCTGGGCCACCTCGTCTCCTCACCACCCCCGGTCAGACCCGAGTCTGGGAAAGGTGTGAGCAAGAGGTGAGATGAGAGTTCCACAAACACCCTGTCAAGGGCATTCACATCAGCCAGAACATCAGGGAAGATGAAGACCATCCCATCCCCCAACCATATCCCCACCCCCACCCTTTCCACTGAAGATGTTTATTCTGCAATTTCAAAGTCGGGATCGTCCGCTCAGCATTCTAGGAAAAAGAATGGTTAAAGGAGCCTGATCTCGGCTGATGAGCTCTCTTTGCGGGGGGTCTCCCTTGTCATGGATTCCGACAGACTGAATCTGACTGGAGAAAACAGACAGCGTAGATAAAGGAACCGGCTGAATCTGACTGGAGAAAACAGACAGCGTAGATAAAGGAACCGGCTGAATCTGACTGGAGAAAACAGACAGCGTAGATAAAGGAACCGGCTGAATCTGACTGGAGAAAACAGACAGCGTAGATAAAGGAACCGGCTGAATCTGACTGGAGAAAACAGACAGCGTAGATAAAGGAACCGGCTGAATCTGACTGGAGAAAACAGACAGCGTAGATAAAGGAACCGGCTGAATCTGACTGGAGAAAACAGACAGCGTAGATAAAGGAACCGGCTGAATCTGACTGGAGAAAACAGACAGCGTAGATAAAGGAACCGGGCCACTGTAATGCCAGTCAGTGACAGCTTTGGGTGACATGTTGTGACTGAATTATGGTATCAGTGGGGCATCTATGTGTATCACCCTCAGACTGTGTGAAGGTTACATAGATCATATAATGATTTAATACTAGGAGAATGGTCAATATTCAGGGCTACCTTGTCACATCTTTTTTTCCAAGAATATGGCCGATTTCCAGAAACATACTGTTCTTTTGCACGTATGTAGTAGAAATCTTGCCATGCTTATTCTTCTAAATAATTGTGCTCATTTATTTTAAAAATATAATGTTTCACTGTTACCACTTTTTTGTTTTTTTTTTCAGGAAAATCATGGATCAGAACCCAGTCAACATCAACTTTGTTACTGTAAAACCATTTTTATGCAATCAATCAAGGTGGACTTGTTTTAAGTGCTTTTGCCATTCTATTTATAATGAAAAGAGTACATTCTAAAGGGCCTTTTGGTTTCCTCCAGTATCATATGAAATACTCAAAGAAACATATCTTGTAATATAAAATATTGTTTAACTGAATTGCATAGGTCCAGGAAGCGACCGATTGTATCAGACTGAATCAATGGCATTTCAGATGAATGTGTTAATGAGTATTTGATAACACGTGCTCAATAAAACATTCAATGATATACCAATGTTGCAGCATAGTAGGAGATTGTCCCAGTCATTAAAGGGATCATTAAGTCATTATTTAAATTGTAATCACACAGTCCTCATGGTGCTCAATTCATCACAGCAGTGTTTTCCTATGTCTCATTTCTGTCAATAGCTGTATTGTTCCTTTTGCCCTTTTCATGTAGGTGCCCACCCTATTTAAAAATAAATATACATCTAAATTGTCAATGTACACATTTACAGACAGAACTGTCTATATGTGTGCAGCCTGTTTCAGGCCTTTCCTCTTCCTGTAAACATTTCAACATTAAGTCTTCTTTAATTACACGCTTCAGAGATCAGAAATCAGCCTCTTCAGATGCCAGCAATATCCCCAAACAGCAATCAAAGAACATGTCTTTTTCATTTTCATTCTGAATTCCCTCAAAGACTTTATAACAAAATGGACAGACATAACACAATATTTCCCTTTTTTATGTTCCCTTTGTAATTAACATTACATTTAGACATTATATTTAAACATATACAATTCATCATTTATTAATAGTTTGAATAACTTTGATCACTACTTGGAAGGATTAAAAGTGAGCTTGATGGTGAATGCAGGCCATTAAGCCTATATAGGTTCATAATTTTTCCTGTACACTGGGTGGATATCTGACTGACTGAGGGCTGTCCTGGCTCCTGCACTCAGTCCTCAGCCAATCTCCTGATAAGTTAAGGTTGTTAAACGCATGCAATATAGTTCTACCATTATTTTTCATTTGGACCTTCACCATGTGCTTTATTCTAAAGCATAGTCTGGTTGTCCAGGAACTGCTTTTCCATATGTTTAAGGCACATCTTTGCCCCTCTCGATTTAATCTGTGGAGAGAGAGGGACCCATGGCATTTCACCTTGGCTTGGATGCTTGGACATGTAGTCAAACAGAGGTGTTGTCACTCCCTCTATTGCCAGTGCACAGCCTGCCTGAGCCCTGATTTATGAAAGGGTAATATCAGAGAAATGGGTCGTGTTAGTCGCCCTAGATAAGTGTGAATAAGTCATGGATGCCACATGTTTAAGCAGCATCTCCACAAGGAGGGGAAAAAGGAGACTGTCAGCATGGAGAAACTGGAACAGAAGCTTTTCTGATGTGAAATCCATGCAGCTCCAGGTGGTGGGCTTAGCTCCGGATGAAAGTGGCAGCTGCGGACTGTGGGAAAAGGGTTAAGAGATGTAGGGAGAGAAGGAAGGAAAGGGAAGAAGAGGGAGAGAGAGAGATAGCAGGTTGTCACACTCCACTGCTGAGAAGACTGCACACCTGCATGGAATGGTGTGAAGATGGGCCTCCCATCCATACCACTGTTATAAATGAAAAGATGCTCATTTTCCTACCTCTTGCAATGTCCACACCTCTGTAATGGGGTTTTGTTCAAAGATGCACATTGTGTGTATGTAAATGTCATTCCATGTGCCTCTGGTGTCCTTGTTGTCCAATGTATATGGAAATCCCAAAGTAAAGTTGTTTTTAATAATGGAGGGTTACATCTTTTCCATGTTTCAGAGATAGGTATTGACAAAGAACAACATTCCAGTCTGCCTGACAGATTCATTATGTGAAGAGAGGCTGTTAACCGCTCATGTTTGATTATATTCACTTTGCCTTTGGTCTAGACAATGCTTAATTTTCATTTGCCATTTCAGTCATTGGTTTGAGGTAGGCACTTAGCTGGCTTATTTCCCCTTTTTTCCATGATAGAAAGTATCTCAGTGTTTAAAGTAAGTCGTTAATTCCAGACAACATCCACTTAGTTGTTAATTTAGGACAACATCCAATTACTTACTTTTTTGTGACAGCTTGCATCATCAGTTGCAAATTGTAGTGTTAAAGTTTCTAATCAAATTAATTAAAAACTCCATGTGAGGAAAAACTTGTCTGATTCACTGTCATAAAAAAGTTTAATTTTCTGAAAAGTTGTCTTTTCTGAGTCACACAAGGTTTATTATGACAATAATATTATATTTGTGTGTGCGTGCATGACTTCACAGTCAGATGGAACTGTGTCTCCCAAGGTTACAGAACAGTACATTAAATACACACACACACACACACACACATGCACACACATGCACACACACACATCTGTATGACACAGGGGAGCCCAGCAGACATTTTTTACACCACAAGGTTATTTTAATAGATTCCCTCTTCAGTGACTGTGGAGCGCACACATTCGTAATGATACCTTAAGGGCGGTCTTCTCTCTGAGGCCCAGAAAGCATTACTGCACTGTCGGTTTTATTTCCTCGCATGCGTCTGAATGACCAGCCTGGGTTGCCCGCCGCTCTCAAAGGAGCACGAAAACTTTAAGAAAGCAGATATTCTACTCTAAGCATGAATACACACCATGTTCATCCACCTCTGTGATCCTTGAATGTGTCATTTTTTGTTATCCATGTTTAATGCATTGACAGCAGGACATGAAAGTCTGTGTAGTATTTGTAGTATTTTTAAAGCCAATGCAAGTGACCGTAATTATTATTAGTTTTCTTTTTACTTGGAATCCCACTTTGTTCTACCCCAGCATGTAAGTGAACAACCATGGTAATGAGGGTTCATCTCTTGTGCGATCTTCCTAACTGTACTCCGGGCTCCTGGAGTCGCCGCGGAAACGGATAACAGCGCAGAAACGAGCTGGCGGGTGGTGGAAAGTACGGGAGTGTTAATCAGCTCCTCTCGGCCCCTGGAGTCCTTTAATGAGTGCTTTGTCAAAACAAACAGTTCGTTAGGGCAAAAAAAAAAAGAACCATGGTGTTGTGTGATTCCTGTTAACTGTTTTGATACCAAAGTCATCGTACCTCACAGTGTACAAATGTGCACTTATTAATACTATTATTATTGCTGTTAGTGTTGTTGCTGTTGATGATGATGTTAGTGATAACAGAAGGAGCAGTCATAAAAAATAATGTTTGAATAGCACATGCAAACCGATATCATTCTGTTGTATAATCTCTGGACCAGAGGTCCCCATACGTTCTGAGCCCACAGCCCATGTAATGATGGTCCTGATATGTATTCTGCTAATATGCCCCTTGTTGAAGTATCAACCAATAACATTTTAAGGTGTTGAATGGATCATTGGGAAGTGTTGTGCTCTTCAGAAAAGGTAGAGATTGTCATTGTGCTACACTACATTGTGGCATGGCTGTCTGTGTTTTTATGAGGAGAATAGCTGCACTTTGCCTGTATGAATCATTCCTGAGGTTTTGGAAGATTTTAGCTTTGCAGTACCTCAACATCAAGAACATCACTCAGAATGTCTGTTTCAGTGTCACACATCATAGTTGGAGTTGTAATGAAAAATAATGACACCTTCAGGATTTTAACCCAGACTATATAATGATTCTTCCTCATAATCATTTTGCACAAAAAAAGAGAAATGAAATTTGGATTCCTAAAGCAGCCATGTAGAACGCACTTTCATTAACATGAGACTGTGTCATTATAAGTCAATCATAATGAATGAAATGGCTTGTGAAGCATGACAGCCCATGTTATGTAAAACATTATTTTCCAGAATGATATGATACATGGTGTTGGTAGCACACATTCTGAGGACTGATTTATAAATAAGTCACATTATATTGCAGTAAATTGCATATATGCCATTCCATGAATGGAGGAAAGGATAACCTGTATGACACAGATTCCAGGTTAAAGCTGCCCTTTTTTCTGACTGCCCATTTGGTCAACTTGATCAACTCAAGAACAAACAAGCTTAAAATATCCCAGGCTAACAACATGGAAATTCAGTCTAATCAAATTTACAAATAACATTACATTTATGCTGTCTTGTTTTTCATTAATTTGTCTTGTCATTATGTTTGTTACTCTGTATATATGTCAGGTACCCCTTAAAAAAGGAATTTAGTGTCAATGGAGTTTCTTGGTAAACTAAAGGATAAGTAAAACAAAATAAATAAAAGTAGCACAGACACAGAAGAAGCGCAAGCAAATGGCTTCACAACCATTAGTAACCCATGCAGTTTTGCTGCTGGGCAACAAAATAAGGCACTGTGTTACTGCTATATGTGCTCAACCACTGTCCATGGCACTTCAGTCCTTGTGATTTGCAACGGGTACTATCCGTGGTTCTGCTATACCCTGGAGTGAAGAAAGTACTGTCCATGGTCCTGTAGCAGGGACTGTGTGCCAGGGCTGCTGTCAGTGGCCCTGTAGCACAGTGAGAGGAGAACAAGGAACCATGAACCTGAAAATGGGTAGAGCTCTCATTTACAACCTGTAACTCAATGAGGTTCAGCCAGTCATTACGCTGTGTTTTATTATAAAGAGCAACCTGTTTTGATTGGGTGAAATGCGAGTGAAGGCGGGTTTCTTGTCTTTGGTGCTGCAAGGTCAGCTGGAACATCTCAATTCCAACTCACCATACTGATAAAACAATAACTGTTGTATAGCACCCACCAAGTCGATGGAAGGAAGCCATTCTGTGACAGCAACAGTCCTCCACACATTGGCCCAAGTGAAGCAGAGGGAGATATTTACCTGCTTATATACAGGATGTAAAGCTCACCAGGAAAACACACTAGAGAACCCTTAGTCGGTGCAATAGGTACTAGGGGATCTTTAACAACCAAAGTGAATAAGGACCTCACCTGAACAAACTCTGTCATAAATCATGTTGTATAGTGTACATACTCGTCCCCCTTCACTGGTAGATGAAGGAAGATGGAGCCATGCAGTCTCGTGGTCAGTTTTTTTTTTCATAGGAGGGTGGAGAAGTAGGTACGGACAGTGATGAAGTGCCTATCAGCTGGATCAATGGCAGCTTTTCTCTTCATAGCTCAAGATGGCATCTGACAGAGCAGGGACCCCTTTGAGCAAAGTCTATTAAGCTCAGTGTCTGAAACCAGACGGTAATCACCAGGACAATAAATGGCAACAGCGTCGAAAGGGAGGAGGGGAAGAGAGTCAGTGGGTGTGGGGGAGGGAGGAGAGAGGGAGGGAAAAGAGGAGTGGTGGTTTAGGATGGTACTGACGTTCAGAGATGGATTGTGAGATTTACACTTACTTTGAAATTAGTCATATGTGTATCAGAGTGTGTGTGTGTGTGTGTGTGTGTGTGTGTGTGTGTGTGTGTGTGTGTGTGCATATACAACATTCAATTTTACAACCAGGAAAAAGAAATAATAAAATAAGGTGCATCTTTATTAATCATATGGACTGTCTTTTTACAGCACCTTCATTGCAACCTGCTATATAAGGACTGGAGACCCCCCTCAATTACACTGCTATTGTGTATCACTCAGTCTCTTTCCAACATTGCCATCCCAAGCTGAAGTTTTTAGCAGATGCCTTTATCCAGAGAGACTTACAACCTGGAAAAGAGTGTAAAGATTGGGTTCAAAGTGCAGTGGTACCCTAAAGGAGAGAAGTATTGTCCCAGAGAGACTACGATTTGACTGTTAACGTGTTGATTGACCTGTCAAGGAAACAAAAGATAGCAAGAATAAATCGGCATGAGCAGTAACAGTTCTAGAGTACATCGGCGCTAAAGTGCAATAGTGCCCTAGAGGAAGTATTGTCCAAGAGAAACCAAAAACTGAACATTTGACTGGAAACTTGTTGATTAACCTGTCAACAAAACTAAATAAGTTATGGAACAAATAATTCAGTTCTCATAGCTGAGAGCCCTGCAATATACAGAAGCCAGAGAGAAGAAAGTACAGTCACACAAGCTAAAAGACACTCCACATGTATGGAGTGTGTGTGTGTGTGTGTGTGTGTGTGTGTGTGTGTGTGTGTGTGTGTGTGTGTGTGTGTGTGTGTGTGTGTGTGTGTGTGGGTGTGGGTGGGTGGGTGTGTGTGTGTAAACTTATATAGAATTACCTGTTTTTACTCCACTTTCCTGCTGCAGGAATCAGCAGACAGTTGAAGGTATTATGACAATGCAATGCCTTTTTTGTGTGCTTTATGATCGTCTTTGTAAATAGGAAGTAGAGGAGGCAGAAAACAAGTGCTGTCATTTGGGTTTGCACTCCTCCTTTCTGTCATTTTCCGCCCTTCCGAAACCCCCCCATTTCACCCACACTCCACACTCCCACTGCCCAAACCGCACCCACCCCCCACCACCACCACCACCTAACTTTCCGCATACTAATCGGAAAGTCTTAATTAAAATGTCAAGGTAGCATGATGTCCCATTAAGCCCCCCCCTCCCCCTACCCCCTCCTCTTCCTCCCTCTGATCCTCCCCTGGGCCCAATTATGAGCTGGCGGATATGATTGAAACTCACAGAAAGGAACCTGAAGGTAGTGTATCCCAGCTTCTCCCCCTGACCTTTCAGAGGTGGCGTCCCGTTAATATGCTTGCATTTCAAATGAGGCGTGGGGGGGAGGGGGAGGGGAGGAGTGGGGGGTGGGATGTGTTGGGCTGTACTGTTTCCCTGACAACCTCTCTCTCTATTTCTCCCCCTCCCCTCCTCTCCTAGTCATGGATTGTGTTTGTTTTTTCTCTCTTCGGTCTCTCTTTCTTTCCTTTCTCTTTCTGCTTCATGTGATCCCCACTGCTCAGTCCCTCTGTCTCTCTGTCTGTCTTTCTCTCTGTAACAAACACACGCATTTTCAAAAACTCCTATTCATTTGTGTTACTGTTTTTGAGAGGATGTGCTGCTCAACGTCTCGCTCTCTTCACTCTCTCTTTTCATTCTCTCTCTTCCCCCCTTCCATGTCTCCCTCCCTTTCTTTTCCCTCACACCATCCTTTCGTAACTGTCTCTCATTTTTATTTAACCTGCTCTGTATCCCTTTTTTACTCACTTTCTGTCTCTCTCCCTCTCTCTCTCTCTATATATATATATATGTATATATTGCAATTCCATACAGAATGCTTTATTGGCATGAAAAATATATATTTGCATTGGCAAAGCTCTTAGGTCAGAAAAGGGAAACATGCACATCTAAACAGCAATGTTGTAACAATAGTAATAGAAACATTAACTGTTAATGGAACAGTAACTGGTGTGTGTGTGTGTGTGTGTGTGTGTGTGTGTGTGTGTGTGTGTGTGTGTGTGTGTGTGTGTGTGTGTGTGTGTGTGTGTGTGTGTGTGTGTGTGTGTTGATATAATATGGGATGATGTTGAAAAAGAGAAAGAAAGGAAAAAAGAAAAAAAAGAAAAAACACAAAATTGCATACAGGTGTGTGTTGTGAGCGTGTTCACTCACTGTCCTACAGGCTGTTGCAGGCAGCACTCCTTTCTCTCCCCCAGTAATGTGTCTTGGTCAGGGAGGTTGTTCGAAGATGGGCAGATGTTAGAGATCCTCCCTCTTCCTCTCTCTCTCTCCAGCAATGTGGCAAACACATACACACTATGCCTTGAGATTCAAAAGTACCTGCTGGCCTTTCTTCTGGGCCTAAATGAAAAAGAACAACTCCATTAAAGAGGACAGGGGGTAACCCTTAGAACTGAGGGAAGGCAGCGTTGTCTCCCTCCACTTTTACACTGCACACAGCTGTCACATGAATGTACCCACAAAGACTTTTAAAGCTTTACATGTCATCCATTTGATACAGCTGGACATTTTTACTGAAGGATTTAGGGTAATTATGCTAAAGGATATGACTGCAGGGCCCCATCTTGGAACCAAAACTGAGTTACATGATGACTTCCCAAACCATTCAAATATACTACATTACTTGCTCTTTGCAGTTCTACACTCTATAGTTTAGGTTTTCAGAGCCCCAGATGAGTGACTGAGTGAAAGTAACTCCTTGTTTTCAGTTTTCAGTGCCAGCTTTAAATCCTCCCAGTCTGTGGGAACCATGCTGATTTACTAGCCAATGTGACGCAGTTTAGAGTCCAGGGAGGATTCAGGAATAGCCTGAGATATTACGCTTCACCAACTGTCTCATATTACCCCTTACATACCACATCACAAACAATCCACCAGTTTCTCACGGGGGGCAATTTCCAATGTTTACATGACACCAACCCACCTCCCATGCCCCCCACACACACACACACACACACACACACACAATTTTTTATTCTTAATTCCCTCCCCCCACCCCCATATAATCCACCAATAAACTTTGACGGTCAAATCATGCCCCCCAAATTATTCCAAACATCCCCAATGTAATCATCTCAAATTGGGTGTCATCTAATTTAATTAAAATTAATTTAAACCATTCCAACTATTTATTAGTAATTAAAATGTGTTTATAAATGGTTAGTAGGATATCTATAAGCAGCAACATCATTTATATATGCCTTTACAGATGTATATGCATTAATATAAATGCATGAATACATTAGCCTGATCATTATTTTGTATTTATAGAGGACAGTACAGGTACTTATAGCAAGTATTTTAATACTTAATATGTATAGATTATTTGTTCACATTTATAAAGCATTAACGAATGTGTGTGTGTTACAACAGCTGAAGGAACCCCCGTAATCTGAACGTTATTTGCAAGTAAACTTGGCTGATGGAGGTCAATGTGACCAAAACATTTCACTTTCAAGGCGCTAAATAAAAAAAAGCATAAAAACCTTTATTCACACTCAGTTTTATTTACTGTCATAAAGAGTGTTTTTTGTATTTATAACTGTGTGTGGGAGTATTGCTGTACCATTTTATCTCAGTATCTGTTTCTCCTATGCTTCTGTGATGAAGAAGTCACTTCAGGTTGGCAAAAGTTTTTCATTTCAACTTCAGAGTGAACGTTTGGTACAGAATGTAGCCTGGGACAGAACATACTCAAAATGTAGCATGGGACAGAATGTACTCAAAATGTAGCATGGGACAGAACTTACTCAAAGTGTAGCATGGGACAGAACATACTCAAAGTGTAGCATGAGACAGAACATACTCAAGGTGTAGCATGGGACAGAACATACTCAAAGTGTAGCATGAGACAGAACATACTCAAGGTGTAGCATGGGACAGAATGTACTCAAAATGTAGCATGGGACAGAACATACTCAAAATGTAGCATGGGACAGAATGTACTCAAAATGTAGCATGGGACAGAACATACTCAAAATGTAGCATGGGACAGAATGTACTCAAAATGTAGCCTGGGACAGAACGTACTCAAAATGTAGCATGGGACAGAATGTACTCAAAATGTAGCATGGGACAGAACATACTCAAAGTGTAGCATGGGACAGAACATACTCAAAGTGTAGCATGAGACAGAACATACTCAAGGTGTAGCATGGGACAGAACGTACTCAAAATGTAGCATGGGACAGAATGTACTCAAAATGTAGCATGGGACAGAACATACTCAAAGTGTAGCATGGGACAGAACATACTCAAAGTTTAGCATGAGACAGAACATACTCAAGGTGTAGCATGGGACAGAACGTACTCAAAATGTAGCATGGGACAGAACGTACTCAAAATGTAGCATGGGATAGAACGTACTCAAAGCGTAGCATGGGACAGAACATACTCAAAATGTAGCATGGGACAGAACATACTCAAAGTGTAGCATTAGGCCAGAACGTACTCAAAATGTAGCATGGCACAGAACATACTCAAAATGTTGCATGGGACAGAACGTACTCAAAGTGTAGAATTGGACCTGCTGCTTCTGGTGTTGATGATGACATGAGCAGCCTTCCCCCTCCACCCCCTTTCACCTGATCTCACAGAGTATGGCTGAAGGGTGCAAAAACAGAGGAAAGTGTGCCTCGTTAATGGATTGAAAATTACACTCTGCGTCTGAAAACTTTCCCAATATCAGAACGGGAGAGAGGAAGCCATCTGTGGAACTGGGTATTGTCAGAGCTGCGTGGCAATTTGCGCCGGGCGCGTCTTTACAAAGCTTCCCCCGTGTTTGATGAGGTGATAAATTCATCTCTCTTTCTTTCCCTCAACTGCTGCACAGATTCCTTTAAAAGAATACATTAAAGGGAGATTTCTTCTCTTTTTTTACATCCCTACAGTCATTTCCTTTTCCATCCTGTCCTACTAAAGTACCCACCTGTCTTCTCCCTCCTAATACCCTCAACCCCACCTTCCACCGCACCCCCCTCCCCACCACCCCAACAATCCCAAAGTCACAAAGGCAAATCCTATTCTTTGTAGATGATGGGATTTTTCAAAGAGAGGGTAGTGAGAGGTGGAAAAAAGAACTGCTGTACATTTTGAAATATCTACATCATACCTTGCTAGATGCCCATCAGAGTCCACAGCTGTCTGTCACAGCCTACAGACGTTAGCCATGGAGCTAGTACAGAGTCCTTCCTTCTGTATGGAGTGGAAGAGTCCTTCCTTCTTGGTGCACCTTTGCATTGTGGGAGGCCTTTTCACAGGTGCTCTGGAACATCTGGCAAGCTGTCTCATGCTGCGCAGCTGTTCTTTTTGTTTATGAATTACATTACCTTTCATAAGAAATCCCACAATGCCTTGCTTCATCTGATTGTTTTTTCATGATTGCTTTACCTCTGTTGTTGTTCTCACTTGCCTCTGTGGCCTCATGGACCAGGCTTACAACTCTCCATTATAAATGTTGCAAAAAGGTCAGTTGGATCACGATAAACCCATCAACTTATTAGGATGTAAAGTACACATACAAACTATTTACATGGTCACAGATAAGGCTAGTGACAGGAGGTGGCATGGAGTCAAACTGGCAGTTCAGGCATAAACTAGATCAAGAGGAGGCGTGTGTCAAATACATCACGCCTGTGTGAATCACACTGAGGATCTCAACGAAAGCTGGTGTGTCTTCGGGATAGAGATCACCGCTAAAGAGCATTCTGAGGCCATCTGGGTTCCGAGACTACTGTTACAGTCATTAGGTCTGCGTATTTAAAGTGAAACATGCCGCTGTGGGCTTTATCTGATCCTGGAGCTGGGGCTAGGTTTGGCATTTTGGCACCAGTACCTGGTCAATACCAGGCTCCTGTGCAAGAAACTAGCTAAAGTAAGGCATTTGAAACCAGGGATGGGAGGATTAACCAAGAGCAGGAAGAGATGGGCCAACTGAGGAGCTGGGGAGGGAGGTAGGGAGGGCAGTGTTGGTGTGTAGGGGTGATAGGAGCCATGAAAAAAAGCCACAAGTGACTGGATGAAGATGAAGGAAGATCCTTTAGCAGACAGGCTGAACACACTGCAGGGAGATTTGCATGCTGAAACTGCCTGGGATAGCAGGCAAACAGGGATTGAGCTCTGAGCGTTCAGGGACATAGAGGGAGAAAAAACTGGAAGGCTGTGGTGGAAAAAAAGGAAGTGTTGAAAATAATTTGCTGTTGCTTGTGTGATGACTCAATCAGTCTTGGTCTTGGTGGTACCTCAGAGATATGAACCTCAGAGTAAGCAGTAATTTAAATGGATTTGAATCCAGAAGTATAATTTAAAATTATGAAATAAATACAAGCATTTAATGAAATTGAGTTATACAGTGGTAATGTAAGTATCTGATTTGGCTTGATAAGAGATTCAAAATCTTAAAATTGGTAAGTTGTCTTGTCAGCTTAAGAGTTACGGACATTTTTGGTGCCACACTAAGACGACTGTTTAATTGTCAGCTGTGGCTTGAACCTGCAAGCTATGGGCTGTGCCACTCAGAAGCACAGTGTGAAATACAGCTTAACCACCATGTGTTAAGTACAGGGTTTTCACACCAGTAGACAAAATCTGTTATTTTTAATGTTTCCATGCAGAAAAAAGTAAACATTCAAAAAGAAGGAAAAAAATGCAACAAAAATTTTTTGTCAACTTAAAAAGTTCCGGCAGTTGCATTGATAGTGAAGATTAAATAGCTCCTCAGTGCCAACTGGAATATAAATCCTAAACAAATAAGAAAAGGCTAAGGAAACAGAATCATTTCTCAAAGATGTGCGAGCCAGGCGTGAGCGTGGGAGTGATGAAATTGGAAAAATATTTCCCTCTTCGTTTGACGAGCTCGGCGGGGGAGGCGGGCTTGATGCAGAGTGATATAGAAACTCCATCAGTCTGACATGTTTGACAAATCCCCACCTCCCCCCTACTCCCGCTGGCCCCCGAAATAAAAGGGGACAACGCAGAAGGGGAAAAAAACAGGGCCAACTTGAGTGTGCGAGGAAGACGTGGACCCCCTGTGAAGGGACAATTAAGGGTGCGGCTCCTTCAAAGCCCAATGCACATCACCGCCACTATTCCTCAATCAACATTCTGTGGTGACTGCGTCGAGCTGACAGCTCATGTCAACAGCATGAAGAGAAAGTGCAGGAGAGAGAGAGAGAGAGAGAGAGACCACAGTGATTTTGCAGACATTTGCATTCTGGATGCCAAACAATGTGTGGTGCAACTGTGGGACATATTTGTAAAAAGGTGAATTTAGAACCCAGATCCCAGGAGATAACAGCATACTCAATTACTGATAGCCCCCAAAACCTCACCCCACCCCACCCACCACCTGCTCTGGTGTGTTAGCATTTTTAACTTTAAGATTGAGCCATGTTTTTTGAACATCATAGGTGGTGGTTACACCTACAGCGTTTCTCAACAGGACCCTCTGATGCATCATGGGAGGGTTGAGGTGGGTGGTGAGGTTACTGCAGTGTAAAATATATTACCCACTGAAATTCACACCAGATTACGCACTTCACTGCTATATTCACAACACCAGCACTGTTATTTACAAGTAAGTAAGTTTATCAGATCACAGTTACTGTAAATTGCAGGAGTATTATATATAGTATATACAATTTTAGGCTTTTAGTAGATACCTGTATGCAAAGCTACTAACAAAATTTGCATTTTTGTACTCAAAATCTATTTACACAGCTGGATAATTTTAATTTAGGAATTTTAGGTTAAGTACCATCCTCATGGGTACAATGACACTGCCCCATCTTTTGGAATTGAACCTGCATGCTCTGACTTGCAAGCTCAGTTCTCTAACAATTATGTTACAGTGCTGCTGACCATAAAGTCCCATGTGGCAAGATGTGATTGGCTGTTGCTTCACTCAGGGAAGGACAGTGACAGTCCTGCATCCAATGGGCTGCCTGCAGTCAGCCTGCAGCAGCTGCACAT
This sequence comes from Albula goreensis, assembly GCA_022829145.1. Taxonomy (NCBI): domain Eukaryota; kingdom Metazoa; phylum Chordata; class Actinopteri; order Albuliformes; family Albulidae; genus Albula; species Albula goreensis. Next base: position 19,554,754 of record CM040744.1, read on the forward strand.
ATAGCATAGTCCTGCAGTGTGACCAGATGAATCGGCAGTGACCTGCAGTCAGACTGCACAGAGGAAGGACCAAGCATCTGAAAGTCTTGACTGGAGGAAATCCACATTTGCCCCAGTATATGATAGGTAACATCAATTTCACAGGATAGCCACACTTCGAATACAAATCAACATTCTTAATGGGTGGGAAATATTGTTTAAAAAATATAACATCAATAAATATAGAATCTACTGATCCTGTCAATGAAACATGCTATGTTGAGTGGTGAAAGAGAAAGAGACATACAGAGAAAGAGAGAGAGAATCAGGAAGGAGAACAGGAAGAGAATGGAGAAAAATGAGTAATGGAGTGCTGAAATGAAATAGAAATGGAGTAGAGAAGAGAAGATCATTGCGGAGAGGCCTGGAGTATGGGACACAGGAACAGACAGATGCAGATGGGCCTCTATCCAAACCCAGCATTCATTTTCAGCTGTTTTAATTCATATTTGCCTTACCTATGAGTTCCTCTGTCACTTTCTCTGTATTTTTCAATTCCGCCATTTATTCTCATTTTAATTCATTTTAGCCTGTCTTAGCGAGCACTACATTTTTCACTTGACAGGTGTCACCATGAAACTGGGTGGGGGAACATATCATTTTACACCATTAATGGAGAGTGAATGAAAGCTGTGTGTGTGTGTGTGTGTGTGTGTGTGTGTGTGTGTGTGTGTGTGTGTGTGTGTGTGTGTGTGTGTGTGTGTGTGTGTGTGTGTGTGTATGTCTGTGTGTGTGTGTGTCTGAGCATGTGTGTGTGAGGTGTGTGTGTGTGTGTGTCTGAGCATGTGTGTGTGAGGTGTGTGTGTGTGTGTGTGTGTGTGTGTCTGAGCATGTGGGTGTGAGGTGTGTGTGCGTATGTGTGTGTGTTTGTGAATGTATGTCTTTTCCCCCTGTTCTCTCCATTACACCAAGGAAAACGGGGCTTGCAAATTGGCTGAGATTGGAGAGGGAAGAAAACAATTACCTGAGCCGCAGAAGTACACACAAGCATAACCAGCGAGAGATTCTCTAATGAAGTGGAAAGTTGACAGGCTGTGCGGGGAACGACCCCCGCCTTGAATTGTTTGAACACAGTGAAATTACTCCGCGATATAGTCAGAAACCAGAAATGAATTTCAAATTACACCAGATGCTGTCCGAATGGCTGTTAGATGACATTCAGTGCTACAGATGTGATTTTATTTCATTTTTTCATTGTTTTATTTTTTTTTTTCTGGTCTACCGAGGAACATGATGATGACAATCAGATGTTACTGTAGAGTATTATGGTTAAATCTAAAAGGAAAGATGTTGTGATTCATCTTAGAATTACTATGTGTTTGTTTGGGCCAAAGTTTTATGGAAATTTCCATCATAACATTTACTTAATACAAACATACACCTGATATCCAGTCCTGATGTGGATTTTGTCCTGTTATCGTTACTGACTCACTTTCATTTTTGTGATCTTTTTGTCTCAGTGACAGATGGTGGACGTTGATGTACCTACTGACGGAAAAGATATTTCATGAACTCCATAACAGATAGAGCTGTCAATCACAGGCTTGTCTGAACCAATCAGATTGTGTCCTCCACCGAAAAACACGATTGGTTCGAATCACTGTGTCTGCATGGTTGTCTGCATGGAACTCATTCTAGGTGACAGACTGAGTTTACCAGTCAATAAACATGTCTCTGTTTTACTCTGATTGGAAATAACTTTGTATTAGGAGCTGAGATAAAGTTCTCCATTATGCGGAGTCTCGATTTTAAATCAAGAAACATATACATTCTGTATTACAAGTTTCTTATCTCATTCTTCATAAAGCATTGAATTTCTTTTGAGAGACGTTTTGTCATTTTAATGAAGTTGTTACACATTTCATGAATAGTTCAGTACAATATTCTTAAGGCAAAATGTGGCATTGTACATTATTTTTGTTGATTTATTTCTTAGACCTCGTCATCTAGAACAACTTACAAAGGCAAACATTTCATGGTACATTAAATACATTGCGCAGAAGAAACAAGAATGACTACAACTTAAGACAAGCCAGAATAACAATTGCTGGGCATCATGCTGAAAAGCCATTCTATAACACTGCAGTTAAAGCATAGTTCCTGAGAAGTATCCTCTAGAGGAACATGGTTACAACTCACTGAATTGAAAGTACGGGGCAGTCTAACAATTATCCATAAAATCATCATTACCAATTAGATTAAAACATATTGATTATATTGGACTGTATTTTACACCAGCTTTTTACAGGCAAAATAGGTAAGAGCAGCCTCCTCTAAATCTTGTACATAAATCGCCCAGGCAGGGTCACTGTGGGTGTGAAAGCCTCAGACAGGCAGCTCAGAACTGTCTGTGGTACTGCCTCTTTGCTCTTCAGTGGTGCATTTCATTGGTGATTTTATTACTACCCATGATGCTTTGTACACACTGGTTCATATATTATAACTATTACTATTAGTATTAATATTAGTATTACTATTACTATTACTATTGCTATTAGTGGTAGGTGTAGCAGTAGCGGTGGTGGTTGTTTTAGTAGTAGGCCATCAAAGCACAGTACTGCAGTTATTGTGAGGGGCTTGACTGTTTTTTTTTTATGATTATTAGATATACACTTAATGTTTAACATAATATCCTACAGGCAAGCTCAGGAATTCCCATCTGATCTGTTGCTGGCATCCTGTGCTGTCAGCTGTTGTTTTGCTTATACAGGACTTTCAGTCTCTTGTTTCTGGTCATCAGCTACTACCAACAGTTATTATTCTTTATATACCTATGAAGGGTAATTGAAGGGGAGGTACTTGTGCATGTCTCTCATATTTCTGCACATGTCATTTTTTATTTAATAAAAAATAACTTTTTCATAATATATATGCATATTTTTTCCCTGAAAGCGGCTTTCTAGACTGAACTCTTTCTCCATGCTTTGCTCTGTGAAGGACACAGACAGTGCCATGATGGAAATGTCCAGAGAGGCCAGTATAACTTGTTTCAGTATCACTCATCTGCCACCTGTCACTGTTACCTGTCACCTGTCCTAGGAAGCCTGTAAAATTCTCTTTTATCCAACAGTGAGAATCAGGCTGTGCAGCTTCGGCACCATGCGAGACCGAAACCTAATTCTCAGATAGAGACAGACGGCACCCACCCACCTTTAAAAGCCTGTTTCCGTTCTTCATCAAGCATGGTTCTATTTCTGAGCACCAAGGTCAGCCTTTAATCCTGGCTGTACTGAGCATCTATGATATGATGGTTCCATTCTGTTTTAACCACCAATATATTAACTGTTTACACACCTACACACCATGCTTGCCCAGTTCACACACCTACACACCATGCTTGCCCAGTTCACACATCTACACGCCACGCTTGCCCAGTTCACACACCTACACACCATGCTTGCCCAGTTCACAGACCTACACACCATGCTTGCCCAGTTCACACATCTACACGCCATGCTTGCCCAGTTTACACATCTGCACACCATCCACTTACACAGCCAGATGTGTACGCTACCCTTCAGGTGAAGTAATTTGGTTCAATGTCAATGCCCTTTCGTGGGACATGAACCTGCAACCTCTGATTTCCAAGCACCGTTCACCTTAACCATTATTCTACACTACAGCCCATTTTCACTGTACAGCAGCCCATAAACTTTTAAAACATACTAAATGCTTAAAAACCTTTGCAAGACTTGAACACAGAACAGGGCTAGGTTTGAGGCAAAGCGTAGCATGCTGCTATCATATATAATTCAAGTTTAGTGTACAATGCCCTGTCTTTGGAAAAATAAGCAACCTGTAATTTGATAACATTGATAATTAAGTAGGTACTTTAAAAATTGAGTAAGAACCAAACGTATGCATTCAGTTCACTGAAATACATGCTCCAGAGGAACATGTCTCTAGTGTATCTCTGAGTAACCATTAAAAAGTAAAACTTAAGATATTTAGACTGTCTCAAGAGCACTCTTTCCTTGAATCACCATATAAAAGTATACATTTAGAAGGGTTCTAAGGGCTCTTTAGTGAGTCATTTCAAGCTCACTAAAGTAAACCTGGAGTGAATCATCTCCTGGAACATTTTCACAGTGAATGTGTCATTTGAGTGGCGTGCTTTTATCAGGCTGTTAAAACACTGGCTCACAAAAAACCCAGCTAATACTTAATGCTCCAGTAACGTCTCCATTGTGATGCAGTGTTACCATTATGGTCAGAATGACATGAGGGTCTCTTACAAACCTTGATGAGGATTAAATGAACTTATGCTCTTAGTTTTACCTCCTGATTAAATGCTCATATTGAGCGTTATTTTCCACATGAACAGCTTGGTGAGTTGGTGAGTTAATCATGGTAATTATCACAAGTACAAACAGTTTTGGTGAGGATAAAAGGACACTTGGGTTTAATCGCAAGTCAACATTAAGGACAAATGTTGATTGAGTCATTGCCCTTGCACATTAATGTAAAGGGGAAAAGTGTATTCACAGTTTCTCTATATTTATTGGCTTGTCATGTGAATGATGAGAAACTAAGGCAATATATTTCAGCAAAACAGGGGTGACATCTTCCTCTTCTCCTGTAATAGAATATCAAAGCCTCTGCACATCCAGACAGGATAAACAAACAAAGACGATGATGAAGGTTTCATCTGACAGGCAAATAAAGATGAGGTCAGTGCTCTGTCTCTAAGATGTGTAAATTAGATGTTGAACCACAAGGCTCTTCAAACTGAAGATGATTTCTAACATTCTCTTTGTTTTTTTCAGGTTTGGATTAGTGAGGATGCTTGAGCTATTAGACCGAAAGCCTTTTTTAACCTACATGACAGTTGAGAGTCAAGAGGAATTGGGAAATGTCAAGCCGGTCTCAGAGTAAGAGGAACTTGTGATTCTCTCACAACACGTGATCAGCTTTGTAATTATGTTGATGTTCACTTTCAAGTAAGCAAGACTGCAGCTAACTGATGCACTAAGCGTTTTCATAGGGTCATCCTGTCATTACAGAATCCTCTGTCCTTAAGTGACACAGGCATTTCCAACTCAGGCCTTGACTTTCTAAGGGAAAGAGGAGCGTGCTTATTAAAATGGAGATAGTTGTAGATGGGGAGAAGGAGGTTTGGTGACACAGTGAAGCTCATAACAGCTTCAAATTACATGCTGTTAATAAATTATGTATGTATTTGGCAATTCCGTCTAATCTGGATATTAGAAAGTCAAAGGTGTTTCCATTATTAATGAGGCCAAATTGGACTTTAATAAGTGAGGAGCGGGATTCTGTGCAGTGAATGAATTCTCTTATGTTAATACGGCTATATTATTCATGAGCATGCCATTCTCTGAAAATGTTAACTGAGAGATATTTGTGATTGAAGATGTTTTTGACTCATCAAATAATATACTTTTTTATTTATTCATCTCCCCATCTAGACCATGTCTGTCAAAGGAAATCACATCAATGATCTTTTTGATAAGATACAAGTGCCTTATGCTAATTGCTTTAAGATATATAAACATGTATCATAGATTATGATGAATATCTTCAGTAGTTCAACAGGGTCAGTAGTATGCTAGGTGCAGTATCCCAGACTGGTATCTGAATATATAAATGTTCTGGATACAATTCTGATATAATATAATACTTAATAAATGCAATGGCCCAGGATTCTGAGTCACTGTAAATTCAGGGCATTCTGTGGCTGTGTCCAAGCATGTATTTATAGATGAACCAAAGAAAATGTCTGCAATTGTAATTGTCACATTTGGCTCATATCTGTACCACCTGTTCAGTGTGCATTGCCAATAGTACTGTTTCTCTTTTTTTCTGCAGTGTCCCCAATGGTGTGGCCTCAGCAAGCAACACAGCCAAAAATGAAACGTAGCATGAAAATCGAGGCAGACACATTTTTTCACACCCAAATCATACTGTGCTATCAATTCAACCCACAGTGTTGAAGTGGTTGTCCGGCTTATCCAGGAATATGGACTCAAATTCCCAGGTGCCCCAGGTGTGTCCCAGGATTCACCACTGCACAATAAAAGAACATAAGAACGTAAAATGACAAGGACAGTCCATTCAGATCAACTAGAATCACCATTTACCTACAAGCTTAATAGTATCCAGTACTGCATCAAGCCTGGTCTTGGCCATACCAAGGGACTCTGCCTCTACTACCTGACCTTGCAACCTGTGTCTTGACCAGGAACCAATTTAAATATACCAGGAACCAATGTCAGGGCACGTACAGGGCACTCTCTAACGAACCTGTGGAGTCAAAAATCAGAGTACAACCCTGAATGAAAATTGTGCAATTACAACAACAACTCACACACTGCACTGTAGTATATTTGTTACATACACTGTCTGTGACATCCTTCTCCCCATAGAATAGCTGAACACTACCCTGAAGGGCCAAAGCGTGTCACCACAGGGAAAGCAGATGTCACAGTGTCAGTGTTTCTCTAATGGCCTGGAGGCACAGTTCCCTGAACTGGATGAACATGTCACTCAGACTCCACTCTACACATTTATGTGAAAGGAAGATGTTTGCTGCAGCTGAGTAATATTTACTCAGAAACTGAATAAATATTTACATCTCTCAAAAATAAACTTAATTGTGCTGCTTTGAGTTACAGATCATATTCTTGACTAATAACATTAAGCTATTATATACAGCCATGTGCTGAGTTTTTGGTTTGCAGAGCAAGTTTTTGTATTCAGGAGAGAAGTGTAGGCAACAATACATTTACATGTATTGGCTGATTATACTGTAGATATTTTGTTGAGCAGGTTTGTAAAGCAGAATGTTCTGTTTTTGAAGGTAAGACTCTAAAAGAAAAGGATATTTATTCCCGGCCTTGCCATTCCCGACCATGGCCAGAGGCTCCATTGGCGAGGCAACAATTGGCCAGCCTCGCCGGGGGTTCAATACGGGGTTGGTTGGCCTAAAAATCTCCTCGGGCTGCTTAGGTGCTTGCAGTGGCACGAACCGATTGTACGCTGACTACATCTTCCTCCGACATCATAGGCCGTGTGAGACTGGTGGTGCGGCCGTAACGTGAAAAAGAAGCAAGATTGTCGACATGTGATTTTGAGGAGTCACGTGCGCGACTTCTCCTCCCATAGCGGTCAGGGGCGGGGTGCTGCGGTGTGATCAACCAGTTTGGTTGAACATTCGGGTTGGGAAAAAAGGGGAAAAATCAGGGATTCAAATTTAAAAAAAAGGATATTTTTTGGTTTTGTTCTCCACTAAAAGCAGAAAGCCAAGTTACCATTTTTGTCACTTGATTAGTTCTACCCTGGTCAAGAACTCTCAACTTCAGAATAAAGTATTTAGCCTTTAGTTCCGTTTTAGGGCAAATATAACTTTTATGTTTTCTTTTCCTCTGTGGATTATCTTCATTACTTTTGTTCTGCCTTTCGAGTGCTGACCCCATGGTAAGAGCAGTGGGGTTTCAGCTGAAATCCCATCCTCCTTCTCTCTCTATCTCTTCCTCTCTCTTTTTCCTTCATGAAGCTCCAAAGAAAAAACTGTGTGACAGCTGCCTTGACAGGAGTGAAAAGTGTGAACATTAGTCTAATAAAGAGAAGCAGGTTCAAGTTTCTCTCTCGAACCTGCAGCCTCACTGAAACACCCTCCTCCCCCAACCCCCATGTATCTGTCTCTGACAGAAACCATTACGGGGGGTTGGTGGCCAGTGTGATTCGACATGTCTCCTCTCACCATCGCTTGCACCTCCAGATATCTGTTTCCACGGCGACAGATCTGGGTCAGAAGGAGGCAGCTGGGTAATGGTGGTGGACAAAGAGTGAGGCTTCAGGAACCCAGAAATGGGTGGAGCTAATCTGCTCTATCAAGTACTGCTGCACAGCCCATTCATGGCAGCTCCACCACAGTTTTGAGTGGATGTATTAAGCCAGCCAAGCAAGGCAAGCGGTGCTGTCTCAGAACCATTTCATTTTCCATTTTTACTTTACGCTTGTCATCTGAGTACAGCCATCATCAGACCATCTCTCAAACACAAGGTAATTTAAGTATTTGTTGGTTCTTATCCAATACTGCCCTGCAGTCACACCGTGAGGTGAAATGAAGAGAAATAACGGTCATGCAAAGGTACCAGTTTGGAGAGCTCTTTTAACGGTGATTATAGTGCTTGGTACTGGGGTTCAGCTTTGGGATATGATGAAGTTTCACCCTGGGAACCTTTTCCCATTTTCCCTTCAGTTTTTCTCAACCTGAAATGAACCTATTGGTCCACCCCAGAACACCTCTCACACTCATTCAAGAGGAGAATGCTGTGAACACTTCACCTTCACATCTTACTGGACCTTTGCTTCTATCCACACTGTAAATACTTGGTCCTCACACTTGCATGCTCCCATCCAGTGGCTACTAGAACGTATGTATTTATGATGTCATATTACGCATTTATTATGATGTCATCTGGACCATTGGATGACACCATAGCTTATGAGTGAACAAGGCAACTTCAGTTCTCTTAGGAGCTACTTGCAGTCACATTACACATAAGCACCTTTACTTTAGGAACTATTTTGTGACATTTTTTGAAGTAAAGGATGTTCCAGAATAATAACCTTGTCATAAAAAACCCCAGAAACAAATTTACAAAGTACAAAAACAGGTCCTTTCAGTAAATCTAGACTCAGGATTTTTCCACCGGTCTAGAGAATGCATCTACCTCTGTGACTACCATGCTATTGAGTGTTCCAAGGGTTAGACTTACACATTTTTCCTTTATTTTAGATGCTATAATTGTTTTCTGCATAATTATGCAATTAGAGTGTAATTACATCTAATTATCATCTACATAATGCAACATGAGGCCGAGTGCCCCAGAAAATTACCAGAAAACAATTGCATCAGTATTCAAACTAATGGCCGCCATTCACCAGTGTTCATATTTCTTTCAAAAAATTCTTGTGTTTATTCCAGTAGGTCTCCATCCTGCAACAGCAATACTGTGGAGGGGGTTATGGCAATCTTTTCTCCACGATTAGACAAGATAGCAAAGGGATTTTAGATATGTATTTGTTGTTATTTAACCTCTGTTTAAACAAGTGAGAACATGCTGAGATCAGAATCACTTCTACACAACAGCCCTGATGGCATGCATCAAAATAACAAGGCAGTATTAAAAAGGGTTGGCAAAGTTCATAAAAAGTTTCGTTTCCACTGTGAATTTATCATGTTGTTAAATTCCTCAAAAGTAACAACATGGTAAAGTTTTACCTCTTTTTATGGTGAACTACAAAACAAGCAGCCATATACTGAAGTGTGTGGGTGAGGATTCAATTAACCAAAAATAGGAAGAAATCAGGAACTCAACCAATTATTACATTGGCTGTTGAAAGAAAAACATTTATGATTTGATTCAAGCAAGTCATTGATTGACAGCTGAGTGTAGCTCCACCTAAGATAAATTCAACCATCACCATTTGGTGTGTGCTTGAAGTCTTTCATGCCCAGGTTTAGTGCTAATATTTGGGGACAATGAATACTATAGGATGGTATTTGCCATCTGTGATCTTGGTTTTAATCTGGGCAACTGAGATTGACTTTTTTGAGCCCCATGGTTGCTTTAGCAAGACAAGCGACTGATTGGCTAATTAAAGCTCAGGATTACTGCCATGAAGAGGTGTTTCAGGCCCATCGATTCCATTAATTCACTGCTCCTGTCTCACCCTTTATTTACCTTGGGCTATTGCGTCTGTGTCAATATGCTGCAGAAGGCAGCCGTAGTGCTGGGAAGAGAGTGTGCTCACATGAGTGTGTGTGAATGTGTGTGTCTGTTTGTGCAGACTCAAGAGACCATTTAAATCCAACTGTGTATGAGTCTGATGTGAGTCAAATGTAGTCCATGTGAGTAACATGAACTCTGCCTGAGTTGATTTAACATTGAAGATTTTACCGTGTGTGCATATGTACTATATTTGTGTGTGTGTGTGTGTGTGTGTGTGTGTGTGTGTGTGTGTGTGTGTGTGTGTGTGTGTGTGTGTGTGTGTGTGTGTGTGTGTGTGTGTGTGTGTGTGCATGCTTTTGTGCACCTACAATGGTGCTACTGTGTGTGCATGTGTTTATGTGTGGGTGTATGAATGTATTAATGTGTATGTGAGTCCATATATGAGAATGTGTGTGTAATAGTGTGTATGTCTGTGTTTGTGAGTATTTTTGACAGTGTAACTAACAGTCTTATAGTTTAGAGAAAGCCAAAATAATTTCTTAAACACCAATCTATTTGGAGTAGGAATGCATATCTCATTGCCTCCCTCACAGCTTCTGTCTCTCCACTCATTCTGCTCTGTCTTTCTATTTTCCTCTCTGTCTCTCTCTGTCTCTCTCTCACACACACACATACACACACACACTCACACAGCCACACATACACATTCACACACATACATACCCTCTCATTCACATGCAAACACACTCACACACACACACAGGTACACATACATTTTCATACACATACATTCTCTCTCTCACACACACACACACATACAAGCACACACACATATATAAACTTTCACACACACATACTCTTTCCCTCTCTCTCTCTCTCTCTGTCTCTCTGTCTCTCTCTCTCTCTCACACACACACACACACACACACACACACACACACACAACAAGCACACACACACAACAGTTCTAATGCTTTTGTTCCAGGAGGCAGGGAGTGTCATGGCAGTGGTGTGGATCAGGGGAGTTTATGCCAGTGGCCCTGGTGATGAGGGAGGGCAGTCCTGTATTTAAAGCCAATCAGTGAGCCCAGCCTCATATTACCAGTGACATTTCCACACAACCTGCGTCCAATTAACCTTCAGACATCCCCACCTCTTCAGGCTGATTGCAGATTTATTAAAAAAGGGAGAAAACATTTACAGACAAGCTAATGCTATCTGCAAAGA
>CM040744.1:19573217-19578217 GCA_022829145.1 Albula goreensis
AGGAATTTTGTAACTCATATCTAAACTCTAAATTCCCATTGAATGAATTTTGGATCTAGGCCTCTCACTCTCTCTCTCTTAAAATCATATTACTAAACAAAACATCCTCTAATGATGACACAATAACCCCACCAAGAAGGAAAAAAGACAGAAATGAAAATAAGGATAACATTCCTTTCATACTCCTGCGTATGCGTAAAATTTGAACACACATGAAGAAGTCTTTCACTCAGAACTAGCAAAAAGCACAGATGTTACAAAACACAAATTCACTCTCTGGGTGCATTCCAAAACTTTTTCTGGTCTCTTGGTTTCCTCCCCTTGTCTCCTACCCCAGAAATATGTGGAGGAAAGATGGGGAGGAAACAAGTGGAGGAGACAAGGAAACGAGGAGATTAAACGAAAGTTGTGCAATTTCAATTGATTCTGAGGATACCAAAGCCAATCAAAATTTTCTGTGGGATGGTCTTTTAATCTGTCTGGTCATAAGCACAATGATGTCACCAAGAAATGGGAAAAGACTTCCATGGTAGGACACATCGATGTATCTTCCGATTGAAGGAGTAGAGTAGGCGAGTGAAGGGTACAAAATCTCGTCTCCTACCTTTTTGGAACAGTGGAGGCAGGGAGGACACATAGATAAGTTTCCAAGGCATGGAGAAAATGAGGAGACGAGTGGAGGACACAAGGAGACAAATCTGAGTATTGGAATGCACCGTCTCTCTCTTTCTCTCTTTGTCAAATCATATATCCAATTGCCTATACTGTATCAATCAGCTATCAGAGAATCACAGAGCCTGAAAATGTTCGCCAAAACTCAAAGGTCACACCGGGTCACAAACCTTCCCTGACTTCCCTGTTTCGCACCACAGTCAGATCACACTGATTTGTTTTCACTAGAACTTTCTACAAGGAAGTGAAGAACCTCAGGGCGAGTCAGTGGGAGAGTTTATGCAGCAACACCTGCTGGTGATTAATAACGTTAAGCTTTATTGCTGCTTTATAGCCATGCCACCTGCAGAAGGACAGTGTCGCCATCTAACAGATTTACAGCACGTAGCAGTGGATCAAGTCTGCCATGACTGCTCAGTCGGAGATTTCTCCTCACAGTCTGCAACTTGTTGAACACGGTCACCCTCCAAGGGGCACTTTGACTGGACACACATTTTTGATATGCTGAAGAAAGCACCACCTAATTCTTTAAGTATATTTGTAGCATTGCCAGTGCACACAACAACAAGTATTAAATCTAGGTTTATCGTTCTAGAATGTATTATCCTTGCATTCTTCTGGCTATTGTACATGGCCACTTTCAATATCTAGTTGTCTTTTTAACACATGGTAGCTACAAGGTAGCTCAGTGATGTCGGAGGTCTGACATGATGTGTGATATTCCTGTTCTGGCCTCAAGACCCTTTGTTATTAAATAAATGGCTGACTGTACACCCTGGATACATTCTGAAACATTCCCGATCCAACACAAGCTTACCAATACAAGCATAAACAAATATCTGTATATAAGACCTTTTTGTTCAGTACTGTCGATGGATAAGTCTTGACTTCAATCCCAAAACTATTTTTTTTTAATTCAGTCTTTATTTTACTAGAGGAATCCCACTGAAGCAAAGAATCACTTTTACAAGAGAAACCTGGCCAACAGACGGGACGATTCAAATCTTGGACAAGGCAGAGACTGTCTTGTAATTTTGCAATCAGAAGACCTTTACTAGTCACTGGGGAACATTTGAAGGAATCTTGGATCAGCAGTTAATTTGGGGATCAGGAGCCCTGGCCCTATTTGCCCCTTATGGATTTATGGAAGCATTCAAGCCATGGTAAAGTATTCTCAATGTGGTGGAACATAAAGAGCCTCAGTGGTCCCATATTTTTAATGGTGTGTTTTATGTATGCTTTGTAATTTAAAGGCTGTTGTGTGGGGGGTGGGACATTGTTGTCAAGCTCCTGCCTTCATACAGCAAGAGGGATTGTTTTCGAAGGCTTGTTTAATGGGGCAGTGGGGGAGTGGGACAATTTATGTGGTGAACACAAATCTATCAGTCCCCAAATTCTGGAAAATGAGAGTATAAATTTGGCTAAGACAAATTAAGAAAGATCATCACAACCTATCCAAGAGCCTACACTGGGCCATTCAAATTTAATGTAGTCACGGAAGGCAAGAGAGAGGGAGTGTGAGAGAGAGAGAGAGAGAGATGGGGGTAATCCCCAGAGGTCATTGGTCATCTTTCAGGACCAAAGAATGAAAACACACAGAAACAGAGACAGCTCTTACCTTTACAGATCTACCCCAATAACCTTCCATAAACAATAAACGGCATTCTCTGTGCATGTGTGTGAGTGTGTGTGTGTATGTGGGTGCACGGAAGCATATGTGCATGCATACTTTTGTGTACATGTCCTTGTGTGTGATTATGTGCCTGTGTTTCCCTGTAACCATGTGCAAATACACATTTTATTTTTCCATACCTAAAACACTGGAAGTGTCCAACCAATGCTTTTCTGTTAGCTTGATATTGTGTGTGTGTGTGAATGTGTTTCTGCACTGTTTTCTTTGTTTTCACATCTTCACAAGTGTCCTTGACACTTACCTCTGATACGAGTCTTCTTCCTCTCTCTCTCCCTCCCTCTCTTTCTCTGCCCCCATACAGAAAAGCTGAGAGAAACCATTAACATTTAGAAAAAGGTCACTCTCAAAAGCAGATTTTCTCTCTTCTCCAACTCTCTCCTTTCCAACATAAATTGAATTTACTTTTCATTTATTTGATTGTTTCAACCTTTTATAGTAGCAAAATGGAAGTGAAATTACTGGAGCCCAGCCTTGGCAGGGCAGTGGTATTCTCATTAGGACAAACAGCAGTAGTGTCAGGATGCAACAGAGAAACCCACCGAGACAATTATTACCCAGTTATTAATGTGCTGAAAAGTAACATTTATTGTTGAAATTCAAGCCCAAAATAAGATCACCCAGGCTGATAAAGTATAAAAGGCACCATAAAAGTACATATTCTGTGCAACCTCATTCTGCTTCACCCATTGTTGTGTCCCCCGAGGGCACATATTTTTCACCTAAGATATTTCCCAATATTGTTTGTTAACATTTCAAGTCTTTTGGAAAGTCACACCCATTACTCCCTAGAGTCAAATATATTGCATGTTTATCCCAAAAGAGCAAAATGTTCCACTATTTTGCACCAAACAGTTTGTTTATGGAAGTCTATTTTGTGTAAATAAAATGTATGTCCACCTACATTTTAGCAGGTACACAAATCAAAATTAAACCAGCTTCAGTTATTCAACCAAACCAAAGCTTTGTACAAAATGATGAATCTGCAAGTACAGTGAAAAACATGAGGCACTTCTTCTACAGCTGATCAATATTAATTTTGATTTTATTTCTTTTCCATATTTCGAACTCATTTATATGTTCCGTGGTTTTTATTCTGTTTATAATAAGTGATAATAAGGAGGCGGATCTGAGGCAACTAGTAATTATGGGAAAGATACTGTCTATGGTTTCAGCACCACGGACAGCGACAATAGACCAATGGAGCAGTTTTACTACGGACCTGCTTTTCTTGAAGACGTGCGCAACCTCTGATCCAAATCCATGTAATGACATGTGCAAGTGTTTGGCACTCATTAGCAGTAGGATATTGTTGCATCTTGATAAAAGAATTAATATATATATGGGTGTACAGATTCCAAATGCGAAAGCCCTTATGACTTTTTCGCCACCTACTCCCTCCAGGCTGACTTAATGACCCCTTCTGTGACACTTGGGGCTCAAAGGCTTAAAATGCCAGAAATACACGCACAAATCAATCATGAAATTGAAATTCAGGAAGTCATAAAAGGTGAACACGCTGTAAATCGTTTATGGGAAGGAGAAAGACGTTTTAAAAACGTTGTCTAAAGACGTTGTCGTTTGGAGATCAGAGATACTTTCAAACTGGAGCAGAACTGTGCAAGTTAAGAGGTGGATGTTATGGACACACACATGTGATCCTAATCCACATGACGTATCCAAATAGTTGGACATATCTACAATGCACGTATGCCAGTTAGAAAAGGTGGACTCGGCACATCTGCTGCCAGGATGGCGGTAATGGTGATGGTGATGATGATGTCTCACAAGCCACTGGGTTGTCCGGTGTCTAGCAAAGCATACCATAAATAAAATTACCATAGTGCGCTTGTTATGCGCATAGAAGTAGAAAGTTGTGCACATCTGAGGCTTGGCACAGACTATATTGTTATGTTAAATGTACTGCAAGTCGTATGTATACTGTGCAGTTCTCATTATTCTTTGCCGATACGTCAACTGGAAAAACATGAGACGAAATAACTATTTTCATTCTAAAAAGTTCGCTGTCCCCGGTATCAAACGTTTGCGAGGTTAAGGCACTGTAGGTAAACAACCAGAAATAAAATAATGAGCACACGCGCAGAAAAGAACTAAACCATACGTCTCGTAGTCTACTGCCCGAAACAGCGTGGGAGCTCTGACGCTTCAGCTCCGGAGCTGTCCATCTCCCTGAACATTGTGTACTGCCCAAAACAAACATTTAACCGGGCCACAAAATAACCTAATGGCCAGCGCAAGCACCCGCATCTGCAAAAATGCCTAATTGAGACATCATCTGTGTATATATTTACAAGCGAAATCAACTGCTTGTGGTGCAGGTAAAACAAACCATCACCACGCTTCAATGTTTCACATACGGAATAGATTTTCATGAAAAATTAGGGCTTAACGATTGAACTGAAACGAAATGAAGAGACTCAAATCAAACAATGTGTACAATTCAATTTCATTATTATTTTTAAACAGGATATAAACGTATCCGATACAGTCGAGGCGAGCCAAGAAGTGTAGAGGTATGCTTTGTTTTATCTTGGTATATAGATAGGTCTTCTTGGCGGAATATACCATTCTAAGACTCAATCGACAAAAGGGGGAGCAAGACTCGGTGTTTACCACT
>CM040744.1:19583217-19808217 GCA_022829145.1 Albula goreensis
ATTTAATTACCATAGTTTTCAGCACTGAGACCATGAAAAGTTTATACTGTAGAGTTATTTTTACATAGGGCCTTCATTTTACTACAGCAGGTTTGCCTGTGCTGCGCACAGATCACCAGAGCTGAGTTTGTAACATGGAAACCATATTCCTGAGAGCACAGCACAGCCATTCCGTCTCCTTGATGATCACAGACCGGCAGAACTTGGAGTCACCTGCTGGACAGGTGCTCCCTGAGTTGTTCCCCCTCTTCGCCAGGGTAAAGAGCGAATCCTGGGTGCTTTTCTGGCTAGGCGGGGCCGGGCCGGCTCAGGAGCAGTAGGAGCAGAACGCTGGGATTTCACCACCATTGCATCATCCTCACACTCCTGCTCAGGACGGAATTTGCACATCCCCTCCCCCACTTTCTTGCCCCCCCTTCTGCTCCCTGCCTCTTCTCCACACCCTCCCAAATATTTTCACTCTTTGTCTGAACAGTACTTTATTCCTCAAAGTCTCTGTCAAGCTTAACAGTTTCTTTTGTTTTATGTTAAACCCTTCGGTGCTATTACCATACTACAGACAGCTGTAGGTAAAGGAAGGTGAAGATAGCAAGGTTGGACTATTTGTTTGTTTTTATGTGAAAACAATATTTATTGTTATTGTTGTTTTTGTTGACGTGCTAAGCTAATCATAAACTGGGATAAAATTTCTGAAAGAGGAACTTTGGGGGCAGTGAAAGGTTGAGGAAGTGGTCTAAATGACCACAGTGTTTGACTGCAGTACATACTGTACCCTAAAGTGGGTAGGGTGGAGTTATCTGTCGGCTTTGCCACCCCCGTGTTGGAGGTGGGGTTGGGGTTGCATTGTTATGGCAGTTGAATTATTTTAGGGGTGGTGGGGGGATGGTGGGGAGGGAAGGGGGTTCTATTGCATTGTTGATTATGATGTTACAGAGAAAGAAGCTCTGGATTGGAATTGATGGATTTCTAGGAACAAAGGATACATTTTTTTGAATGATCTTGGAAATTCTGAGTTTGAAGAGTAGCAATGTTCTGTGGACCATTTGCATTAATACATATTTCTCTCAAATACATTCCAAAAATCCCAGGGAAGACAACCAGTGAATGTTTCTGTAAAGTAGAAGAAAAAGAGAAACACAGAATTTGCCTTTGGGGGGTTCCCAAAAATCTGCTTCCTTCCTTCCTGCAGCAAGAGTTTGTGAGTTCACATTCATTTTCTAAAAACTGAGAAAATGAAAAAAGTTTAAAAAGTTTTGGGATGAGTGTAGCTGGTCTGTAAATGTTTCATCAGGAAGGGCTTTTGTTATTAAAATCATCTGTGCAAAAATACCCCTGTTAGCTGCTCCATTTTCGTTTGTACCTCTCACGGAACCCTGAGCAGTGTTACACTGTCACGGGCCGTTTGAAGGTTTGCAGAGGATTTTGATCAGAGATCCTGAAAGCTCAGCACTACTGTGACAGATTTTTGTTAGATGTATAAATTGTTTTTTGTTTGCAGATGTATTGTGTGGTTTAAAAGAAACCCCTGGCCCTGTGATGAACACCCCCGATGCCGTTATCGAACAGATCGCCTCATCATGTGAGCTCGGTTTCACGTTCGGTGAACGGCGATGAGTTGTGACTCACAACTCACAAATCGCGACTCACGACTTGTGAATAACGACTCACGTTTCACGACTTGCTCAGAGGCTTCATGCCGGAGCCAGCTGCAATGCTGGCTCTTAGTTACTTCTCCATCCACATTCACTCACTCGTGTCCATGGTTCCCTGTCAGAGCCAGAGAGCCAGCCGAGTGTGACAGAGTTTAAAATGGATGGACTCTCCCTGAACTCCTGATTCACCATCCCCCATGAATAAGTACAGAGAGAAGTGCAAGAACTCATCCTGACCAGGGGGACACTCTCTGTCTGTTGCCATTATCTTGTTCCAGAATGTCAAGTTTTCTTTACCAAGCAGTCTAGAATGGGGGGTGGAGGCATTGCTGTATTGTGACATCATAATTGTTTGCCTCCCTACTTATAATCAGGGGAATAGGGCAGGTTATTACTTATCACTAACTGTCTGTGGCATTTCATTAATGTTGTAGATGTTACCAAAAAAGGTACCCCTTTAATTACAAACAAAGAACCCTCTTTCAGTGCGATTTAGAAGCTTATTTCTTACATTGTATCCAGTGTCATGAGTGGCTTTTCAATATTTTATTACCCCTGGGGTATTACTGTAATGTGATGTCACTAATGTGCACCTCTGTGACAGATTTACTATCTGTTTAAATATTTATGTGGAGAGCAGGGCCAGTTGTTGATTATCATTAACTGTGTGCGGCAGTAGCACCAGGACTGAAACACCATTTCAGTAATGGAGTAATATGGACAGCAGACCGAGCTGATATTAACTGCTTAAAGGAAGTGCGCATTCACAGAAAGTTTGCGTAAATTGGATTGACTGTGAATGGACTACTGTAGATTAAGGTATAAACAGGCTGGTGGATGTGTTCATTTGTTCATTAGGAGAAGCTGTGTAAGCTTAGCGGTGTTTGCTGTTTTACACATGAGCTTGCAGAGTCTGGGCACTGTCTCCTCATGGGCCAGGGTACTCATGCCCAGATAATGCCTTTATGTATTATTCATTAATGTCTCTGAAGTTTGCCATTATTTACATGCAAACAGAAACGTGCAGGAGGCACGCAGAGCTCCCAGGGAGGGCTCTCTTTAGGAGAATATCGAACAGGGAAATCTCAGCTGAGTGATTGTGTGTGTGTGTGTGTGTGTGTTGCAATTAACAAATAATATGTGATTTCTGAGGACTAAGACAGTGAGAGAAAGGCTGCTGTTTGTTTATTAGGGGTGTAACGGATCACAAAACTCAAGGTTCAGATCGTGTCACGTGTTTCAGTCACGGATTGGGTCATTTTTCAGATCAACAAAAAAAAGGGAGACAAATATGACTTTTGGTTACTGGCACTATTTTGTTAGAGCACAGAGTGGATTGATATGCTGTGTGACGTTATTCACGTCAGATATGAGTTCCGGTGCATTATGAGACTAACGTGCCATGTTCAATTGGATGCTCCTGCATATAATCCGGTTAGTCAATAAATTCTTTTCGTAAATTCAACAGATAAATTCAACAGTATGATGGATGTTTATTTGTGTTTGTAACACTATACTCTGCATCTGATTTACGGAATTATTACGTCAAAGAGTAACGGTGGCAGTAAAACTGTATTTCACACTACTATGGTTAAACTTTGCAATTAATCCGCGGTTCGAATGCGTGCCGAACCATGAGGGGGAATCCGTACGGATCACAGATCAACTATGGTCTGCTATACCACTATTTTTTATACGGCTGGATATTTACTGGGACAAAGTTGGTTCAGTGCTTCACTACATTAGGGCACAATCAGGATTGCAGGGGAAGATACAGACTGATGTAAAGACTCTAGACAATGTCTCCTACATTGTAAGACTCTCTGGATGAGATCACCTGCTAAATGTCTGTAATATGCAGTCGTGTATTTTGTGCTGTGGTTTGATAACATATATGCTGTTTGCCAGAAAATACCTCCATGTGTGGCTTTTCATATGTCTGACTCATTGTTACACCAACAGTATGGTGGTCCTACATCCTCATCTCTACAGTTTCACTGAATTCCTGACTCAACGTCGTCTGTGAGGAAATACCAGAGAACAGTGCTGCCACTCACCCAGACCAGGAAAGACCCTGTCTGTCTGTTTTCATTTGTATGCCTGTTGGGATTTTGTTCAAGAATGGGAGGTGGGGGCATTGCTGGATTGTGACATCATAAACATGTGCCTCCATGAAGGGTATTCACCATCTATCTGGGAAACAGGAGCAACTGTTGGTTAGCCATTACCATCTGTAGCAGTGGTAACAGGGCAGCACACGCACCGTGTGTGCTTTTCCGCAGTGTGATAGGCTTAAAGTAGGTCAACCAGAATTTTAGTTCTAACAGTAAATCAGGCTTTGCTGTGGCCAAAATTGTGTCCTGGTGTCCCTGGTTTTGCTGGAGCCCTGAGAGAGCACATACCGTCTGGCTCTCTCTTTGTTCTGGGGTAAATTGGAGAAGTATAGTGGGATATTGTTGTAGTAGTGGTGGTGACAGTGATGATGTTGGTGATAATTATGATGATTTGTTTTAATGGAACACTATGCAGAACTAATTAAATACTTTTTTAGCATTTCGCCCCTTTCCCTCCTGGGCTGGGCTTTTTATTCTGTCAGCCCCGTCGAGTGAATGTTTCCCTGGGGAGATTGGTTGGGCCCTTGTCATTCCCTGCAGAGGCCAGGCCCATTTCTGCCTTGCCAGTGTGGATCCCTGCCCATGGGTTGTAAATAGTGTGGCTGGGACTTTTGCACCAAACTGCAGGGCAAAAGCTGCATCACAAACATGTGCTTTTTACTCCTGCAGCCATCTGAAGGCCCCCTAATTAAATGGCTAATTTTCTTCCCTCTATGTAAGAGTGCCTTGAAGCTCTGCAAAGTAAGCCAACTGAATGCCTATGCTTGGGGTTTCATCATTGAAAGTCTGAGTGTGTGTGTATATATATATATATATATATATATATATATATATATATATATATATATATATATATATATATATATATATATATATATATATATATATATATATATATATATATATATATACACACAGTATATATTGAGCCTTGTGATATATACTTACATACAGTACCCATAATGCAGGAGCCTGAGTATCATTGCAGTGTTTTGGCTAAGGAACTGGGCTGGTGACTCTAGAGGTTGCAGGTTCAAATCCCCTAAGGTGGACTTGCCATTGTACTCATGAGTACTGAATGTACTGAACCCAATTACTGCATTGCATGTCAGGGGTACAAATTCACTGCTAGTAAAAAAAACAAATTAAATTAAAATGATGAAAAAAAATTGGGCCTTATGGGTGTCAGCAGACAAACACAATATCGTTGCAGGTTGAGACTCTCTTTATTCAATTTGACCTCTGGAGTGTGTCTTGTCTCAGGGTAGTTGAATGGCAAAAGTAAAGTAGAGTCTGCAGCAT
The DNA here is from genome assembly GCA_022829145.1 of Albula goreensis. Classification (NCBI taxonomy): domain Eukaryota; kingdom Metazoa; phylum Chordata; class Actinopteri; order Albuliformes; family Albulidae; genus Albula; species Albula goreensis. The sequence goes on from CM040744.1 coordinate 19,588,286, forward strand.
CCATTGTATGATCAAAACAGCAAAATCCTTCTCAGAAAAGCAGCACATCACCTGCTTTGACGCCCCGATGAAGGCGGGCATCGAAACATTTGAGTGTCCCAGTTCCCCTTAACCCCCCATAGTGCTTTTGGCAGTTTTTTTAAGTGGAGCCTGACGTACTCCACCTCATGCTGTCTTCAGGGGTGTTTTTGCAGAGTTGTGGTGGGGTGGTGGGGTTTGGGCATGGGGGGACAGAGCAGAGAGGGACACCAGCCAAATGCCATCTGCAGTGGCCCCCTTGGAGGCTAGTGGCCCATGAGAGGGACACAAAGATCACTCTGATCCTGAGCCAGCCTGGCCACCACTGCCAGATGAAGGGGTGTTTTCAGGAAGATAAAAACATAAAGATAAAAAAGCCAGGAGTGTATAAAAATAGAGGGAAAAAAAGGAAAGAGTTAGGGAAAAAATAGAATTTTTAATTAATTTAGATATCAGGGTGATTAAGACCTGAAGCTTGTAATAATTGGATGATTTACAATATACTTTAGTACTTAATTAGAGGGTGAACCTGTTAATGTTGTGATGAACATGTCCTTTAACAAGCACAATGTCATAGCAATGATATACATGTCTACATTGTGAATATGATAAAACTCTCAACGTTTCTTTTCATAGTAAAAACAACAGAGACGTCAATAATATTTCTGTATAACATGTCTGTATTTGTTTATTATGGTTAAATTATGTTGGGGAGGAAACCAAATTAAAAATGTACACAAGGGTTTTTTGGCAAATCAACAAACCAACATTGACTGGCAATTGAAGAGAAAGCCAAAGATTTCTAAGAAACTCACAGAGGCATCTAAATTGTATTACGTTGCAGTCATTTTCGTAGACAAACTTGTCACCTGATAAATGTGAGAAGTAGTGTACCAGATCAGGCTAACAAAATGAATGCAATTTAACTATGGTAATCTGAGCTTGCACACTACTCATGACTGCTAATAATACATTTACAATAAGGAGTAAAAAGGAGATCATATCCTATACCATAACAAATCTATAGAATGCTCAGTTAGTACCCAGATGCAGTCTTAACAGGTGAGACTTCAGTCTGCATGAAAAATGGCCAACAATTTGAGTGCCCTGACATCTGGGGGACGTTTTGTCTACCTCTTGATGGCCAGAGAAGGTTCTGCTTTTTCAGTCTGACATGATTTGGACCAATAACAGGTTATTGGTAGACACTGGTACAAAGAGTGTCCTGATCCACTTACAAAATAGTAATTACAATCTGCAAAGTGGTTGTCTTGCTGAATTTAATACTGAAAGATTTTTTTTGTAACTTCTAAAATAAAACTAGTTATATCTTTAGTGGCGATTTTTGGAAATTCTTTTTCAAGTAATTCTCTTTTGGCTTAGTTCTCACAAGCTAAACTTTGTATCAGACATATTTGTTCCAGGCCTGTTATCTGAAAGAACCCTTCGTAGCGACTCTGGCTTTGTGTGCTTTTGTAAGATCTGAGTTTGCATTCATAGAGTGAGATGAAATCCCTTGACGTTGGGCACAGATTTTGCCACACTTTTATGTTTTTTTTTCTTCTCAAGCTTCCAACTTGCGCTTGAAGCGCTGAAGTGCTTGTGTGTATTTACAGATGCCAACTCCAATTTCTTCGGCTACATTCATCATTTTCCCCCCATTTCCTTTGCGAAATGAGTCTCTTAGCAACAGTTGTGTCACTACGCGCAGAATGCCTAGTCACACTGCCTACCTGATTCAAAATTACCGTGTGACACGTTCAATCTCCAATAACATGCTTTAACATCAAATAAAAACTTTTATCAATGCAAAGAGAAACAAAACACAAAAGAATCACACATTAGCATAGCATAGCATATTAACCCAAACGCAGTACCTCCAGATCTTTCTTACTATGTAAAAATACATCTCTGTCTGATATGATTATTCTCTGTAATTCATTTTAGATTCATTTATTTTATTTGAGTCCTTAAAATAAATGTATTGGAGAATAGAAAATAAGTGAAAAGGGCCTTATGCTGAGGTCAGTTGCTAGCTATGTTGAATGATAACTATGGCACTCTGCCGAGTGTATACTTCAGAAAGTACATCCATTGTCTTGAATAGCCCTTAAACTGTTATATTTTTATTTGTTAGTTCTTTGTAGGTTGGCAGTAGATTCACTATTAATATGCCAGTGGCTTATAAGGCACCTAATGATTCCTGGCAAGGTTAGTTTTGCCCACTAATTGGTCAATCGAGCTAAACAGGTTTGGTGGACAGTAAAAAAGCCAAAACATCAGAGGGACTCACCAGCAGGCAATTACACAACTCTTTTGCCAGGTAGTGGAGCTAATTAATGAAGTAATCTGGTTGAGTGCATGGGTGGAACAAACACATGGTAGCGCTTCAACTTTCTGAAGCCGGGGGTGTCTACTTCAGAATTTTTCAGAGAAGCAGGAGAGAGAGAGTGTGCAGAATGTGGAGAAATGATATTCGTAACAAAGATTTGTTTGTGCTGCTGCCGATCATTAGGTCATTCATCTGTCCTGTGAGTCAAACAAATTAATTTGCCTTGTCCTGCCTGCAGCGGAGTAAATTTGTCCCAGATATTCAGCTGTGACCTCGTGGGACTGTTGCAGCTTTGTTTACGTGGCCCACATTCCATTTTACACATGGCTGTGTTTACCAGAGCTTCCTGTGCCTCCATCCTGCTGGAGCCCGCTTTCTCACACACTCTGCGCTCTTCTCCTTTTCAGCACAGCAGTCGAGCAAAATGCAACAATGGGTTATAGACATGGAGATGTTATGTATGACATTGAAAGGTTATGGCAGTAGTGTGCTCTCCCAGAAAAAAAGTTCTGTCGAGCACCCTTCTGAGGTCTTTGTTTAATCCCCCACTGGCTCTTCTTAGACGATTATATCTTTGAGGGCGTCCTTGTAAAAACCTCAGGATAAGGTTCTCCCCCAGGAACAATCGAAGGAAAAATGTTTTGGTAAGAATGCGGTATAACAGTCAAGGAGATGATTTTGGGAAAGCTGCATGTTTGATTCCCACATGATGCACTACTTGATACATCAAGGTGTCTTCTGAGAGCATCATGATCTGACCATCTGAGAAAGTGATATACGGGGGAAGGGAGAGGGAAAAGGAGAGAGGGTGAGATGTCCAAGAAGCCACTAGTCCAGCTGTCAAGCTCCCTGACAGATTTCTGGGCTTGGACTGATTTTCTAATCTGTGACCTCTCTCTTCTCCACAGTCGACTCTGGGCAACGCTTCCAGCAATTCACTTTGAAGTTGCCATCGCTATCCTGTGTGCTGAACAGTACCTTCATGCCAGAGTCTAAGACAGACTGTTTTAAATAATTAAAGATATTAAGAAAAAATACTGGCAGAGGGTCAATTATATCTCAAATCTTGACCTTGGGACAACATATTGGTACAGTGTTACAAATAACATGCATAATACATGCAAGTTATTCTTTGTGCTCATGTTTTATTTTGTGCTCGAAATGAATAATTCAAATGCAACCATGTGCATTTAGTTTGCATGCTCAGAGGAGTGTTATGTATGGAAGAGCAGCGTAGTCAAGGCTACAGTGTGAAAGCAATGCTTCCTCAATGATGCACCCTACAGCTGGAAAGTTTACCCACAATCATTTGCTGAGAGTAATACACCATCAGCTCCTTCAAATATACTCTCTTTCATTATTGTTTTCCTTATTGCCACATTGCTAATTATTCTGCACATTAATTTTGACGTAATTCAGTTGTTAATTCTTCCCTACACTACTGTTTTTTTGCCACCTTCATTCTTGGTGATCAATCCATGAGAGTCAGCCTGGATAGTTTCAATATCTTTCCTGGCCAAGGCTTCCTGCAGTCTGATAGGTGCCTGCAGATATCTGATCGTGGATTTGGTTGGCCATAGCCAATTTTATAGACTTAGCAACCAATCATTGATTTATTAGTACTGGACACCCTTGGAAAGTAGGCGGAGTTATACCACATCAGACTCTGACAAGAGCAGCTACCACTTCCCTTTTGTGTTGACCATATAACTTAACTTAGCCTAGAGCTGATATGCGTGGAGTGAGACCATTTGGTCTGATATGTCTGATAAGCTGATTTTTTTTTATGAGGATTGTTTTCTAAATGTTGGTTTGTGAGTAAGAGACCTGTCTGAATATAGACTGTGATTTTGTGTACATATCTATAGAGAACAGGCAGTTGTTTAAGACTGTGTGTGTTAAGTGCTAAATGCTGTAGAATAGCACTTTTACTGTTCACCAGTTCAGGCATTATTGCTCGTATTGTACATATTAATCAGGTGAATGCACTTATGCTCTTCCATGTTATGCTCCAGATAGGAGCATCATCTGTATGACTGTAATGTAATGTGATGATTTCCTTTCAATCAGCTGCAAATTTGGTGTGAGTGGAACTTTGAGCGAATCAATGGTGAAAATTATCACTTAAGTGAAAACACTCTAGTGTATTATTAATCTTTTTATGAATAATATCATAAACCAGCAGCTCTCCAGGACTGGAGTCTAAGGTACCGATCACTTGGTGTCTGCTTCCGGTCCTGCAGGGCTGTAGTGTTTGCTAGCTTTTTGGTGTATTTGAGCACTTGAGTGATAAATATGTTTGTTTGCCAATTGAAAGCACACCAATAAAACCCTAAAATCACTGCAGTACTCCAGGACCACAATGTGATACTCCGAGTTTAGAGTCTTGCTGTTGTGGATGAATGTGTGTACATAAGAGTTTATCTAGATTCCAAACTGTTGGTTGGTGCTGAGTATGTGTGACAGCTGGTCTCTAGGGTTAAGGCAGTCAGTTGATGGAGTCTATGCATGTATCTGCTCATCTCTTTATGGTAAGGCAATCGGCTGTTTTCATCTCATTGTGTATGTGCTGGTCTCCCTATTGTAAAGGCAGTTGGTTTGTTCGCCACATGTATTAGCTGGTCTCTCCTGTGGTTGCCTCCCCCTGCTCAGCCATTTATCCCACAGCTTTCTCAGAGCCCACCGGGGAGTGCTGAGCTGAGAAATTCCTCCGCAAATTATCACAGATTTATATGCATTTTAACTGCCTGAGAGAGCTCTTCCCATACCCCCGTGAGTATTCCTCTGTACGTGCCAGAACCTATTAGTCAAAGTTTCTCATCAAAGAACAGGATGCGTGCGCTTCTTTTATCCCCACATAGGTCTCCATGGAGCTCTATCAGCCCCAGGGGTCATACGGGGCAGGTTTGAGTTCTGTGGCAGGAGTGCATCAGGAGAGACAGAGGGCAGGTTTTTCATGAACAAGGGGCCTTAATGAACGTTGGCCGTTTACCCATCATCAGCCATAACATTTGGCCTGGCAACTTTCTCACTTCACTGTATAAATCGACCCAGCCCCCAGGGATGTGCTTTGCTAACAAACCAATGGTCATGTTCTACCTCTGATGCATCACAAGTCTTATGGGAGGTGCACAGGGTTGGAAATGACAAAACAATCTCCAGCACAGATGGATGGTGAGTTGGTTGGGGCAGTGTGCAGGTATAAAGTTGTTGAGGGGTGTCACAGTTTCAAAGGAGGGGGGAAATTATAACATGCAGGACCCCCTCAAATGTCATATTTTTTGTTCTTAAGGGGGGGTGGCCTATTCCCCTCTAGACCCCCCTTCATTTTGAACCACAAACGTGCAATAAATGATGTACTGCCTAAGCCTATCAAGTCATGCCACATCAGAAATTGGTGGGAAAACAGACTTGAGGAACAGATTTTTGGAAGCCATGGCCAAGGCAGATAATGAACCCGCTTCAACACGGTCAGAGATTGAGCATCTGGAGTCAAGGCTAACCTGAAAGTGACAGCTGTGGGAGCAGGACAATTAGGACAGGGACGTCCTTTCACCAGAGAGAAGTTCGCTCCGCGTGCCACATATGTTGTGAGCTTTTCCTGCATCTGGTCGCTGATTTCCCAAGACAAGGCAGTGACCAACATCAATAACGTAAACGGCTGGGGTTGCCAGATTAACAACAATGTACACTGTTGCTATGCCAATCTTGAAAGCAAACAAAAATGGACACATTCCAATAGTCATCTACAGCAGCCAGCCAAATACATATAATCACTTTATATAATGGATAATGATTTCCATTCATTCGTGCAGGTGTTTAATTATACATTTTTGCATCAGGGGAGCCAATGATGGGCCTGCAGTGCTAAAAATGTGTGTTTTGTTTTCACCTTAAAATCAACAGATTTAGATTCAAGAGACCAGGTGAGGTCATTTATCTGTGTAATCTACTGTGCTAAGTGATCAATTAAGTGCTGAGTAACAACAAAGACCAGATTACTTTGTAGTTCTCTATGGCTGCCTCTTCTTGTGTATTTTGTGTATACACTTCAAGTGCAAGTGTGTCCGGTTTTAGATGAATCAAAGGAAAGGAAATAGTCAAAACAGAGCATGCTACAGGTATTTTTAGAAATAAATAAAGGACAAATAATGAAATAAATATAAAAATAAACCTGATAAATTTAGTTTCTGTTAATTGTGGTTGAGGATAGAGAGAGCTTGTTATTAGCGGGAGCTAATTTAGTATCAGAGTGTGTATTCCCTTGGCAGTGTTTTGTTTTTCCTCCCTTTCCGCTGGAGCAGGGGTAAGAACGGAAGCATAACCTTGACACCGAGCACTGTGATGTCACAGAGAGGTGGGGCCTGTGCCCCACTGGACTGCCAGTAAACACATCCTGTGGAGGGATGATTGGATCATACTGTGTGACAAGAAAGCACCCCACTCTGTCAGTGTGCATTGTGCATTGATCTGCTGGAGAGAGAGAGAAAATACACACACTGCTCTGCCCAATGTCTTTCTCTCTCTCTCTCTCTCCCTCTCTCTCTCTCTTTCTCTCTCTCTCTCTCTGGGTTGGAATAACATACAGACACACACATACATGACTATATACATTCACATTTCCCCCCACACACACACACAGCTTTATGTAGATCATGCACCTTTTGCCTCTTTCAGCTGATCTACTTCCCCTCAAACTTCTGCCACCTTTTCACTCTGTCAAACTCTCTCTGTCTATCAGTTCAATCAAATAATGTCTACTTAATACTCTAAGTAAATCCAAACCATATTCAATGCTTTCATCATACACAAACAACAATAATCCCAGTAATGAATATGTTCACTATCCTCCAAGCTCTGTATTTCTGGTGCTCTGCTGTGCTATATTGTTAGCTTATTCCAGTTTGTTTTGTCTTTAGAATGTATTTGTAGCAAACTCATGGCAGCCATTTTGTTTTCAAATATCTTTCACTCTGTCTGTTTTGTCATCTCTTAGCCCTGTGCTACAGAGTTTTTCTTTATAGGACCTGCCCATATTTGTATAAATAGCTAATTATTAATTATTGAGGACCCAGGGCTGCTAACAGCCCCACAGGATCCAACTAACAATACCAGGGGGAGATGATGGGAAAAACAATCACACGGGTTCTCCAGGATGGGGATGGGGTGGGGTGGGGGGCGTTACGGTGATGGTGGGAAGGGATTGGGGGGATATGAGTTGACCGTGGTGTGCCCGGCTTTCCGCAATAAAGCCAATTACACCCCTCAAATCAATCACGGACCAGGGCGTCCTTCCTTCCATCCAGACATACAGGGGGGCGGTGATTCGTATTCAAGAACGTGAGTGTCCTCTTCATCAAAGGAGACCACTGTCCTCATCTGTCTAGGCGGAAGGATTTTTGGAGAAGTAGCGTCCTAGATAATTTGTCCTTCACTTTGACTCCAAATTAAATTCAAGTTTTAATTATGTTCCATGTACCTATGCACAAATAACTCAGTCTTCAAGTTCAAAAAAGTTAATTTTCTGTACTTGAAACATACAAGTTAATGTATTTATTTGTGAGTCAAGGTTAAGAATACATCATTGGTTGAATATGTTTTTGTGTTGAAGTGGATCAATAGACTAAAAGCCTGCCTGTTTTAACAGTGTCTTGTTTCAAATAATTCTGTACATGTACCCAGCTATGTATAGTTAAGCAGGTGTAGGTTTGATTTGGATGGGAGACCTGTGGGGAAAAGCTAAGTTCCAGCTAGGAGAGGTGTTGGTGAGCCAGTAGGGGGCACTCCTCCCTCTAGGCCAAGGGAAACTATCCTGCAGTGATGGTGGTGCTGTGTGGTTGGATTTTGGCATAAATACATTGCATTGTCACAGATACACCTTGTGTTACACTCTGTGCTCCATGTTCACTGTACTGTGTTGAGTAGTAACTGCTGAACAGATGCTGTACACTCTATGCAAATGAGTCCCATTCATAGAATTTACAGGAGATTCAGAATGTTTGCCTGCAAGAGTAGAATGTCAGTGTCCCAGCCAGATGCACAAGCTCTGATGCCCTGCACACTGAGTCTGTGTGCAATGGGGCTCTTACTTTTTTCTACTCTTTTAACCATTAGAACGTCTTCAAGTTTTAGATGGGCGTAAAACTGTGAACCACCAGTCAGGTTCTTGTAGCTGTTCAGAACTATACATTTTAAGCTGAGGGGATATGAAGGAGAGTGACTCTGTGGTGTTGGATATTACATGTATTTCATATATCTTTGGGGAGGGTGGCTCTTAAACACTATTATGAATGTTTGTGACTATCTTTATGACATAAAATTTCATTTTTTATTAGTCCCAGAAACAGCTCTTACATTTTTAATTTTGTAAGCAAGCTTTTTTTTTTTTTAAATGAATGCCTTGGTGCCAGGTCCTGGTAAACTAATTGAACATTTCCCCACTCCCCCATGTCTTTTCTAGAACTCATACTGTAGTCTGCAAAGTGTTTTATTGTTTAATCAATTGTTACTGGCTTGAAATCCAATAGTTATGGATGGTGTGTGAAAAAGAAATGGCTTGGAATTGATTAAATTATTGGATATAAGGGCAAGGGAGCAGAGTCCTCCCCTTCCCACTCCCGCTCTGCGGTACACCTTTTTAATCAGAGCTCTCATCTTACAGGGTTTCCACACAAACTAAACTTTACAGCATTTAGCATGGCTTTGCAGAGAAACACAGAACATTTTTATTGTTTCTGTTATTGTTTGAAGCAAAGCTTCCTGATTCAGTCATTTCAGGACCACTTTTTGAAATGTATTTTGTTTATTTCCATTGTGCCATATCCATGTTTGCCCGAATGTTTCTGTAGTTATCAGGATTGATGAACAGTATTAAATGAATTGTTCTTTTAAACATTTTTTCTTCTTTTTCATTTTCATATTTTACTCAAAACCTTATTTCTGTGATGTGAACTACACAGCATCCACGGGAATAATTACAGGGGGTCCTTGACTTATGAACGAGTTCCGTCCCTACGACTTGTCGTAAGCCGATTTTCGACGTAAGTCGGAATTTATACCTAAATTATACCTAAATTAACACCTTAAGTCACTCACACTGTACACACAACACATGAAGGACATATAAAATACACTAATTAAATGAAACATTAATTTAAAAAAAGAGAGAGAACAATTTCTTATCTTTATTTCTGTGGTTGTATTTACGAACCAAACCGAGTAGGTCGAAACTAGGTTTTTTAAGTAATTTATGGGGGTGCGTCGTAACCACGAAATGACGGAACTCGAGACCGTCGTAATCCGAGGACCTCCTATATTTCATTAAGTGGGGTAGTACTGAATTTTTTCATTGATTCATTGATTGATCGATCGATTGGTTGGCTGATCAGCCAGCTGGTCATACAGTTGGTCAGCTGGCTAACTGGCTCGTTGGTTGGTGCATTAATTGATTGATTGGTTTATTGGTTGCTTGATAAATGTATATAATTAAAAGACCTCAAGAAGCACCAACAGTTGCGTTCTCATTATATTAAATGATATTTAGCAGCTAAGAGCAGCTATTTTTTATAAATATTGCTGGTCTCTCTATTGTCATTTATCAGCAGGTTTTTCATTTAAATTATTCTGCTTAATTATTGTTGTGTTGCTGCCATCCTGATCACATTGCTCGTTGTTATTTTGTGTTTTTCAGTTTGCTCCCAGCTATGGCAATGCTCAGATAGATAATTCATATCATTTAATTTCCTGTCATTTATTATCTGTGTTGTGCCTTATTGAAAGGGAGGGAGCAGAATGGGCACTACTGACAATCACACACACACTCTCACACACACACAGACACATTCACACACGCACACACACACACACACACAAACACAAACACTCACACACACACACAGACATATTCACATGCACACACAAACTCTCACTCACATACAGACACATTCACACACACACACACACACACTCACACACACACACACACACACACACTCACACACACACACACAAACAGCTTTGTATGAATCATGCTCTTCTTCCCTCTAAGTACTGCCTGTCTTTTATTTCCTGTGAGAAACATTGTCTCTCTCCCTCTCTTTCTCTCTGTGAGCAAGTGTGCATATTTAGACTCTGTATATGAGTAGTTATGTCATTATCTCTGGCTAGGCTCCTCTCCCTGTTCTCGGGTGTGATATTTATGACTATGCTATGATTGTTAATGTTAATATTAATATTAATTTCCTCTCTCTCTCTCTTAGGCTGTGCCTTCCTCACCTACTGCTCCAGAGAGTCGGCTCTGAGGGCCCAGACTGCACTGCATGAGCAGAAGACTCTGCCAGGGGTACGCCCCACACACTGAAACACACGCACGCACACACACGCGCGTAGACACACACATAAACACACACACACACGCCTAGACACACACATAAACACACACACGCCTAGACACACACAAAAACACACACACACATGCCTAGACACACACATAAACACACACACACACACGCCTAGACACACACATAAACACACACACACGCCTAGACACACACATAAACACATACACTCACATGCCTAGACACACACATAAACACACTCACGCACACACACTTCTAGACACATACATAAACACACACACACGTCTAGACACACACATAAACACACACACTCACATGCCTAGACACACACATAAACACACTCACGCACACACACGTCTAGACACATACATAAACATACACACACGCACGCACACATAAACAAACACACACACATGCCTAGACGCACGCATAAACACACTTACACACCTTAACACACACATAAACACACACACATGCCTAGACACACGCATAAACACACTTACACACCTTAACACACACATAAACACACACACACACACCTAGATACACACATAAACACACACACATGTCTAGACACATGCATAAACACGCACACACACGCCTAGACATACACATAAACGCACACACACATGCCACACACACTTGCACACACATTCATGTAGGCATGCATGCAAGCTCACGCACTGTATATGTTGCTATATATCTATGTGCTTTAGATCATCAAGGCACATAAAATAGCCTCATTTCTAGCAGAAAAGCAGGTGTAAGTGTTGTTCAGTTTTGTGTTGGATCCTTTTTTTAATGATGGCTCATGGGGGAGCTTGTTCGTCACCATGGAGACTGGGTGAAAGAACCGAGGTGTGTTCTGTGTGAAAGTAGACTTTTTTTTAGCACAAAATAGATTTATGTTTTTTATGCACACATTTTCCAACTGTGAGGGGAAGCTTGAAAAGATCCACGTGCAGTGAATGTCAGTCATTACATGATTCACAGCATAGTGTTCCATGTTAAATCAACACTCACAGAGTATGTTTCACTCCAACAGAGTATATGTGATTCTTATTAGAGTCATGTAAATTTTGTCAGAGTTGAATTAACACTGAGCAATTTATTGAAATGTGAGGAACAAGATCATTTAACGTATGGAATATCAGTGAAAGCATTTTGGAAAATTATTTTCAGATAGTTTTGTGTGACAGTCCTGAGTGAACACACACACACTCTATTTGGATATTGAAGCAACTGATCCATGGTGCTAAAGCTAGTCTTGTGTCCAAACAGAATGAAATAGGTAATACTCAGATTTAATGAAGATATAAGAGAGCGAATTGTAATGTTGTTCGTGATAAAGTAAAACTCAGGTTGTAGTGTGGGTGTTGGACTTGGAGACAATTTTCTGTGATCGTCTTTCACCTGCTGCTGTTATACAGGGTGGCAGTGGTTACGTAGCTGCACTTGTAACTCTGAGGTTGCAGGTTTAAATCCTAGATGGAGCACTTCTGTTGTATCCTTGAGCAAGGTACTTCACTTGAATTGCTCCCAGAAATATCCAAGTGCATAAGTGGATAGGGTCTGCAAAAACATATCCCTAGTAAGTTTCTTTTGGGCCAACATCTGAAAGCTCACCTGTCCAGATTATACTCAAACCTACATTAACTCTGACCCCTCTCAAAATTATTCATTCTGTCTGACACACTGAGTTCATGCTTGAGAAATTACAAGAAATAGGCCCAGATTATGCCACCAGCTTTAATGATGTTACAAATAGCAAGTCAATTGTTCAGGCAATTATGAATCACATTTCCAGCGGCTTAATAGAGGGTTTAAAGTGCGCTCTGTGGATTTCTGTAAGGCCCTTTGTGCGAATACATCTGTGAGTTAAATAAGTATAGAATAAGTCTTTCATCAAAAGCAGATTTTTGGGGCAAATTCAATAAAGGATTCGGCACATGCAAAAGGTATTTGCACCAACAAACCACAATGGTAGTAGAGAAATGTTGGTTTTGCAGGAAGTAACACCTTTTGCATGATCAAAATAAATGATCTAAAGTCCAGCTCTTGTAGTAAGTTCTTTCGTCTCTTTTTCCATTTTCCTTTGCAAAGCTCCACAACAGCAGTGGATTCACCAGAAGACATGGGGCTAATGAAACACAGTGGTCTCCAGCCTGCTGGCCCAGGTGGTCTTTAATAATGGACGTCCGAGCTGACCTCAGATCAGGCCATAATAACGTTGGGGGGGTCACCCCACAGTGGCGGGCTCTGACAGTGGCGGTCATGTACTGACAATCAATAAGTGCACTGTCCAGAGTGCTGAAATCATGAACACTTACAGGTCTCTGCTCTCTCAGCCAGATCAAGGCCCTGCTGGGGTTTGTTCCCAAAAGTACATACAAACACGCACACACAAATATACACACAAATACGCACACTCATACACACATAGGTACACACACACACCCATACGTGATGATACACACACACCCTGTACATACTCAGTATCACACGCACACTCATACACACATAGGCACACACACACACCCATACGTGATGATACACACACACCCTGTACATACTCAGTATCACACGTGCACTCACACACATATATACACACACACATTCATAAATATGTATGTTTATGACTTACGAACGAGTTCCATTCCTACGACTTGTCGATTTTTGACGTAAGTCGGAATTTATACCAAAATTATACCTAAGTTAGCACCTCAAGTCACTCACACTGTACACACAACACATGAAGGACATATAAAATACAGTAATTAAATAAAACCGTGATAAAAAAAAAGAGAGAAAAATTTCTTATCTTCATTTCTGTGGTCGTATTTACGAACCAAACCGCTTAGGTTGAAACTAGGTTTTTTAAGTAATTTATGGGAGTGCGTCATAACCACGAAACGTCGTAACTCGAGACTGTCATAACCCGAGGACCCCCTGTATATATATATATATATATATATATATATATGCACACTCAGGGACATACACTCAGACACACTCAGTAACACACATGCACACACTCACACACCCTCAGTGACACACAATCATATAAATATGCACACACACACTCCGTGACTCTTGTTTGGATTTGATTTTTATCTCCTCAGAAACATGGGCTTAGACCCTCTGGGCAGTCAGGGATCATCAGGGCGTAGATGTTAAAGCACAGACTGAAAGGTGAAATTTTGAGGCAATCCCCCCTTTTTTTGGGTAAGGGAGGTGGACATATGAGTCGATAGGTGGCTGACTTCATTCCCGAGGTTGTCTCAGCTCTAAACGATGCTCTGTATCTTGCTCACCTCTGATCCTCCTCTCTGTTCTGCTTTGCCTCATGTCTCCTCTTTCTCCCCCTCCCTTCTCTCTGTCTTGCTCTCTCCACCTCTCAGTTCAAAGGTACTTTATTGAAAGGAAATCTGGACCAGCCTCATCATAGCATACACAAACCATGTAATAAAAAAAACTATGATATGAAATAGCATGGACTGCAAAAATGCTGTCTAATATCTAAAAACAAATAGGTGAACATCACAACCTTTATAACAATATGAGTTATTTTAGTGAAAAAAAAACAACAGCTGGCACTGAACTAGAACAGTTTTATTTGTATTTTAAAGCAGTGAAGAGAGAATTTCTCCTCTCTATCCATGTTCCTACTTCATCCCCTCCGTCTCTTTTCCTTGCACTCTCAGTCTACACAGGCTAGGACAGGACATCAGGGCAGAGGGTACTTCAGGGCTCTTTTGACAGTCTGCAATTATAGACACACAGACTGTAATTAATCCCTGCAAATTACCAACATTTAGCAGCGTTTATCCAAAGTAATTTGCACATCTTATGTTCCCGTTCCATACAGCTGGGTATTTGCTGAAGCATTTCAGGTTAAGTGTATCGCTGGTGCAACCACAGAGTTCCACATGGTAATCAAACCATTTCTAAATCTAAAACTACTGTACCACACAACTGCCCCAGTTCATTTAATATTAAAGTGACACTTATATAAAAACCCAGGTGCACAGTTTACCTTTCCCCCACATACATTGCACACCTGGGATTTGAACCTGCAGCCTCTCAGCTGCAAGCCAAAACATCCCTACGCCATCCGGGTACAATCTCTCATTGGAAGACAGAAAAAGTGAGGGACTCCTGTGCCGTAAAGGTCAGATCTCTTCAAATATGATTGATTTCATAGCTCATCTCAAGGTGTGGCTGTATAATTAAACATGTTCTCCATATTGCTCCAATGGCATTATGTTGTACTGTATCCCTCTTTTAAATATGCAAGCTAATGTCCATCTACTGCTACTTGTTCTGTTTAGAGACCTCAACCTGAAAAAAACCTATTTATTGTTCACTGTGAACCTGCAACCTTTGAGTTACAAGTTCAGCTCTCCTAGTCATTACATTACACTGACACCACGGTTCAAACAAGTTCTGATGGTCTGCTCATTTTCTGTCAGTCTGTTCCACCTATCATGTCTATCTTTCTCTCTCCTTGTCTCATCTGCTGCTCTCTTTTTTAATCTGTTTTTGTACACATATTATTTTATTTAGTGGTGCTTGGGAATGGAATCAAAGTATGCACCCCCTCACCCGCCTTGCTGTTTTGATCATAGTGAATAGTTGCCAGCACTTTAAGCTCTCATATTTAAAGCACAGTTTGACCCAATTTCCTGGAAATTGCAAACAACTAAATAAAGATGTTTGACGCCGCTATCATTTCTTTGGATGAAAGTTGGGGGAAATCTTTTTTTTTTTTTTTTTGTGAGGAGGCTTATACATGTTTGGCAGCTTCCTCCTGCCTGGGCTAACGCAGATCAGAGGGAGATCAAACTTCATTTACCCAGCCGTCTCCACACTCTTTAAATAAGGAGGAACCGCGATATGAGCCAACAGTAACAAAACAAAGACTGACAAGCGGGCTGTGATGACAGCACCTCTAGCATGCATGAGTGATCCAAGGGCATCTCAGGTTACAGAGAAAACATCAGTAGAGCTGTTCCAGTGCTTCACAAACTCCCCATACGCAAAGAAAACTACTTTGTGGCGTCAGTGTGAGAGATGCATCTTAACTACTGCCAGTGTAGCTTTAAATAGTGCACTCCAGCCCACCTTCTTAATCCCTCTTTGGACCGGGTCTCCATTTTTTTTTTAATAACAGCATGGTGGTCCAACTCCAGGAGCTCCGAAAAGCTTTGAGTGGGCTGAAATATTCTTTGTGCCAGCTCTCATAAGAAATTTCAATAATAACTTTGGTTTAAACTCCAGAGTCTCTGAGATGGCATCTGGTGTCAGCTTCCTGCAACCTGATTGGTGCCAGCAGATTTCTTATGGTGGATTTGGTTTGGCTGAGGACTTATCATTTCACACACCCACTCCCAAGACTGTGTTCCCATCCTCATTGGAGAGTGTCAGAAGCAATAACTATCTATCTATCTGTCTGTCTTTCTACGTATGTATGTGTATGTATGTATGTATGTATGTATGTATGTATGTATGTATGTATGTATCATTCTGTCTATCTATCTATCTGTCTATCTCCTACCAAATACTAATTGCTTCTGGAGCAATGAAAGATAATTTTGTTAGATTTAACTAAACAGGAATTTCTCAAGTAAAACTTTCCCCAAATGTTCTTTGAATCTTCCACTGTTCTGAGAAAAATTCTGTCAAAGCCACAGCTCGATCACAAAAGACAACAGATCAGCGGGATTTTGCTAACTTCCAGTGTTTCCTGTGATTAGATCGCTGTGTCAGGTAGGGAGATTTAGTCGGGGGCACCCACAGCAGATGTTTGTGGGTGTTACACAGTAATGTTTCCCTCCCTCTTCCCTACAGTGCCACATATGCCATTCTCTTCACGGCTCACAGCCTTGAGGATCACACAGTGCAAGGAACTGTGGGTAGTCTCTGTCGCCCATGGAGACAGGTCATCTGGCAGCACAAATAGTCCTGCTCAGAACCACAACGGAGTCGGACCCAGCTAGGCACCGAGGCCAATGAAAGAAAGAGAGAGAATGAGGAAGATAGAAGGAAGAATAAAATGGCTACTATTTGTTTACCACAAAACATTTTTAAAACAAAACAAACAGGAACAAACTTAAACTGTAGGAATAATCTTACATACACACAGGTGAATCTCAAAAATACAATATTCATATGTATGGAAACACTTGTCAACTGAACACAGTATAAATACTGAGGTATAATTTAAAAATATCCAAAGACAGAGAATGGGTATTGGGGATTGTTGTTTGCAGTTAGACATCCTTTCACTGTTTCTTTGTGCAGAAAAATAGGTGGGGTTTATAATGGTCACATGGTCTTTGAGGCCAGACTGACCAAAGATAGAAGTCGGTGAATTCTGCACACTGGGGTTTGCAAGCTTTCATCTGTTTTTGCATCATAACCTGCAATACATTCATTCATTTTTAATTCTGCTTAATTAACCTCATGATACTGGGTTATCTTGTAAGGGATTTTTTTTTTTAATTCAGTAGTTTGCTCCTGCATTTTAACACTGTATAAATTAAAATTTCTGATGCAGAATCATAATTATCATTTGTTTTGTATATGGAATCTTGGGTTTTCATTTGGATCTGCTAAGAGTACTTTTACTTTTATTTCAGTCTTGTGTGGTGTTTTATTTTTCTTTAAACGTGACGTTATTTTCTGTCAGTTCAGTCATTTTGTGGCATTTCTAAGAGAAACGTTGTAGGGTCAAATGTTGTTCACCTCTTTCCTAGAGCGCGTTTTAAACCATCTCCTCAGTGGAGATCAAATGTACAACTTTTGATCTTTTTTCTTTTTTTTTTTGAAGCCACCAGCCACTAAATGAAGTGAATAAATGCCTTTTGTGGAGCTGGTGTTGTTGGTTCTGTCTGAAGGAAAAACCCTTCTAACGAGAGCTGATTTATATTCGTGCAATGTATAATATGATATTACGCCAGCAACTCTGGGCTCAGAGGTGATTCACTGTGGGGTGAAAAGGGTACACAGCGCAAATTTGGAAAATGCATGGTTTTAGGCGATCCATCACATCCTGCAAATAAATAACGGCGTGGGCCTTGATTGTGTTTCTGCGGCTTTTGGCGGTTTTTTACAGAATATTAACTATGTAGCCCTTAGAAATGCATGTGGCTCCACAAACACAAATAAATTCAGAAGTACAAAGCATTTCTCACATGTGAACAGCTCTCATCCATTCTCTTTTGCTATATTTCTCTGAGGGTTCTGGATTTTTCATTCCTTTTTCACTACGTTTTCTTTTACCATATTTTAGTCAGAGGCAGTAGCACTGAGTATCATTGAGTATTGAGTGGTACTGTAGTGTATGGGACAGCCAGGTGGCACAGTTGACAGCACTACAAAGGGGTTGTAATTTGGAGTGGTGAGAATTAGAGCTTGGTAATTTAGAGAAGTGTAAGGTTGTCATCAGCAGAAGTGTAGTAATGTTAAGTAGTTTGCAGTGAAGTGGAGTTTTGTCGAGTAGTCAAAGCAGTTTAGTAGTTTTGTTGAGCAGTTTGTAGTGGAGTAGAGTTACTCTAGTAGAGTTGCCGTTACTGTTGTAGGGTGTGAGTCTTATCGGGTAGTGTGTAGTAGAGTTGTGCACAGTATTCCGCAGTTACTGCCCTTACTGCAGAGTAGTGTGAAGTAGTTTTAAATAGTCTGTAGGAGAGTTGAGCGGTATGAAGTAGTTTGGAGCAGCTGGCATTAGTGTGTGAAAACTGCAGTAGTACTGATTAATATGTAGCAGAGCTCAGTTGTAAACTGTGAGGAGCAGTAAACAGTAGTGTGGAGTAGAATAAATCAGTGTGGTGCAGTGAGCAGGGGTGTATACTGGCCAGGTAGCAGCATGTATCACCACACAATTTTGTGTGTGTGTGTGTGTTTGTGTCTGTGTGTATGTGTTTGTTGAGTGTGTGTGTGTCTGTTTTCCTCAAACAGTCAACAGCTAAGCCAGTTGTAAGCAAAGCAAATATCACAGGGATGATTCACAGCTATATAAACCCATCATAAAAGTCCACTGGAATTTATTGACGTCTTTCCATTGCGTGATAATTGAATTCCACTGATGGAAAATTGCCAAAAGCACAAAGCCTACCCTTTGAATGATCCCAACAGCAGGCTTTAAGCTTCTGGCAACAACAAAGCAAAATGAGCCCGATGGAAGGAAATAGATTTCATTCTCACTATTTTATTTTTCCTCCACCCCCAGCTAGAGCGCCAAGTAAACTTTGTAAGCCTCAAATTTCTCTCATTAAATGTTGTTACAGTGCCTCCTGGAGAAACACATGAGGTCACCTGTGAAATGATATTTCTTTTGTATCAATTTTACATTCATTTGATGTCACATTACATATAACTAATATGTAAGTACTATGTAACACTTGTCTGAATTTAATGTATATTTTTTCTGTCGCTTTAATTCATGAATAAATCCAAATTGTACTCCTTCTCCTATGCAAATACTAATTAATTTGTAAGTAAGCATTGATAGAATTAATGAAAAGTCTATTTGCAGGAAAGGCTTGCAGAGATGCTAGGCCAATGAAACATACAAATGATTAACAGGAAATACTTGTGGACTGCCTGTATTAACTTTTGAAATTTCTTAAGATCTCTTGAATCGTTGTGCAAATAAATTAAATGAAAACTAAGAATACTTTAAAATGGCTTGCCTTTCAGCCCAGAACATGGGGGACTTCCCACATTTAAAGAGGACAGTGTCTCAGCTCCTCTCAATGCTCACTGTCTGATAGAAGCTTCTGAATAGATTTGGTAATTTTTACAGCCAAGGTTTCCTGCTAGCTGGCTAGCTGGTTAGCATTTCATGAACCCTCTCCATAGCGTGAATCATTAGAAAGGATGTACAAACTGACTAATGGTTAATTAGCAAGCACATTCCTGATTGTTGTACCACTTTGGACAGAGAAAGTAGTCAATAAATTATAATAATAGATAACAGCTATCAGCCTAAAAGCTAGGCTTGAGAGGAACACTATGGAATGCATTTTCTTCTCTGTATGAGTTGTGCTTTCATATGTGATTTTTCCAAACGCAGAACAGTCAGTCCAGACACGATATACTGAAACCCCTTGGTGAGCTTGTGCGCATGTGTGTGTGTTTCTTGTTTATTTTTTGTGAGTATTTTGTTGTTTATTGTTTTTTTTGTGGAGTATCCACAGGCAGTCTGGCATGGCTGGCTGGAATTGTGAAAACAGAGCACCATCTGATTGGCCCAGTGCCATCCTGCTCCAGAGTGCTGTGATTTTAATTAGAGTGAAACTTGGCCCTCGGTGGGATAATTAGAGCTCCCCCCGTGTAATGGGTGCCGAATTGGCCCGAGCGTCCCTCCACACCTCACTGAGCTGGATGCCCAGCATATCTCCTCTCTCTCTCTCTCTCTCTCTCTCTCTCTCTCTCTCTCTTTCTTTCTGTCTCTCTCTCTCTCCTTTATTTTTCTCTCTCACTCTTAATCTTCCTGTCTGTCCTTCTCTCTCTCCTCCCTCTCTCATTCTTTCTGTCTGTCTTAGTCTCTGCCCCCTCTCCCTCTCTCCCTGTCCTCTCTTCCTCCCTCAGCTCAGAGATGAGGAGGAGGAGGATTTCATACAGATGGCACACTAAGAGCCCTGGTATGTCACGACTAGAGAGCGCTGTGATTCCCAACACAGTGCCATTGCCACCAGAGCTGAGAGGAGTACTGATGGGAGAATGAGGCCAAATGACACCAAAACCATATGTTACCAGTACTACACTGGATTGAACCAATAATTTTGTTTTGTTGTAAAGAGCAAATGCTTTTGGTTGGTTCAAACTACTCAGTGATTGGCAGCTAAGTGTAGCTCCACCCATTTGTCATGAGACCTCATTTACCTTTCATGTGTTGGACAACAGGATTGCAGTGTAGTGAAAAATAAATAGCCACTCAACTCCACCACTGCAGGCACCCACCCAGTTCTCTGCTCCTGCATTGTTGCTGTCCTCTTTCACTTCTTAACTCTACAGGAGGTTTCAGCTGGCAGTGAGAGTTTCCGGTGCTATATGACAGCAAAGAAACTCTATTGCCCTGGTATTGAACTCAGTCAGTGTCCGACAATGAAATATCAGAGGATACATCAAATATGGATGTTTTGGCATCAACCTGAAGGGGAAATAACGTCTTTAAGTATCGGAAGCTGGTATCTGGTGAATGTAAAGAGTCTGTGGCATAGCCATTGATTTATTGAGAGGTTATATGGAGGTCTACACTTTTGCTGTGAAGTTGAGCAGGTCCTTCTTTAGAGATAGAGTTTTTTTTTTTTTTTTTTTTTTCAGACAACAGCTTGACACCCCAGTATAGTCCTCTGCTTAGCATGCAAGAATGCGCGCAGAGAGCTGTGAGTCACGGCGCTGAGTAGATAATCAATCTAGTGAGCAATCTGTTACGTTCAAATAAACAATTACCCTGGGCTTCATTTCCTGATAGGACCAGGTGCCTTTCCGAGCGGAGCATGCCAATCGCAGCTTGCCGGCGCGTCCGATGCCGGCCCGGCAGCAGGATTCGGCGGAGTGCTGACTCACACGATCCTGCGATCGCGCTGTACGCGGTGGTAATGTTTGTTCCGCGGCGGTCTGTTTGTCAACATGTTTGTCGGAGCGGTGATTAAGCAGCGAGGGAGCCTGGAGTGGCTCCAGCCCACCGAGCTAAGCAAGCCGAGGGAGAGAGAGAGGGAGAGAACGAGAGGGAGAGAGAAAGAATGAGAGAGAGAGAGCAAGAAAGAACAAGAGAGAGGGAGAAAGACAAAGTATTAGCAGTTCGTCATCACAAGGACAAGAAGTATAAAAAATCAAATATGCTTTACTTGCATATGACAAAATTACTTTTTTTGTTTTCTAAAGGAAGGGAGAGAGTGGTTGGGGAAAATACATTGAAAATGAGATGATGACATAGACAGAGAACAATAGAAAGAGAGAAAGACAGAATTAACAGTTCACACAGCAAACAAACAAAAGAAAAATAAAAACAGAATGCAAATATTCTTTATTTGTATACAGCGAGTTGTTTTGTGTTTTCAAAGCAGGAAAAAGACACTGAAAATGAAAGAGGTAGCTGACTTTTAAAAGCCCTATGTTCAATACAAAATTCAATAAAGGGCATTAATGTGAAACCAAACTACTAACAGATCACAGTAAATCCCTTCCATTCAAACAACCAAAGCAGCAAAATGAATGAACAAAAAAGACTAATGAACAGAACCAACCGCAAAAGAACCTAGAAACCAAAAAATAAAAAAAAAAACTCCCATCCCTTACACAACATGTAATCATTAGTTTTCATTCCAACACTTTACAGAGCACTCCAGTAATGGACCATTTACTATGGAACTCCATCAGGTTGCCTTTGCATTTGTAAAATGTGAACTCTAAACATTGCCACGCAGTACTGACATTATTTGTGCTGTGACTGTGCATTATTTTTGCATTGCTGCTCTTACAGATGACTAGTTTGCCTGAGCAAAAATGAAACAGAATAACATGCAGGACTGCCTCTTTTCTTTAGAGTATTTTTCTCCAATCACAAAAACTGGCTTTGAAAACTGAGAGAGGGAGAGAGAGAGAGACTTTATCATTTAAACATCCTAAGACTGGAATGAGAGCATTTCATAAGTCTAATGTCTCAAAATCTCTGTGTTCTCCAATGTTCCATGAAGACTTTAGGAAATTACCATGGTAGAAATCTAAGAATAACATATGCTTGTCATGTTTGTCAGGTATATGGCATTTATTAACAAAATTACATACATTCTTCAAGAATGGACTGTGTTCTTATTATTAGACCGTATTGATAGTGAATACATCTCAGGTCAACATACTTTTAGATATTGACCATGTTCATCCAGAAAAGATTTCCTGCAATCTGCTGTTGTTAATGAATCATCTAAAGCCTATGGTTCATCAGGGTGCAGGTTTAAAAAATAGGGGTGAAGGTACATGGCCATCAGCCACAGTAATTTAGGCCAGGACACAGCAGGTCCCACCCAACACAGCATGTGATTGGCTGAGGTGGTCAGGAGGGAGGGAGGTACAGTCAGGATGACTAAGTGTCTGTGTGACTAAGCTTCCAGAGGTGGGCCGGGCGCCAGCTCCCCCCTACCAAATCTTGCCGTGTGCCACAGGCCTGGCTCCAGACCAGCCGGTCTGGGTACATCTCTCCATCAGACCAGCCCAGGGGGCCCCACTCCTGTCCTCCACAGCCAGGGTGTGTGCTGGTTTTCAGGATATTTAAGTGCTCTGGCTTCTGACTGAAAGGGACATTGGAACAAAGGTACATTGCAGCCTTCCAGGACTGGAGTTAAACCTACATACACTGTGGCCCTCCAGGACTGGAGTTAAACCTGCGGACACTGTGGCCCTCCAGGACTGGATTTAAACCTGCAGACATTGCAGCCCTCCAGGACTGGAGTTAAACCTGCAGACACTGTGGCCCTCCAGGACTGGAGTTAAACCTGAAGACATTGCAGCCCTCCAGGACTGGAGTTAAACCTGCAGACACTGCGGCCCTCCAGGACTGGAGTTAAACCTGCAGACATTGCAGCCCTCCAGGACTGGAGTTAAACCTGCAGACACTGTGGCCCTCCAGGACTGGAGTTAAACCTGCAGACATTGCAGCCTTCCAGGACTGGATTTAAACCTGCAGACATTGCAGCCCTCCAGGACTGGATTTAAACCTGCAGACATTGCAGCCCTCCGGGACTGGAGTTAAACCTGCAGACACTGTGGCCCTCCAGGACTGGAGTTAAACCTGCAGACATTGCAGCCCTCCAGACCCTGCAGACACTGTGGCCCTCCAGGACTGGAGTTAAACCTGCAGACATTGCAGCCTTCCAGGACTGGATTTAAACCTGCAGACATTGCAGCCCTCCAGGACTGGATTTAAACCTGCAGACATTGCAGCCCTCCGGGACTGGAGTTAAACCTGCAGACACTGTGGCCCTCCAGGACTGGAGTTAAACCTGCAGACATTGCAGCCCTCCAGGACTGGAGTTAAACCTGCAGACACTGTGGCCCTCCGGGACTGGAGTTAAACCTGCAGACACTGTGGCCCTCCAGGACTGGAGTTAAACCTGCAGACATTGCAGCCCTCCAGGACTGGAGTTAAACCTGCAGACACTGTGGCCCTCCGGGACTGGAGTTAAACCTGCAGACACTGTGGCCCTCCAGGACTGGAGTTAAACCTGCAGACATTGCAGCCCTCCAGGACTGGAGTTAAACCTGCAGACACTGCGGCCCTCCAGGACTGGAGTTAAACCTGCAGACACTGTGGCCCTCCAGGACTGGAGTTAAACCTGCAGACATTGCAGCCCTCCAGGACTGGAGTTAAACCTGCAGACACTGTGGCCCTCCAGGACTGGAGTTAAACCTGCAGTCACTGCAGCCCTCCAGGACTGGAGCATACTGGTTAGGTCCATTGAAGTCCCTACTCAAATTCACTCCTTTAACACTCACTCACACAGTGTGCTGCTTTTATTTTAACAGGAGCTTTTGTTGGGTGTGATCCACAGGGCATCCAGACAGCAGGCATGTTGGATGTTGGATCCAAATGTTGGATTTTGATTGGATTTGGAGGTTGGAGTTTGGATATTTCGAATTTTGGATTCTGGATTTTGAGTGTCAGTTGTTGAAGTTTGGATTCTGGACTTTGGATTGTCCTCACTTGAGGGTCAATAGGATCTGTTCCTCCCCTTTATAAACTTGGCAGCTGCGCTTGGCATCACTTGGTCCTCTCCTTCTATATTTAAACAGCCCAGGTGGGAAGTGAATGAGTCTGCAATTGGAATGAGGGATTGGATAGAGTGATGGAGGGGAGGAGGGCAGGAGGGAGGGGATGCTTTTCTATCTAGTTATAAGTGCGTAAATGCATGCACACGTATGTGTGGTGGTATGTCTGTACACTGGAGTGTGTATATGTATGAGCGTGTGTGTGTTTGTGTGACTGTATATCTCCTCTCGCTGTCTCTCTGTCCATCTGCTCTGTGTGTGATGCTGAGAGAAGTATTGAGGTGGGAAAGTAGTACC
This sequence comes from Albula goreensis, assembly GCA_022829145.1. Classification (NCBI taxonomy): domain Eukaryota; kingdom Metazoa; phylum Chordata; class Actinopteri; order Albuliformes; family Albulidae; genus Albula; species Albula goreensis. Next base: position 19,613,063 of record CM040744.1, read on the forward strand.
TCTGACCCCTCAGAACCAACAGTCTGAACTCTGTCTCTGATGTATTAATTTCTCTCCTCCTTCTATCTCCCATCCCTCACTCCATCCCTCCCTCCTTCCTGTGATCCCTTGTTTTACACCTCACTCTGATCAGAGCTATAGTCTCCGACGCCACTGACAGCCTCACTATGTTCATTTCATAAACTTTTTAACTGATTATCAGATTTAGCAGTGCTTTAATTGCCCTAATAATTCCACATGACATGTAGTACACATTACATATGTGGAATGCAAATACAATATTTTTGTTTTCTGTGTTTGCTTATTTGTTAATAAATATTACCCTATCACTCTGTCTCTTTTTTCCTCCTTTGTAAGGTACGGTTTGGAGTAGGCAGTTGAGATTCCTGCATTGTGTACTAGGTCTTGGCTGTGTGTGTAAAATGGTCTGTGATATGTCTTAATGCCATAATAAACAGTGGTTAAAACTCCCTCTCTGTCTCTCTCCCTCTCCCTCCACAGATGAACAGGCCGATCCAGGTGAAGCCAGCAGACAGTGAGAGCAGAGGAGGTAGTGCTCTACTTCTGCCATACTGACCCCTGACCCCCTATCCCACCCCGGGGTCTCTTGCCACACACTGCATGCGCTCATCAAACACACACATCCCAATGCAAAACCTGGCGACAGTCTGCTGCACCACAGCCCTGAGGCCTCTGTGCACACCAACCTCACCTGTAACAATGGTTACACCCTCGCTATGGTTACACTGTAGAGTCACCTGTGAACTCAACAGATGAAGTTCTGTTCAGTGATCACAACTCTGACCCACATTGCATTCATCTCTCTCTCCTTTTCTTAAAACATGCAGCTTTTATTGATTAATAAATTATACTGTCTCACTCCTATGTGGCTGAGTCTGCCCAAGGAGAAGCAGAAGTGCTAGTAAATCAATGATCAACTGCCTCTCTGAAGGGTCCCACAGTGCAGAGTGCATGTAATCACCAAAGCCAACTAAGCCAATCACATTCACCTTTGGATTTTTGCAGGCACCAATCAGATTGCAGGAAGCCTAGGCCAGAAAAGTTAACAAAGTTTTCCTGACGTACTCCATCACAGATTGTGAGCATCTGGAGTCAAGATATCAAGCTACAAAAATTTGGAATAAGGTGACCCACCACAAGGTGGACAGTGGAGATACCAGCAATTTAATGAAAAAGAAAACACATACGTACCTAGTGTTAATTCACCCTCTGGCTCTCTGACTTCCATCGCCTCCACAGAAAGAACACCAAAGCTCAGGCTGAGCCTATTAGAAAGTCCCCCAGGTGATTTGGGAGAATAGGAGAGGGTGCACCCCTATCCCTGTGTTGTGCCTCAGTGAAATCCCGCCGCATGCGTTAGGAAGCAGTTTGTGTTCGGCACATGCTGAGTGGGGACTTTCTTGCTCAGAGCTTGCATCATCCCGGTGCAGGCGCTGTTCAGAGCGAGTGGAGACAGAGAACAGAGAACCAATCCTCTTTAGAGGGTCTTTTTTACTGTTAAAGGGCAGAAATGACTGCTGCAATATCATTCTGTACGCACAACAGCCTGTCATATCTGTTTGCATCATCAACTTGATTATTCTATGACATTCAGATTATTCTACTGTAAACCCAGAGATACAGTTTTTCCGACTAAAAACTGTGTGTGCGTGTATGTGTTTGTGTTTCTGCGTATGAATTTGTGTGTGTGTATGTGTTTGTGTGTGTGTATGTGTGTGTATGAGCAATCATATCACTGTCAGTAATGCTACTATTTTCCTGTTTCTTGATTCTCTATTGCTAAATCCTTCTCATGTTCTCCCCTGATCCCTCCCTCCCTCATTCTCTCTGTCCCCCATTCCTTCTCAGACCACTTGCCTCACCTATAAGCCCCCACCCCCAAATCTCTCTCTCACTCCGTCAATCCCTTCCCTGTCTGATGCCTGCATACAGAGCCCCTCTTGTATGAGACCAGAGTTCTCAGTTATCCTGTCATCCGTTTGGCAAGGACATTCTTTCAGGAGTTACTATTGCAGTAACCCTTCCTACACACACACTCACACACAAACACAGCCCTAACCCTAATACTGAATACACATAAGCATGTGCATATATACAAAAAAGGTCATATGTATACATACACATGTACAAATGTATCCATAGATACATAAACTGATATATGTGTGCTAATGTACAGGGTCACTCAAGGTGAGGTGAGGAGAAAGTCAGAAGATCGACACCAAGGGCAGAGGACTGTGCTGTCACTCCACCATAAATAGAGTGACACACGCAAAGAGTCTGTTTTTTATATCCGCTACTCCCAATAAGAATGAGATAAGATCCATCACATTTTCTGAGTCTCTGCAGCTTGGACTGGTGCCTGGAAATTAGCCTTTGCTGTTTGTTTCAGAAGATAGAAAACTCTTCGTGGGCATGCTCAACAAGCAGCAGTCAGAGGACGACGTGCGACGCCTTTTTGAGTCCTTCGGCAGCATTGAGGAGTGCACCATCCTTAGAGGTCCTGACGGGAACAGCAAAGGTGAGCACATGTGGTTCCATATAGTTTTGGTGACTGTGAGTGGAACATGTGGTTATGTATGCAAGTAACCTCACATATTGAAATAATCTCTCAGTTTCAGCTTCAATGTGAAGAAGATCATGGCATAACACACAAGTGTATGAAATGAGATGTTTTGAACACCTAGCAACTAGACACATTTATAGGACCAAATATGATTAAAAAATACTCAGTGTTAGTTCAATTTTAATAGGGTATGTTGTAAGTCTAAAAGCTGTAATATGTACCTTGTCAGAGTGAAATTTACTGTGTTAAATATACAGTGCAGAGTTGACTTAACATGGATCATTTTTCTGTGCACAAGCAAATACAGACGTACCCATATATGCACAAGGGCATGCATGGCTGTGTGCATACGCAAGGGTTTGCTTGTGTGGGTGTATTCGTGAGAGCTTCTGGGCATATTACCATAATTATTATTCATTATTTTTTACTTATTTGGCAGTTACTGTTAGCCAGAGTGACTTAATAAGGCAAACGTGGCATGATACATTAAGTTTGTATTTACAAGAGTAACAAGAGCAGCAGTAAAACTGTATAGCATAAAGCAGTATTAAATTTAAAAACATTTAACTGTCAAAACAACCATCCAGAGTCTGTGGAGGAGGCTTGTGGTGGGTGAGATTGTTAGCATAGTTCAATTCAGGTAGAAAAGGGGGAAAAAATGAAAACATCTGTCATTCCCTAACAGTAATCCTTATGATAGATATATTCATTTTCAGCAAAACTAACATTTTTTCCATTTTTGAGTCTGATGCATAAATGCAAAGTTTGCATCAACAGTCAGGTACCGTCCGTGTTCCGTGGCTCTTTGACGAATAAAGTTTTTTCAAAATATCATGTGAGTAATTCTTGCCTACTGCAATGTAATATGGCAATAAGCTATTTTTTCTCATTTCCTGAAAAGCTTTCCCTTAAAAAAAAAACAATAAAAGTTTTTGAAAGAAACTGTTATCTACACACAATAGCTGATGAGTGTGTAGATGACACCCTTTGGCTGTCTGTCTGTCTCTCAGGATGTGCCTTTGTGAAATACTCCTCTCACACCGAAGCACAGGCAGCTATAGGTGCCCTCCACGGCAGCCAGACCATGCCCGTAAGTACTGGCACACACCCAGAAAACTCAAGCATGCAGCGGTGTAATATAATGGTTAGGAGGCTGGGCTTGTAACCCAGAGGTTACAGTGTAGTATAATGGTTAGGGGGCTGGGCTTGTAACCCAGAGGTTACAGTGTAGTATAATGGTTAGGAGGCTGGGCTTGTAACTCAGAGGTTACAGTGTAGTATAATGGTTAGGGGGCTGGGCTTGTAACCCAGAGGTTACAGTGTAGTATAATGGTTAGGGGGCTGGGCTTGTAACTCAGAGGTTACAGTGTAGTATAATGGTTAGGGGGCTGGGCTTGTAACCCAGAGGTTACAGTGTAGTTTAATGGTTTGGGGGCTGGGCTTGTAATTCAGAGGTTACAGTGTAGTATAATGGTTAGGGGGCTGGGCTTGTAACTCATAGGTTACAGTGTAGTTTAATGTTTTGGGGGCTGGGCTTGTAATTCAGAGGTTACAGTGTAATGTTATGGTTAGGAGGCTGGGCTTGTAACCCAGAGGTTACAGTGTAGTATAATGGTTAGGGGGCTGGGCTTGTAACCCAAAGTTTACAGTGTGGTATAATGGTTTGGGGGCTGGGCTTGTAACCCAGCGGTTACAGTGTAGTATAATGGTTAGGGGGCTGGGCTTGTATCACAGAGGTTGCAGGGTTGTGATTCTTGGGGTGGGAGAAAAAATCAATTCACTTACAAATTGCAATTCTTGTGACAAATGATGTTGCACTGATAAAACATCAATCCATTATTTTTTTTAAAAAAAAGTTGCACATCTTGTTGCATTAGGGTCATTATGCTAATACAATAATAGCTAGCCTATGTGTATTGCCTAGTTTCACACAGACTATTTTTTTGACAGAATGCACATTGTGATTGACTAGACAATACAAGTGAACGCAGTGAAGTCCTCAGATTCATGCAACACCTTCTCAGTTTAAATGTAAAATATGGACTGGATTTTACAAAGTAAATGGACAGCTGGATTTGAGCACAGTAGGGGTGTAACAGTTTTCAGTTTTAAATTAAAAGCATAGTTCATAAGTGTAGGGTCTTTATTATTTATTTACTTATGAATGCATGGACAATGTACTTAGACATAACTGTGTCTAATCTTTAAACGCTGTCATCCTCTGCTGGTTTGTCCTTTTCATCCTGAGCTGCTGTCATTGTCTGAAGCATTTAGATGCAGACTTTAACATTTTGCCAAATGCAAAACGCGAGGCATTTCCCACCCCTGTTAAATGCTGCCCTTGGTGTTTGAGGCGCTACAGAATGTAATAGGAGTAGGCTAGATGTAATTATTTCTGTTCCGTTCAGGAGTGCAACTGTTTTTTATGCCTGAAATAAGGCTTTCAATGTATAAAGCTTTTTGAGATATGACTCAGCTTTTTTACATGATTTAAAGTTTTAAAATTGTAACCAAAAACAAAAAAAATATAAAAACAAATTGTAATATATCATATCGCAATACAAATCGAATCGGCACCTAGGTATCCTGATAATATCATTTTGAGAGGTCCCTGACGATTCCCATCCCTAGCTGATTCCTATACAGGCTGCTGCCACTGTGCTCATAAGCAGGGTTTAAGCACTTGAATTGTAGTATATATCTGCTGAATATTCCTCAGTCAGTTGCCCTGAGTAAGATCATCTGCTGAAGCCCTAAATGTAAATGTTTTTAGTCCTTCCCTTGGGAAAGGGTGTGTGGTTAGTTCAGCTCTGCCTTCAGGTTCTGTTGATGATTTTTTAACATCTATATACTTGCTGCAGTTTTATATTCCATATGACCTGTGGGTGTTGTGGTTAGTGCTGTAACCACAAGTATCTGCTAATCAATTAGCTGGCTGTTCTATTCTATTCTATTCTATGTTGTGATGTTGCAAAGTGTATAATGTGTGTGTGTGTGTGTGTGTGTGTGTGTGTGTGTGTGTGTGTGTGTGTGTGTGTGTGTGTGTGTGTGTGTGTGTGTGTGGGTGTGTGTGTAATGTGTGTATAATGCATGCGTGTGTGCGTGTAATGTGTGTATAATGCATGCGTGTGTGCGTGTAATGTGTGTATAATGCATGCGTGTGTGTGTGTTTGTCCCAGGGAGCGTCCTCCAGCCTGGTGGTGAAGTTTGCGGACACAGATAAGGAGCGCACCATCCGGCGCATGCAGCAGATGGCGGGTCAGATGGGTCTGTTCAACCCAATGGCCCTGCCATTTGGAGCCTACGGTGCCTACGCCCAGGCAGTGAGTATATGTGCATCTGTCTGTGTCTGTCTGTCTGTCTGTGCATTAGCCCCATGGCCCTGCCATTTGGAGCCTATGGCACCCAGGCAGTTAGTATAGAGACCTACCTGTGTGTGTGTCTGTCTGTCTGTCTGTCTATCTGTGTGTCTAAGGTTCTTATGCCCACATACAGTCAGGCAGTGAGTGCAGGAGCCTGTCTGTCAGAGGGCTGAAGAGGTCTCAGTTGTCCTTTGTGGTGAAATAGATGTGTTAAAATGCACTGTCCCTTATCAGATTACCCCCCTTCCTCAGCAGGTGCAGCAGCAGGCAGCGCTGATGGCGTCAGTGGGGCAGGCTGGGTACCTCAGCCCCATGGCCGCATTCGCTGCTCAGATGCAGCACATGGCCACCATCAACGGGATGCCGGGGGCGTCGCTCACACCTACGTCAGGTACAGCTTTACCCTCTCACATCCCAAACGCCTATGTCAGGTATGGACTCACCCTCTCATACGCTCACTCTATCACATCCCTCACACCCAAGTCAGATACAGCTTCACCTTCTCACACTCTACATTACTGCCTCACCGTCACACCCATCATGTTCACATCAGGTACAGCTTCACCCTCTCACACCTTCCTCACTCTTTACTCCATCACCCGTCATACCCATATTAGGTACTTCCTCGCCCTCTATCCCCCCTTCACCCTCTCACCCCTAAGGCCTGCATCAGGTACATCTCTCGCAGTAATTATTATGTAAATGCAGTTCTTTCCTCACCATCCAGGTGGCAGCACTCCCCCAGGTATCCCAGCCCAAGCAGTGACCAGCATCCCTTCCCCGATCAGCGTGAACGGTTTCACAGGGCTCCCTCCTCCTCAGGCCAACGGCCCACCCCCTGCTGAGGCTGTCTTCACCAATGGGATACACCCCTACCCAGGTGGGTACCATGGCAACAAGCTGTCTCCACTGAAAACAGAATCACACTTAATATCAGCTATTCTGTCACTCAGTTCACTTGCATTCATTAAGTAAACAAACTGCCCCTCACTCCATCTGTCTCTCTGACTTTCTCTCCCCACCTCTCTCTCTCCCTCACTCTCTCTCTCTCTCTCTCTCAGCAGCACAGAGCCCTACAGCAGCTGATCCTCTACAGCAGGCCTATGCTGGGGTCCAGCAGTATGCAGGTCTGTTATACAAAGAGTGTGTGTGTGTATGTGAATGTGAATGTGCGTGTGTGTCTGTGTGTGTGTTTGCATGTACATGTGCGATTGTTTGCATGTGTGCAAGTTTATGTTGTTAATGAGTGTAAGAAAAAAAACTTTGTTGAATCTGATGCACTGTATGTGTGTGTGTATGTGCGTGCATGTGTGTGTGCGTGCCTGCGTGCATGTGTGCGTGTGTATGTATATGTGTGTGTGTGTGTGTGTGTGTGTGTGTATCAGCAGCCTATCCTGCTGCATATGGACAGATCACCCAGACCTTTGCCCAACCGCCCCCTCTCATCGCCCAGCAACAGAGAGAAGGTGAGGACACACACAAACACACACAATCCAACACACATCCTGTTTCATCACAAATTTTGTCCTGTGTTCATAAATGCCTGCTTTGTAGAATACAATGTTTCCTTTCTTAATCTCTTAACTTCAGAACTATGCAGTTTCTTTTAAACCTTTTTTTCACTATTTTTTCTCTCTCTTCCTCTTTTCCCTCTTCTTTTCCTCTTTCTTTTTCAACCTCTATCCCCTTTTTTCACATTACACTTTTTCCTTTATCTTTTATCACATCTTTTACCCTTTCAACCATATTTTCTCCCTCCCTTCTACACTAAAACTCTCCATCCTTCACTCCTCCCCAATTTCTCACTTTTTCACATTTCCATTTTTTTATCAACCCACCTTCTGCCTTTTCTTTCTTTCCATTCTTCCTTTCTGTATTTCCCTCTGGTATTTAATTTTCTTCCCTCTCTATTTTCACCCTTCTCTTACATTCCTGTCTATTGTTCCCCTTTAATCTCTTCTGTCTCCCTGCCTTCCCTCTCTCCTCCCCGGTGTGTGTCCTCTCATTTTTTTCTCCCTCTCTTCCCCCCTCCTCCCTGCAGGGCCAGAGGGGTGTAACCTGTTCATCTACCACCTCCCTCAGGAGTTTGGGGACGGCGAGCTGATGCAGTCCTTCTTACCTTTCGGTAATGTCATCTCCTCCAAAGTGTTTGTGGATCGGGCGACAAACCAAAGTAAATGCTTTGGTGGGTAAAAACTATAAAACCCTGTCAAAGTTATTATTATTATATTATTATTATTACACTAATATCTTTATTTAAGCAGAGTTGTGAGGAAAGGAGTATGAGGAAACCAAAACATAGCTGAAACAAAAGAAGTCCTAAAAATATCAGCTCTGATTGTTTCTTAGGACAAAAAGTGCCGATTTAGAATGATCATGGTAGAATGTCTCTTGAAGCCCTTTTGACTGATATCTGGGGTAGGAGAAATGATCAATGTTTCTCTTAATCTTAATGTTTTTTCCTAGGAATCATTGCTTCCACGTTGCATTATGTCAGCTTAATAACCCAGTAATTACATTGTAATTACAATTTACAGATGTTGCAGCTGCTCTTTGTACTCAAACATTCACATTTATTCAGCCCAGTTCCATGGTATAACAGCTCTATAATTACTTCACCAATTATTGCAACAGCATCTGTGTCATATTCATTTAGCAGGGCTAATAACTATGTAAGAACACTGTTATTACAATTACCCATTGTTGCAATTGTGTTCTTATGTGTCTTCACTGTTGTGATTTTTGCCATAAAGCTAGGAAGTTCTCTCTCACACTTATAATTACATTGTAATTACACAAGCCACATAATCACCAGCTAGTAGTATGAGTGGATGAGGTGGTCATAATGTTCTAAATCTTGCAACCCATGAACACTTAAGACACTGGGCTCTACCCAAGCCTGTTGATGACATTGGTGAACATTTTTTGGGGCCCCTGAATCATTGTCACCCCTCACTGCACAAGCAGAGACACTGTGTACACGGCCCCCATATCCAAAATCAGTCGTGGTATTCTAGGAACTGTGGAACTTGGGACGAATCATCTACAGGGCCCCCGTACATGAATTAGCATAAATTTTCGCCCTCAGTTCAGAAGCAAGCAGAGGAGCAAGAGAGCTGTCAGCGGCTGTCAGATCCCGACATGCGTTCGCAGCGGCAGTGGCAGTGCCCGCGTCTGACGCATTTTTTTAATGACTGTTTTCTCACCACGTATCCGGGCAAACACCCAAACTAGGGCATGACATGAAAGAGAGTTCGCACTCATTACCTTTAAAGGAAACCATTGAATTTCAGGTTATTAGGGCGGGAATCACAGGGATCACCTGAAATATGGCTCATGTGGCAAACAAGCAGCCATGGAGTAGCTCCAACGCTCACAGCTGTCTGGCTTGAGATAAAGTGCCAAGATGCTCATTTCAGAGTCTATTCTCAAGCAGCCTGCTAGAGGGCGATGCTTTGATGCATACAAAATGAGTGTGGGCAGGGCAAAGTCATTTAGCCTGGCCCACTTTTGTCCCATTTCCAATGATGTCGTTTGGAAAGAGCATGCAACAGAACTGGATGGTTTACTGTTGGGCTGCTGTGAAATTGTGTTGTGCTTTATGTAGTGCTTGTTTCATAATGTCATAGTAATTATAGCCCAGTGTTCATTGAATAAAAAATTAGTATAAAATCGCTATAAAAAATGACAGTGTGTGTTACCATCCATTTCATTCTTTTCCTTTCTCTGTGTCCCTCTCTCTCTTATTATCTCTGCCTGCCCCTGTCTCTTTCCATCTCTTTCTCTCTCATTCATTCTTTTTTCTGTCTTCTTTATTTCTTTATCGGGCCTGTCTTCATTGTCTGTCCGAACCTTGGTTACCTTGATTCTCCAACCTCAATTTTTTTTACCCTTCCCACACAATCCTTTCTTGTCCTCCTTTATTTCCGGTTGTGGCCCTTGCATTTGTCCTGGTTATGCTATTTGTCTGTGTATGTGTCCTTGTTGTTCTGGCTTGAACCTAAATCTTCTCTTCACTCTCCATCTCCATTTGTTTCCTTTCCTCCCCTCCTTATGTGTTTGTTTCCTTCCTTCCTTTTACTGCCTTTGTCCGGATCCTACTATCCATCTCCATCCATGTCTCCTCCTGGACCCAAACCCCCCCCCCTCCTCACCCCATGCAGGCTTTGTGAGCTTCGATAACCCTGCCAGTGCTCAGGCCGCCATCCAGTCCATGAACGGCTTCCAGATCGGCATGAAGCGGCTCAAGGTTCAGCTGAAGAGGCCCAAGGATGCCAACCGCCCCTACTAGCCCAGCCCACATCTCCCACCGGGGCCAAGGGCAACCAATAGCGGAGCACAAAGGGACTGACAGGTGAGACGGGCCTCATTCTCAACAAATGAAGTGCAGGTGAATTAATTTGGTTTATCTGCTTCAAATTTTTCTGAAGGGAAACCCTGTATGTTTGGTAGAAATCCTAAGAAACATTCAGGGGGCCATTAGCAGCTAAACCAAGTCAGCACTGCAGCTATTAAAGAGATTAAAGAGATAAGGATCAGCTGGGACGGCAAAACAGGCTGAGAATGGTCCTATCATTGGTGGGTTGCTGTAGTGCCAGTTGAATGCTTGCATCTAAACAGCCACTGCTAAAGGAGCTAAGAAACATATTTGTCAGCTGGTGAGCTGGTAACTCAATGAGTTGACTAATTAGATATAAACGTTCATTCAGTTTGAGAAAACCTGACTTGTGGGATTGCTTGCCAGGTTGTTGAAGAGTTGAAAAAAGTATTTAAGGTATTCCACGAAAACAAATATCAATCACCATGATAGTGACTGAGGTTCTGTCCTTTTCTCTTTCATCTTTTTTATTCGGCATGAACAAGTGAATTCAAGGCAAATCCTTCTCCTAGTCAATCAGCAGTCACTTCAGATCAGTGAAATGACAGAGGAAGAAAAAGGGGGGAGAGGGGAGGAAAGAACAAAAGGAGGAAGGGAAGGAGGAATGGAATGTACTCCCTCTTACTACTCTCACTCTGTCTCTAGAGGGTGCACTTGGCGGGCTTAGTTTTAAGGGGTGTAGAACTGTAGGCACTGATAGTCATCTGTCTTTGTTTTCCAGGTTTTGAAATGCATGTTGTTGACCTGTAAAACTGAAAAAAAAACAATTGAGCTTACTGAACACACTGGGGCCGAGGAGGGCTCGGACTGGCCTTAGAGAAAGTCAAAACAGGATCAAATATTCCGTTAATGCTGGATCTCGACTGTGGGCATCAGGAGAAAGGGAGGAGCCAGCTTGGGTGCCTGGGAGATGTTTGTCAACCTCACCCACCAATGAAATCCCTCCTTAACCCTTCTGTTACCTTTGCAAAGCACTACTGGAGCCTTCAGAACATAAATAGCAGTTACTGGCTAGACTGGTGTGGGACGTGTCTGAAACAACAAGACAACTCCTTAGCAAACAAAAATATCATTAAAGAAAAATAAGAAAAGATTTCTTGAGAAGAAGCATGGGTTTGACACGTTCAAAAGAGACTATTGTTTTTTTTAGATGCTAACAAAAAGAACTTCTTTTGTTTACTTTTCCCAAAGTGGAAAATGATGTTTTTTAAGGAGCATACAAACATTTTTTCAGGTCACAGTGATCCAGATCAGCCATCTTTACTTGGAGTGCCTCTCCGTTTCTGTGGGACATGGTTGCCGCTTTGACTCTTAGCAACCGTCTCCATGGAGTCTTACCCGTCATTCCTTAGCTATTATAGGGACCAAAGGACCAAGTGTTTTTATCACTTAAAGACTTGTAGGTGTGAATCAGTTGGACCATTTTGTTTTCTTCTGCTGTTTGTGAAACAGCTTTGATGAGTTAGGTTTGAGAAAAAAAAGAAATAAAAAATGATAATATTGTAAAGTTACTCTACTGCTGATATGCTTTGTAAATATGAACTGTTCCTTGTTTGATACCTGCAGCCACCGCACAGGTGATGAGATTTGCCGTGGCAGACATTCACAAAGCTGGTTTACAATTACTGCTCAGTTTCCATTTTCACCCAGATTCATGTTTACTAATACGTCCCTTTGTATGTCAATGGGGTGAAGCAGGGCAGGCTGTGATACTTGGCACTGCAACCTCACAGTTGATTATTTTCACACTGACAAATCATATAAACATCATATCATGTATGTGAGTATAAACAATACACAAGACAAAATATTTAGATATATACATATGTATAGCAGATAAGTACCTGCAAAAAAGTATCAAGATATATGTGTGTGTATATGACGTCATATATTACCCATGCACTTATATATGTAAATATATGCATATATTTTATGTGTGTGTGTATATAGAATGGCCATTGAACCTAATATGTAGATCTGTAATTTTTTTGTAGATTTTAGCTGGAGTTTTGGACACTGCTTGGTCGAGCTGGGAGGGATTGGAAAACCGGCAGCTCAGAAAGCGCAGGCATTCTGTTCTTAACTGAAACATGTGCAGAGACTAAGGCACATGTATATTTATATATGTGCGTTCGTGTGTACTACTATTTGTAAATATGCTTATATGTCATTTGAAACAACAAAGAGTTTTCAGAGATGAGTTTCAAAGAAAAATATGCTGTCTGATGTCTCTTTTGCTTGCAAACTCACAATCTCACACAAGTTCAAGCACAGAAACACACACATGCATATGCACACAAAACACAAACTTGTATGCATACACGTGCACACACATGCACACATTTGCACGCCTACCCACACTTCATAAGCGTGTCTGTGTAAATGGTCCAGACGTTTGCCCCCCACATCCTGCCCCCCCCACAAGGGGTGTGTACAAATATGCCCATGTAGTGTGTATGTACAAAAGAAACAAAACCAAGGGACCATCATCCTCCTCCATTCAAACAGGAAATACTGACCTCAACCTTTGATCTCTTCCCCAACTGGGGCTGTTTCTTCATTGTGGACAGGCATAAAATGAAACAAACTACTAATATACAATTATTCAGGTGCTTAAAAGGAACTTTTACAAACAATCAAGTTGATGAGAATTCCGCAAACTTCACCTACCATGTATGGCCATAAGGCACTCTCTCTCCAGAACTCCCACTGTCTACAACTCCTCCTCTTCCTCCAAGTGTGGTCACAGGTATATGACCTTTTTGGGAGGGAAGTGCACATGGGCCAAATAAAGTATGTGCTTCTGTGTGCTATGTCTTAGCTTCCTAGTCCATAACACTTACACACATTAAAACACTGCAAGGAATGCACAAAAACCTCATTCACAACACAAACACAGTACTAAATGCAAATGGATCTTCTCAGAGGCACTGTAATTCAAATTAAAAAGCCTTCTCTAATTTCCTAACCAGCAGTGCACCATGGGGTGTTCCTGGTTTGGAATTCAACAAAATCCTTTGAAGTTTTCAGGTTCCAAGGTTTTAATTGGATATTCATTTTAATGTCATTTAAGAATTCATCCATTTTCAGAACAAGATTAGGTAGCTAACCTTCAGAATGCTTTTTATGAAGCCATCATAACCAGTAAACATTAAAAAATCCCAGGTGAAACCATACATGAACACTACAGGTAAGAAAAGGAGAATGAGGTTGCATGAACCCCATTATGAGTGAAGTTGCAATAAGTTGTCAATGTAAGTGCCATGTTTCAACCAATCAAAACCATTTTCCTCATGACAGCAAAACACAATGATCATTCCCATTTGGTGAGTGACTGATAGCATATGCTCCTCTGCCCATTTTATGGTTTCATGTCACCATACTCTCCATGCACAGAAGTGTTATGCTGCCATCTAGAGGAGACCAGACTTCATTGCAGATGCTTTCAGCATCAGTTGTGGTTTACTGATATAGACAGTCAAAATGTTCTTACCATGTCACTGTCATAGCTGTGATTTCTCAGTTCCACAGAGTGACATGTAATTAACAAAGGTAACCTGTGAGGTATCAAAACTACCAAACTGAAAAATACATCTCAGGCCCACACAACTAATTTCTGTGTTTTTCTCAGGTGAAATATTACAACCGGTGAACCTATGAGTATTTTTGGTTGAGTTGAAATTTTCTTATTTTATCTTAAAATAATTATAAGACATGATGTTCTGTGCATCACAGATGTGACATAACTATTCTGTTCATAACGCCACTGAGTCAATGAATGTTACTGAGTGTTATTTTTCAGAGTAGCTCTGTTAACTACAGCATCACCACTCCTTATTTCCCATACTCTGGAAACAAAACTGACTGACCTTTAAAATCTAAATCTTCAAACCACTCTGCCAGTCAAAAATAAACTAACCCATCACTCTGTGTGTGCATTTGAGTGTGAAAGCTCACTCTCTGAAAACATCAGACTGTAGTGCCTTATACGAAACTAAGGAGTTAATGTGATTGATTAACAAATATTGTTTCCATAAGAAAAGTGGGTGCATTTATCAGTGTAGACTGTATTGCTTTCCACAGGCTAATAGCAGAAGGCCATAAGGCTGATACATGTGGAAAGAGCATGTGTAATGAAACAGCAGGTTCCTGTAGAATAATATATTTTTCTCCTCAGCAGCTTCATCTTTTCTCCTCCTCAGCTAGCTCTCTGAGGCCAGTGTACAGAAAACAACCATGGGCGCCAGGAAGTCATTAGTTAACCTTAGCATCATGTTTTTTGCACTGTTTTCTAATGTCCGCCTCTCATTTCTCCTGCCCCCATCCCCCTGCCCCCAAAAAACTTCTCAAAACACTGTCTCCCCCTCACCCAAGGGTTTTTCCCTCTGAGTGATGAAGCCATCAATCAAGGAGTGCTCGAAATAAATCAGCAGCACTTACTTGAGGGGGTTTTCTTCAGGGAGGCGACGAATCTTTAAACACCTTTAATTCAAGAGAGTAACATATGAGAGGGGCCATATTTATCAAGCTTGAGGTCACAATGTCCTGAGAACACCCATCTCCAACAGAGCACAACTGAGCATGTGCAAAAGAGGATTTTGTAGGCTGGATCATGATGGGGGTTGAAGTGTGGTTTCAATAACCCTAAAGTGGAGCTACACTCAGCTGTCAATCACTGGCTTGTCTGAACTATCCAAAAATGATGGCCAGTCAACTCATTGGTCCAAATCAATGAGACACTGATATTATATATGGTGGCTCTTCCCTTTTTGGGTTCAGTGACACATTCTATCATCACTGCTCGTGCAGACTAACTGTAGCCAAATCTCTTCATCTATTTCTCTCACTCTCTCTCACAATTATAAACCTTTATTGGCATGTCAGATTTAAATATGCTGACAAGGTTTTACAGAGAGGAATACAAACACTGAATTAGGACAGTGGTTCTAGTAGTTCAGAATATTATGTTTTGGCATAATATGTTAAAAAAAAAAGCTATTGCTCTGACCAGACCCAAACATTATACAACAATAAAACAGTACAGAAAGAATCTCTGTTCCTGAAAACTGAAGTGCTAAAAGCTTTGTTGGTGTGCTGTATTAACATACTGCCAAAGCCTTACAGAAACAGTTTATTTCATGAGTGAGCTTTGGAATGTTCAGTGATGGAACAAAGACCAGTAGCAATTGTTACATAAACATTACATAATTTTGATATATTATCAAAATTCCAATCATGCCACTGAAAGGGATAAATATTCAACAATAATCTACCCCCTTTCTCACTCAAATTTCACAAGAAAGTTTTTCAGATATTTGCACTTTTTGGTTTGACTTTTGAGCATGATGACTTTTTCTTTCTTTTTTTTTTGGAGCAAGCAGTACAGTGAAACCCAGCTTTGCTCCACAGGCATCATTTGGCGAGTTTCTCTGAATGTGGTGGAGGTCTTTGAAAAACATCCAGCTGAAAGATATGTGCTGGGCTTTTGTCCGAGTTTTCTCTGTCTCCTTTAAACACACAGGATGAGGAACCAGCTCTTAGTCAGAGCATTCATCGATAACATACCCTAACTCTGTATGAGGACAATCACATTAAGAGTGACAAGCATGCGCTGTCTTTTTATCATGACCTGAGTGTAAATTCAGGATCCTGATTGGTTGAGAGGGTGCTGATTATTTTCCTGTAAATCACACAGAGGAAACACAACAATGCCCAGCTGTGAAGCAGTTCCAGCAAAAGTTGTATTATTAAGATTCTAAATCAATAGGAACCTCTGCCCTACAACAGGAACTTCCTGCTACAATTTATTGTTATATTTACTGTTGAAAAAGATAGAAATGGTCAAACGTGACAGAGTAATGTAATGGTTTGGGGATGCCTAGCTGCATCAAGGCAAGGGAAATGTTTGCCATTACTAACATAACCTTGAGTTCTCTGTATCCCAGAGCTCTACAAGGTCATGTCAGGACATGTGAGTCAGTGAGCTGAAGCTGAAACACAGCTGAGTCATACAGCATTAGGGACACTATCTCACACCTCACAAAACGACTGCAAGCATTCTGTTTTATTCAGTTGTACTGATGTGCTTTCTTCTCACATACACCAGTGTGTGAACTTACTGAAAAAAATACAGCATACCCTTACCTATATAACTTACTTATTGGTATTCCATAGTCAATTATAAAATATTTTAAATGTAAAAATATTGTTTTTGGTATTTATTCTTTTTTCAGAACATGCATCTATGTATGTTATGATGTTACATACATAAAACACACTTATTTCTTTGTAATTATACCCTTACACACACTTATGTAAAAATGATATGATACACACATATGTGCAAAGAGCCCACAAATATCCTTTATCCTCATACAATTACTTTTGTCTTCCCATGAACAGCAGCAACCATTCATTTAAACATTCTTACAGTGTTAAAAGTGCCATTGTAGTGTAGAAACAATAAAAGATTTATTTTTCAAAAACGACAAAAATTTCTTCTGATAGGCATAGTGGCATCAGTCCATGTTACTATAAGGGGTTGGCGCCTTCTAGTGGCCTTGCTTTGTAACCGCATGAACTGATCCTTGTTAATGACCCAGCATCTGCTCAGGTCCAGGGTAGACAGGCAATCGATGCTGGCCATCATCAGCTCAGCGGTTGCCCCAGTAATGTCACAGCAGGTTAGCTCAAGGTGGCGTAGTCTCCGCAGGGGTGCAGATTCAGGAGTGGGTGTGGGGACCAGGTGTCCCAACAGCACTGAGCGAAGCATGCTGTCCACAGGACAGGGCAAGGCAGACAGAGACACCTTCTCCAGGAGGGGAGACCCGCCCAGCAGGCACACCAGCACCCCCTTGAGGGACCTCCAGGACATGACAGGCTTGCCCTGCTGCTGCTCTAGGAGAAAACTGCAGAAGAGAGAGAGGCAGAGACCTTGTTAACAGGTCTGTCCTCTAGAATTAAGGGTCTTTCTGAGTCTTGCAGTATGTACTGCACTGTTTTCTTATAATTTTCCTGAAAATTATCAATCAAAAAATCACATTACAGTATATTTCATGGAAGAATGAGCTTGCATGAGCCCCACAATGGGTAAAGCTACCCTCAGCTGTCAGCCAGTACTTGTTTGAACCAAACAGTATGCCTTGCCCTCTACAGTGAAGCACAATGACTATTTGAACAAAGACAGAAACATCATTCCAGTGACCAGTCCACCATACTCAGTGTGTACTCACTTGAGTGTGAGAGTCTTGAGGTGAGGAATACAGGGCAGAGAGTTGAGGTTCCATGCTTCATCTTCCTCCTCTTCACCCTCCTCCTCACTTCCTGGCAGCTCGGTGTATACATGGAGTGCTTTCAGGTTGGGGCATGCTTGCAGGAGCTTCAGAAAAGCCCCACCACGCTCCATCCCAACCCCCTCTAGAGAAAGTGAGGCCAGGGAAGCACCCACTACCTGGACAGCCGGGAGGATGTCTGACAGAGTTCCGCCCATCCGGAGTCCAAGGCTCTGTAGCTGACCTGCCCACTGCCCCAGCTCCATGGGGTCAGGCTGCCCTGCCCCTCCATCACCGATCAGGGTCAGGGAGCAGAGGTCAGGGCACAGCCTCCCCAAAGGGCCCAGTGAATTCACCTCCACACCCTGGGCCTCCTGCAGATTCAGGGTGACCCCACTAACAAGATCTCCAGATCTCTCCTCCTGTCCCTTGCTCATCCCTGTCGGTCTGTCGTTCAAAAGCAAAAGTCCCCTCTCGTGTTCTGTTGCACCTGCTCCCTCTGCCTCCTCGCTTTCCTCTTCGCTACTCTCACGTACCTCGCCCGATGCCCACCCTTCCTCTTCTTTTTCTCTTCTGTCAGAAACCTGATGCTCTGCCCCTGCTTCCCTCCCTCCTGCTCCAATCTCCCCTCTCATTCTCCTACTCCACAACTCCCCAAAGCTCAGCATCCCCTCCCTGGTGGCAATCTCCTCCACTTCCCGGAATTCCCCATCAGCAATCATACAGCAGCCTTCCCCCAGCCCCTCTAGAGCCACCCTGGTGAGCAGCGGTAGTGCCAGCAGGAGATATGCAGCCACCGCTGTTTCATCTCCCCCAAACCCAATGTCTAAAGCCAGCAGGCTCTTCAGCGCCCGCGCCCCGCCCCCCTTGACCCCCATTGGCCGGTGAGCCAGTGACAGCATCCCCACGGGGTCCAAATTGTGGCATCGTGACACATCCAGGTGCTGTAGCACTTGGCAGTGGGACGCCACAGTCTCGATGACCCGCCCATCACAGACAGTGCCAGCCAATGTGAGCAAGCGCAGAGAGGTGAGGGACTTCAGCAGGTCACAGAGCACGGGGGAGGTCAAGTGCTGAACTCTGGAGAGATCCAGAGACATGAGAGACTGCAGGAGAGAAAGAGAGCGAGAGAGACAGAGAGAGACACTGGATTTAATAGTAAAACATAGTTAGGGACAAATATTGATTAAGTCCCACCCTGAGTATCTGCAGTGGAGGCTGGCTGTGCACGGCTCTTACTGGGCAGCGGACAGTGATCATTTGGCAGAGGCCAGGGGTCACCAGGCCGGAGCAGGGTGACAGTGAGAGGTGCCGCAGCTGGGGCAACAGCAGGAGGTGCAGAGCCCCGCGACTCACCAACCGCCTGGAGGAGAGAAGAGAGAGCAGCTCCTCCAGCAGCACTCCAGCTGGGGCAGGGAGGGAGGGCGAGAGGGAAAGGAGGGAAGGAGAGAGGGAGGGAGAGAGATGAGAAAGAGAGGAGAGGAAGACAGGAGGTAGAGAGAGGAAGGGTAGGGGTAGGAAAAGAGATATTTGCCATACATGAGCTTTTACTCTGCAACTTATAGGACATTTGATAAGTTTTCATTAACTGATCAAAGAATCAATAATGAAAATTAAGAAAAAGTCAATATTCAAACTTCCACATTGCGCACACACACACACACACACACACACACACACACACACACACACACACACACACACACACACACACTTCTGTTTACTTTATGATCCTATACAGTATTTACACTGATGTTTATAACCGACACTTACGTAAAATGTTGAAGGGGCCAATGATGTAGCGGAAGCAGTACTGGTCCATGTAATTCTCGGTGTAGTGTTTGGTCCACACGTTTTCCATGTTTTCCGCCAGGCTCCACAGACACAACCGGAGCAGAGAGCCGCAATCACTTCCCTTCGCAAATTTCTTCTTCCGCTTCTTCGTTTCCCCTTTGACCGGACCAGCCAGCGAGGTCCGAACCCAGCGAAACAGAGGCATTTCTCTCGCCTGCGATTCAGTAAATTAATTAATTAATTTTGCCAGCTGGTACAGAACTGCTGGTTTGATTCCAAATAAATTAAAGAAGCTGTCCTTTGATAAAAACAAACAAAACAAAAAAAACCGAAGAACTTCACTTTCACTTCACGGTCATCATACTCAGTTTGGTAAAATTTAAGTGTAATTATTCCTCCGTCGTTTCTCTCTCACACATCTCCCGATCCACTGTTTTAACAACGGACGTCACTGCACACACCCCACTCTGTTCCCTTTCAGTGATCAGGTTTGTGGCGAATCGACATATTGACAGGTTTAAGAGTATTTATTATATGAATACCTATACGAGTGTTGATTTGGTGAAACGTTACTATGCTCTTTGAAAATAGCTGGGAAAATACATTGAGCAACAAATTAATGAACTGAAAGAACCTATAAACTCCATTAGAGAGGGCGTGTATAATAGAAACGGGAAACTTGAGTCATAAAACTATTTTACTACAGGAAAAAAATGCTTTCCAAAGTTGGCATAAAATTTCAGCAAGTAAAGCGATTGAAGAAGTACAAAAAAAAATGTAGACTGTTATCGGACAATGACAATAGGGTACTTGCTAAGTAGATAGCTAACCGTACCTAGGTATCAGATAGTAACTTCTACGCTACTGCTCTTGCTAGCAGCACTTTCTATTGATGTAAGACAACGACTGTGCAGTAAACCTGATAATTCTGACTCTTAACTTTCCCCAGATAACCATCGTTAACACAATTACTTATTTACATTTACATTTGATGAATTATGGCCCACAGCAGTACACTTCATAGCAAGAATACTGCTCCCTACCTTGACGGTCCGACCCTGTAGTCTTAAATCTCGCGATAAGCCGACAAGGCAATCTGTGTCGTGAACGCAGAAGTGAGGCACAGGAAACAAGACGACGTTACGTGCAAGACTCGTAAACTTTTTGTTAAATTATGGTAAGAAAAATGTTATATTTATACGTTTTAGTGGGGAGAGATACATAGAGAAATAGGATTACTGATAAAGTACAGCATTTAAGCTGTTTGAAAAATGTTGACGTGTGGTTTCTAAAATCTGAATGTAGGAGATCTGACGTTTGCAAAGCTACCTGCAAGCATACAAGTTCTAGCTAGACAAAACCCACGTTTTGGGTGATATGTAGCCGGGTTGTTGTATTAAGTTAGAAACCTGTTGGCTAGCTAACATGCATTTGCAAGACAAGATTTCGTGTGCAGTCAGTCAGTCAGTCAGTTAGTTAGCTAGTTAAACGTAAGGTATCTATACTGTGTTTTGGAATCACGCTGGTCACTAGCCAGCCTATTTAGCTCGGCAGCTGGGTAAACGCTACATTGTAGCTTGCGGCAGGGTCGTAAACAAGGCCGCAATGTACATGGTTAATATTCAAAGAGAACAATTTTCTTTTATTAGAAACAGTTTTTATTTTGTGGATATTATTATACTTCTATAATGATATAAATAAATAACCCCCAAAGTAGATTACAAAACAGGATATTTTAAACGGTGTCCCACTCTCTTGAATGACCTTTTCGGCTTGTAGTTATCCACGTGTTTTTACGGGTCTACTCCCGATTGATTTCACTAGCTGGCTTGCGACCTGTGCTACCCACGACATGTGGCGGGGTGTTCTAGAGACTTGGATAACCTAGTTCAGATAAAATCCGTACAGATCGTATTACAAATGGATAATACTTGCAAGGGTTACTCTGGCTCATTTTGTTTTCGCATGAGTTGGAAGTAGCTGGCCAGAGAGCGTAGAGTTTGTAGCCTGTGATATCACCACGTGGTTGCACGTACCAGCGGCGTGAAACACGTGTGTACTTGTATGTTCAGCATTTAGAAAGCGTCCTGTAACAATTTTTATAGAAAAGTCTTTTTGTGTTTTGTAAATCTATCGGTGATATTACAGTAATGTCATACAACAGTCGTAAGCACACCGGTAAAATTTACACAGGTGACTGCTTCGCGCTGTAGATTGAGTTGTCCTTCCAGGAAGAAGCCCTTCATAATCGCTTACAACTAGCGGATGCCACTGGTCTTAAAGTTGTGGAATAGGTTAGACATGATATCGATAAAATGTATCAATTTATGGTTTTATATGTTTTTTTTATTTTATGTATAATTTTAGTATCTTAAGTGTGTGTGTGTGTGTGTGTGTATATATATATATATATATATACACACACACACACACACACACCACAATAGATTTGACCCCTAAACCTGCTGGTCATCTCCTGAACCACTGAATTGACACAGTGCTGTCTGTAGGTGCACAACTGTAACATGAAAAGCTCAAGGTGGTGAAAATGAATTTTGGAAAATGCAGGAGACTTTTTGCCCGAAAAAAAAAACAACACAATCTGTGTATGGATTGTAAACAAGGAGATAATCATCTTTTGAGGTGCAGAGTATTTCAGTGATCCTGAAACTTGAAGTCTTGAGATTAGTTGTTGACCAGATATTCAAGTAATACAAGGCTATAGCCTGAAGTCCTCTGCTGACAGCTGGCTCATATCTGGCTCTTGACACTCTGCTCCTGTCTCCCGAAGGTGCTGCTGCACGTGCTGTTTGAGCATGCAGCAGGCTATGCGCTCTTTGCGGTTAAGGAGGTGGAGGAGATCGGCATGCTGCTGCCACAGGTAAGACATCCCCAGCAGGGCTAGCTTCAGTGTCATTCACATAGTATCTTTCTGCATTTCAGTCGGTGTTTACCTGTTTGGAGCTATTGTAGTTTATATTCATCAACCATTATTGTGGTGTTATCAACTTCACAAATTTCATGAATGTACTCTAATACAGGGCACAGCTCTTATTATTTCTTTTGACAATAATAATGATGATGACAACAGTAAAATAGCAATACCGTGTGTCTGAAAATATTGAGTAAATGTGTGGATATGTGCGTGCTGTTGAAAAGATTCATGGATCAACAGCCCCTTCCACTGTTAGTACCAGTTTATGATGTTTTGGTTAATATTGAAGTACTGTGCCACAAGGAAGCAGCTTTGTAGTCTTCTGAAGGTTAACCTGTTGGTTGGGCACCTAAGTTATGGCACCTTTGTGACTTTGCCTTTTTGCTGCTGCAGGTGGAAGAGAGTGTCCTCAACATCGGGAAGTTCAACACGGTGGTGAAGCTCTCTGCGTTCTTCCCCTTTAAGTCTGCGCAGACTGCCCTGGAGAACATCAACGCTATCTCTGAGGGTGAGAGCCAAGATGTTTCATCACAATGTTTTATATTTGAAGTGAATTACACTTCCTTTGTGTCTGGTGTATTTTTTTTAATTTTTTTTGTGATGGCTATTTTAGATATGATGGAAAGCGTAAGTTTTTTTTTTTTTTTTTTTTGTTGAAACAGCAAAAAGTGAGTCACCGCATAGCTCACACTATAACCATCCTTGTTACTTTGGGTTGGGAGGGAAAAAAAATGATATAAAATGGTGTATTTTCCCTGCTCTCCCTATTTAGGAGTTGTGCATGCTGACCTGAAGCTCTTCTTGGAGACAAATTTGCCCTCCCCTGGCAAGAAGAAGAAGGCAGTGCTGGGGGTGGGGGACGCAAAGATCGGGGCGGCACTGCAGGAGGAGTTGGGGTTCTCCTGCCAGACTGGGGGCGTGGTGGCCGAAATCCTCAGAGGTAAGAGGGGATACCTTGTTCTAACATCAACATGTAGCCATTGCTTTAGAATTTCCAATCTGGAAGATAGAGTAATTGCAAAATTCTGCTCACCTATGTGCCCCTATTTGTGGTGATGGTTTTGTCACTTCCTGTGCCTCCTCACTCATAATCCCCTGCTCCTCCTGCAGGTGTCCGCTTACACTTCCACACTCTGGTGAAGGGGTTGACGGCCCAGGCGGCCTCCAAAGCGCAGCTGGGCTTGGGCCACAGCTACTCCCGGGCCAAGGTCAAGTTTAACGTCAACCGTGCCGACAACATGATCATCCAGAGCATTGCACTGCTGGACCAGCTGGACAAGGACATCAACACATTTTCTATGCGTGTGCGGTACGGTTCTGTTCTCCCTTCATGCACCTTATTAGGGACATCATCACCATCTCTATGCATGTGTGGTATGTTTGCTCTCTGCCCCTGTCTCACATGTGTTAGGGATGACGACACCTTCTCCAGGAGCATGCTGTACACTCTGTCTGTGTAATTTTCTCATTGTTTTTAAGGACATCAGTACCTTCTCTTTTTCTGTCTCGCCCTCTGTTGTGTGTGAGCATGTGTGTGTGTTGGTCTCATGGGTGGAGATAATGATGGTTACAAGCACATAACTGAACACAGTGTGTTGAGTACCTCACTGTCTGAATCTCCATCTTATGTTGGTATGCCTGTTATGGCCTTTGCACTTCAGTCCAGCCTAGATGAACATAAAAGACTTCTTAAAATTTAAACGTCCCTGTTTCTCCCTCTGTGTAGTGAGTGGTATGGATACCACTTCCCCGAGCTGGTAAAGATTGTGAGCGATAATTCCACGTACTGCCGTGTGGCGCGGCTGATCGGGAACAGGAAGGAGCTGAGCGAGGAGAACCTGGAGGCGCTGGAGGAGGTGGTGATGGACAGCGCTAAGGCCCAGGCCATCCTGGAGGCCTCCCGCAGCTCCATGGGTGGGTATCAGCTAATGCATTAAAAAATATTTTGTGAAAACGATTGAACTTTGTGTTAGCTAATGCACAGAACACAAAAACGTGAAACATGTTACAGCTTGCTCCCCAATGGTGAGGTACCTACCTGTTTTCATAAATATTGTCCCGCCCTGTAAAGAGAGCCTCTCACTACATCACTCAGGCCAAAGCAGTGTTACTATTCTATTACTATTCTATTATTGTCTATGAAGTTGTTTAAGATAGTGCTGTGTTGTGATATTGTGAACACCATTTTGCTGACTAAATTCAGGGGTTGGTTTAGTAAGGCTAGCCTTGTGCTAACTTTCACCTCTCTCCCCCTTTCGCACACAGGAATGGACATCTCCCCCATAGACCTGATAAACATTGAGAGCTTCTCCAGCCGCGTAGTGTCCCTGGCAGAGTACCGGCAGGAACTGCAGGAGTATCTGCGCTCCAAAATGGGCCAGGTTGCCCCTAACCTGGCTGCTCTTATCGGGGAAGTGGTACGTGCACACACCTTTTTCGACACACACACTTGTGATTGGTTACCAGCTGTACTGCTCCCCTCCTCATTTTAACTTAGGTTGTTTGGTTGTTTGCTTTAGGGTTGATGTGTTTTGGGTAGAAATTTGGTTGACATTTGTGTGTTTGATTGATGTTGGAATGAAGTTTTGTTGATGTTAGGTTGAAATTTGGTTGATTTTTGGTCAACAGGTCGGGGCACGGCTCATTTCTCATGCTGGCAGCCTGACAAACCTGGCCAAATACCCAGCCTCCACCGTGCAGATCCTAGGTGCAGAAAAGGCCCTGTTCAGGTGAAAACCACACTCCTGGGTGGAATCAGAGCATGCACAGCTCAAATGGACAGTGTCTCAAAAAAACTTGTTTCAATAAAGGTTTTGTATGACTACTAAGTGTCTATATTGAAATGTGTTACCCTTAATTCCCTGTAGGGCGCTGAAGACCAGAGGAAACACCCCCAAGTACGGCCTGATTTTCCACTCCACCTTCATCGGCCGCGCCGCTGCCAAGAACAAGGGCCGCATCTCCCGTTATCTGGCCAACAAGTGCACCATCGCCTCCCGCATCGACTGCTTCTCAGGTGAGCCA
The DNA here is from genome assembly GCA_022829145.1 of Albula goreensis. Classification (NCBI taxonomy): domain Eukaryota; kingdom Metazoa; phylum Chordata; class Actinopteri; order Albuliformes; family Albulidae; genus Albula; species Albula goreensis. The sequence continues at coordinate 19,638,411 of CM040744.1, forward strand.
AAAATCTTGTGCCAGGTTATTGTGCTTTGTCAGTCAGACATATAAACAACTAGTGCCAGTGTATAAAGATAAGTGTGTGTAGCTCCTAAGATGGTGTGAATGATGTAAGAAGATATACACCACTCAGGTGAGTCAGCCATTTTGTGCCAGATTTTTATAGCATGATGTATTACTGACAGTTTCCCTGGTACTGTGCACATTGGGTGCCATTGTACGAGAAATGCCCACCAAGAGTATTTCACTGTGAAGGTGTAGTGACTCTTTTTGTAAAAGGTGTCAAGGGATCTTTACCATGAAAAACGAAATAAACTATTAGTTCTGATGTAACACCGCAAGAGGAAGCATGTGCAATTACACCTCATCAGTGCCACATATTCAATGATCAAACCTTCAAATAGGTAGATCTCATGCAATCCTTTTTAAAAGAGGCTACAGTAACGGGGTGGACCGGAGGCCTTGTGCTGTGATGCTCATATTTTTCGTCAGCAGTATCTCACCCTTTGGGTGGATGATGAGACTTTTACACTTGGCCTCACCTGTGGGCCCCCAGCCCCTGGGAGAGTGTGTGTCTCAGCAAGTTACTGACCCTTTCCTGTCCGTGTGTCCCTTTCTAATTTAATCTCTCTCCTGCTGTCTCTCCTGGCATCTCTGTATTTCTACTGTTTACACACCTCCCTTCCTGTCTGTCTCTTGTCCTTCCCCCACTCTTCCTCTCAATCTGTCTATCCCTCAATTTTTTCCCCCCTCTTTTTTGTTCCTTCCTGCATTGGCTTACCATGTCTTTCCCTCACTCCATCCCTCCTGTTTTCTCTTGCACTCTGTATCCCTCTGTGTTTATCTGTCTTTCCCTCACACACTTTTCTTTCTGCATTTGCATTGGCCTGTGTGTTTCCATCGGTCTTCTCTGTCCCATCTTGCCCCTTAATCTTCCTCCTCCTCATCCCTCTTCCTCTATCCTCATTGTACCTTCATTCCCATTTCTCCTCCACCTCCCTCTCCCCCTCCCTCTGTCCTCTGTGTCCCGGCTCTGGGCCTGCAGAGGTTCCCACCAGCATTTTTGGGGATAAGCTGCGTGACCAGGTGGAGGAGCGTCTGTCCTTCTACGAAACGGGTGAGGCTCCACGAAAGAACCTGGACGTGATGAAGGAGGCCGTGAGCCAGGTCAGCTATAAATCGTTATGGACAGCTATAAGGCATTATTAACACTGTGATAAACTGTTAAAAACACAGGGTAAAATATTAGGAATAGGAAATAGGGTTAAAAAGTTTATCCACACTAGGATTTATGCAGCTCCCTTCACAATATGAATTTTATGGTGAAGGAGGGAGCTCACCCCCGCTTCCAGCTCTGTATGACCTATACCTTATCCCCTCTGACCCCAGGCTGCGGAAGTGGCGGCAGAGATCAAGAGAAAGCTGGAGAAGAAGGAAAAGAAGAAGAAAAAGAAGGAGAAGAAGAGATTGGAAGCTGTTGCGATGGCTGGAGGAGAGGAGGGCGAAGCCAAGGAAATGGTAGCCAGTGGAGAGGTGAGAAGGAAAGAATGGGCACACTGCGTATGTCACCTGACATGGGAAAATATTTAATACAAAATTTCACCCCAAAACATCAAAAATGTGTATTTGCAGGGCTGTGAACTTTTCCGTTAACATCCACTTGTTGTTCCCTGTCCACAGGAGAATGGAGAGACTGAAACTCCTGTGAAGAAAAAGAAGAAGCAGCAGAAGCAGGCAACAGAGGAGGTGGCGGTGGAGAGTAAAGACCAGACCAACGGACAGGTACACAACAGCCAAAAAACCACACACTGTAGGGGGAGCTCTTGGGCAGGGTGTCCGGTTAAATGCTCTTTTTCTGTTTGGTGGCACACAAAATTTAGCCTAGTCACACTGCTCCAATGTTAACTGCTGCCAGCAACCTTGCAGAGCTGTACTGACCTGGAGGTTGTGTTGTCTTTTGATCATACATTTCAGTTATGCCCAAGAGTGCCCACTCTGATTAGCTGGGCTATTGTAGTCTGGGGAGATTTTGTTTTAATTAGTGAAGGTACTGTTCACATAACACACATCCACCATTTTCTTATTTGAATAATTGGTGCCCTGTTTTCCCACAGGGGAATGGCATGACAGAGACAGAAACTCCTGTGAAGAAGAAGAAAAAGAAGCAGCAGCAGGCAGAGGAGGAGCCGGCAGCGCCATCAACAGAGGAAGAAGCAACGGCGCCTGAGGAGAATGGAGTGGAGGATGCGACTCCAGCCAAAAAGAAGAAGAAACGAAAGAGCGAAGTAATGGAGGCAGAGCCAGTGGGAGAGGAGGAGGCTGTTGTAGTGGTGAAGAAAAAGAAGAAGAAGAAGTCCGCAGTAGAGGAGGGGGGAGAATAGAAAATGGCCACTCAAAGCTCTCTTCAAACTTGGACAGTGTTTTCATTTTGTAACGACTGATATTTTTTTAAAATTCCCATCTCACATGTCCTTTAGCCTCAAGATAAGTTCTCGCTAGCTTTGGAAAACATCTGAGCAAGTGGAAAATCATTCTGTTAGGGCTTGCATAATGTACTATTTCCTGTGTCATTTTTTTTTAAAAAATGTGAATTGATGTGAAGTTCCCTCTCCACTACCGTCCACCACAGCTCCTCATGAAGATGGCCGTCCGGTGCTTTCTGGTGCCTGTAGAGGCTGGAATGCCCCATCTCATTCATTGACAGTGTTTGTTCCTTGCGGCCTAATGCTTTGGTTTCTGGTTCTTGCTTTTAGAAATGAGGCCTTTGACATCTTAGGACCTTAGCCTTGTGATCAGTGGTCCCCATGTAAATATAGATGTGGTACTGGAGCTCCAGGTATGGTTGTGTTCAGTTACTACCTCTGAACAGAGTTGTACCACGCTTGAGTCAGAGGCTAGCTAGGTTCATGGTTAATATCCTGACAAGTGAGGTTACTGTTAGCTGTAACCCGTGTACATTCCTTTCTCGCAAATGAAAAGGTGAGAAAAGCAGATGTGTTCTCAGTCAGGTATCCACTTCAGGTCCCTGCCATGCAGTTGGCAGCCTTTGAAAACAGAGATGTTTGAAATTTTTAATTTTACACACCTGACCAAACTCACTGCATGTTCTCTGACTCTTCAGTTACTCGTGTTTAAATAGATTTTCCACTGTGAAAAAACAGATTTCATGCAGAAGGTGTATTTTGCAGTCCATTTCATGATTTTCTGCAGTTACCAAGTTTATTTTAACCCACAGTACCCCATGGGTTACAAACCTTAAGTACTATTGAGTTTATTGAATACCTAGTTTCTTCTGTTGTATTCGTTCAGCCATAAATACCTTTTTTATAATATTCCCAAATGAAATCATGTATGGATTTCATTTGATACAGTCTGGGAAGGTGATTCATCCCTTTGCTTGTAACTAGTTTAATAAATGATTACAAATGATGGTAATAGCTGTGTGCCCGGGAGGGTGGTCGGTGACATCACTCAAATACTTTGTTGGCTTCTTCTGGTTTACACCTTAAAATTATGCCCTGATCCATCTGTGACAATTCTGCGGAGGAACGTTGCAAAATGTACAAGGACTTAACCTTTTCAGGTCTGTTATGAAATGCAACCTTTTTTTAATTTTTAAGTACCCAGAGTGATCAGGCTGATCAGTCAGTAGCCCAGATCAAACAGCAAAGATCTGAGAACGAATTTGATAACTGCTCCTGTTTTATGACTGATTATATATCAACTGTACTGCAATGAATGCTACCTTGGACCTGTAAAACATACTTTGAATAGGCCCTCAGTTTCACTAGTCTTAATAGTGGAAGAAAAGCTGTTTTACAGTTGTATACCTGCCTGTGAGGGTCGATTCAGAAAGCGGTTCAAAGAAATTCATGTTACGCAACGCTGACATCCGTTTCACTCTTCCTGTATTGTGTGGATGTGTCTGTAGTGGTGTATTTTTTTTTTAAAAACAAATAAAATTTTGTAAAAGGAGTTCTGATCAGTTTTTTTGTTGCACAAACTGGTTTTCAAAAAGAGAAAGTGCTTTGAAAGTTTTAAGGTTTAAAATGGCCAGCAGCAAAGGTCTGGTGTTTCTCAAAGGCTCTCTCAGGGGTAAACCATCTGCCTTGTGTTGCTGGCTTTTTGTTTTTTGAAAACTCAAAAAATCCAAGCATTTTGATTGGAGTGTCTGTGTTGCTGTAAATCATTCATTGACTTGTCAGAGGATTCAGCACCCACAGGCTCCCAAATATACTTTTATCTGTGAATCTGCAGTTTTATCTTAACACTGAGATGCATTTTCCAAATTCTCACATTAACATTTGAGATCGTAACCATTTTTTCCTCATTTTCTGAATTTCATTAACCAATTTTGTACAAAGTACAGGGGGTCCTCGACTTACGAACGAGTTCCGTTCCTACGACTTGTCGTAAGCCGATTTTTGATGCAAGTCGGAATTTATACCTAAATTATATGCAAGTTAACACCTTAAGTCACTCACACCGTACACACAACACATGAAGGACAAATAAAATACAGTAATTAAATGAAACAGGAATAAAAAAAAAAAAACAATTCCTTATCTTTATTTCTGTGGTCGTATTTACGAACCAAACCGCATCGGTCGAAACCTGGTTTTTTTTATTTATGGGAGTGCGTCGTAACCACGAAACGGCGTAACCCGAGGACCCCCTGTAGTTGTTTTCTCCAATACGGTTTAGAATATACTTTTACAAACTCCAACTATAACAAGCAACATCTGAAAGGGACCATATGAAGAACCTATAACTGTCAAGAGGCATTAGGGTAAACATGACTAAAATCAGTATTAAATGAAACACAGATGCTTGTAACTGCTCAGAATTTTTTATTCAGTGGGCAATAATTAAAATGAAATAAAATATCAAATTGACCAGTGATTTTTTTTTTTTTTTTGTCCAAGGGGGTCAATTTTACCATTTTCAAATTGAGATTTGAGGAGCAAGGGAGCAGGCAGAACCCAACACCCACCCCCCACCAACACCTTTGACAAACTTAAAAAAATAAGTGGGGCGAAATCTAGAAGACCCAGGCAACAACCAAAAAAAATGTTCTAAAAAGAAATGACCTGTATATTAATGACAGCTTCCATCATTCAGTTTGTGTATAAAAAAAAATCCCATTCTTCATGGAGCACGCCCTTGTCCCCCACCCTTTATTTCTTAAAAAGTTATATTTTTAAAGTTCTCTCCTTTTAAGTTTTCTTTTTTCTCTCTTTAATGCACTTTTCATATTTTTCTACAACTTTTTTGAAAAACAAAATTAGTAAACAAAAACATCCTTCAAAAAAAAATGCAGAAACCACATTTCATGTCCTACTATTACATATACAGTATATATAAATACATACATAAATATTTTACATGTACAACGACAGCAAAAAAAAAAAAAAAAAAATGGAAAAAAGAAAAAATAAATGAGAGTTGAGTAAAAGGGAGGGGGTGGGGTTTGTCGGTAGTGTGTGTGTTTTTCTCATTAGCTTTACACCACATACAGATCTGACCAGTCATCGGACGTGCAGTCCCCTAAATTGGGGTACACAGAGGTAGGAGAGCACTTGTGAGGGCGCCCCTTTCTCAGTTTCCCCAGTAAGGAGAGCCGCCGTAGCTGGACTTGGTGACCTGGGTCTTCTGCTGCATGCTGCTCGTCTGGCTGCGCTGGCTGGGGCCGCCCTGCAGCGGGTGACAGAGAGGAATGGGGAGCAGGGTCACATGACTACAGTAATTCTGGGTGGTTTTGAGTTTTTCCTATCCTTAGCTGCTCAGAGGTGAGTGTATCAACGTGCATGTTATTCAAGGGTGATTGTGCATTGTGCGTCCCCACAAAGCACATGCAGGTGAGGTCAGTGCACAAGCTGAAGCACAGAAACTGGGTGTGACTCAGGTGTGCTGGGTAAGCCCTGTCACCTTGCAATCCCATATAATGCAAGTTAAGTGCAAGATGTGTTGTACTTAGGTATATTGAGTAACTTAACTGGCCATGCTGTGTAAGGTGTATGCATTGAGTATATTAGGTGAATGAGCTCACCTGGCCATCCTGCGTGAGGTGGTGGTGCAGCAGCTGAGAGTGGGGCTGCTGGTGGGGGGGCAAGATGTGGAGGAAGGGGGCGGGGGCGTAGCCTGGGGCGCCACCAGGATTCAGGGGTCCCGTTCCTCCCAGCGCTGAGGGCAGGCTGAAGGGTGGGGGAGTCCCAGTGTGGAATCCCTGCTTGTCAAAGGACTGAATTTGAGAAAGGAGGGCACATTAGCACAAACTAATCATGGTAGAAAACATGGAAAAAGGTACAATTCTGCTACTTTAGGTATTCTCACCTGGGTCTTGTTGTAAACAGAAGTGGTCATATCTGGTACCCCGGCATTGTTGGAGGTCACAGAGATGCCTGCAGAAAAAAAAGTGTGTCACTTTGGATTGACATATGTACAGATCCACACAAACAACTGCACAACCACACAGACAGTTTAAGGGGGGTTGCAAGCGTGTGTGTGCTTGCTGGTCTGTGTGTGGGCACACTGCATATGTGCGTGTGTGTGTTCTCTCACCTTTTCCCTGGCCAGCAGAAGCAGCTTTGGCCTGTGCTTGAGAAGAGCTGCTGTACCCCCCCTTACTGTAGTCACCAGCACCCTGGCCCTGCGTCAGGTCATCAAAACCTGCAGTGGAGAGGACGTTTATGTACACAGAGAATTTTGCAGTACAGCTATACAGACATGCAACCTATAGTAAAAGTGCAAGAAACTCAGAGGTTCTCATACTAGAATCTGTTGTTCAAAAACATTTATAGTTACAATAAATCAAATTTTATTTAAGTTTCAGAGGAGGGTGCCAGCCACAGGGACAGAATGTACTTCAGCTGTCACCTGATGCACAGGTGTGCTGGATTAAAAACAATTGGATTTTAGACATTCATGAGATGTCCTCATCCAGATGTTTACACTGCTACAGGCATCCATTTACACAGCCGGATATTTTGTGAGGCAAACTCACCTGAGGTACAGGTGTGGTAATGTAAACTCACCTGAGGCGTAGGTGTGCTGTCCGTACGCAGGCTGCTGCTGCTGCTGGAACTGAGTGGAGGGGTTCCCCAGGCCCACTCCATGCTGCTTGGCCGAGGCAGGGGGCACAAACATGGTGGGGCCATACTGAAAGGCGCTGGGGACCCCCGGCACCCCGGGGTAGTAGGGCAGGCCGGTATATCCATAGCCCGGAGGCAGAGCGGGATTCAGGAATGCCTGCTGGCCTCCATGCTGGCCCTGCTGCTGTGGGGCCTGACTCTGGCCCCCACTCTGCGCCTGGGGAGGCTGCTGGGCCTGCGGGGGGGCCGCCGACAGGCTGGTGGGGGGGGCTGGGGACGCAGAGTCTGCCCTGCCAAATTTCGTCACTTCACCTGTAAGTGGGAACAGTTGGAATCTGTATGTCCCATTTTTCTTCTTGTAATGAAGTGAGAGGGAGAGAGTAGACAGGTGGTGAATGCAAGTGTCCATGTAGGAAGGGACTGTAGGAAAGGTGAGCAAGTGACTCTGTGGGTATGTGTGAAAGCATGAAAGACCAATGGATTTAGAAGGAGGGGCTAAATACAAGCAGAGAGTGAGACTGAGAAGAAGTGAAGGGGATCTAAGATGTGTGTATTCAAGTGAGTGTGTGAGTGTGTGAGTGAGTGAGAGAAAGAGGAAAGCAGAGGGGTGAGGTTACCTGAGTAAGGGGTATTGGCTAAGCTCCCATCTCTGCCTGCAAGTGTAGCAGCTGGGCCAGGGAATGTGATTCCATAGTAGTCCTGCACAGAGAGAGAGAGAGTGTGTGCACTAGGTGATGTGACGAACAACACACAAAACATCTCAATACAGAAGTCACAATGTGAAACTCAGATTCTGTGGCCAGAGGTCCAAGTTCAGACTCACCATGGGCAGTCGCGACTGCAGCATCTGAAGATCCTCATACCCATAGATCTGCTTTAGGATGTGAAACACAAACAGGCGTCACATCACAGCAAAGAAACAATGCAATATTACAATGCACTTAGCCACCATTGCCTATTAAAGTCATTACTTGTAAGTGTATTTGTGGCTAAGGCTCGATGCCAGGGTTACTTCTTACATATGAAAATGTATCATAGCAGAAAATAAATACCATATAGGAGCAGAGTTCCAGGATGAAATCTGGAAAGACTCATTTTCAGACCCCAAAATGTTTGAGGCATTTGAAAAGCAGGAAATTGTTCTCCAGTCTGGTGGAGATATTAAGGGTCTGAAAATCTGTTTATTTCAATTCATTCTGAAGGGCTCTTACCGGGTACGCAGGCAGTAGTCCTCCTGGGCCCATAATGTACTGGTTAGGCAGCAGGGGAGGCACACCCTGGGCCAGGTTAGGGGGGGCCTTACCTGCTGGACAGGACAGAGAGAGAGCGAGAGAGAGAGAGAGAGAGAGAAGAGATGAAGGAAGGAGGAGAGAGAAGGATGAGGTAATGGGGAGGTAAGTATGGTCTAAGACATACAGGGGTCCCTCATTCTGCTCTGGACTTACTTGCAGAGAAGACAGTTCTGTGTATGTATCACAATGTAAGCAGTGTGTGTATAAACTGTAGTCGTATGTGTGTGTGTGCGTGTGTATGTGTGAGTGCGTGCATGAGTGCGTGCATGAGTGCGTGAGTGAGTGCGTGAGTCTCCTTTCTCTCTTACCAGAGGTGGACGAGGGCAGGGGTGCAGTCCTGCACACAGATGGTACAGTCGTTCCGTTGGCAGTCAGACCAAGTGGGCCAGATCCATGAGCGCTGCTGGTAACACTGACTGCAGTGCCCCCCGCTGCTGCCATGCCATTACTGCTGAGAGAGGCAGGGGCTGTGGAGGGGGTGTGGGAAACTGCACTGTCCACACTGGTGTGCTGCAGGAACAGGGGATTTACATATCTTTATCTTTGACAATACAAAATGTCTGGAAATTCAGTTGTGTATTGTATGTTTGGTACATTGTAAACATTTTTTTTTTTTAAAAAAAAAGCTTCCAAAAAGAAAAAAGGAAAACGGTTTCTCATTTGAGGATATGCATCTCAAAGTGGCAGCAAGAGGAAGAGCAGGAGTATGGGGGGAAGAAGAGTACTTACTGTGAGAGATGAGCTGGAGGAGAGGGCTGAAACTGAGGACTGTGTGCTGTTTACGTGACTGCTTGAGAGAGAGCTGGAGAGAGGATGAAAGAGGGGAGGAGAGAGTGAGGGAGAGAGAATAGAGGGTAAGTGCACCAGAGAAGGACTATATTTTTGACATCACATTCTAATATCCCACTTTATTCAACTTTTTTCTGAGTCCATGTGGATCCAAAACACACAGTAATTATGAGTGGTAAACTTGTCATGTCACATTTTGTCTTTGCTAAACACCTAACAAACAAGAGTCATGCATTTAACACATTTTACAAATTTAACTCAATGCACATCAAACTCATTTGTGCCTCTGAAAAAGCAGGTGCAGAAGGTCAGACAACCAAAAAATAGGGGACAGGAAATTGGAGAGGTAGAAGAAAGTGATCTAGATGGAAGCGAAGTACACCAACAATGACAGACATATGGATAGGAAATGGAGATTCAGTCTGTATGACAGTCAACACATTTGGCTCAGTTATGTGCTTGTAGCCATCATTATCTCCACCCACAAGACCCACACAGACACACACACAGACACACTCTCAGAGAGACGACTGGAGAGAGACTGAGTGGAACAGAGGACAGTGTACAGAGGTTGGGGCTGACCTGCTGAGTGGAGGCAGGGGGGAGGCAGAGGGCAGCTCAGAGGACAGGCTGGGCAGCGCGGTACTGTGGGGGGGCACAGCAGGGGGCAGGAGGGCAGAGGGGGGCCGGGCGGAACTGCTGCTGCTACTGCTACCCAGAGCTGGAGACTCCGGCTTTGGAGTGGTTGAGGCTGACGTAGCTGTGAAGGGGAGAGAACCAGAGAGCAACATGCTTCCATTACTACAACTATGACATCAACACTGACATCATACCAATTACATCCACAGAACATGAGAATCACAACCTTCCATTACAACTACTGTGATGTCATTACTGACATACAAAGATTTGGCTAACATTCTTATCCAGAGAGACAGCAATTTTTCTTTTACAAATAATCAATTTATAAGGCAAGATAAACAATGAAGTTGCTTGCTTACTAGTGCAACAGCAGTCCCTCATAGGGGAATCAAACCTGCAACCTTGAAATTACAAGTCCAGTTCCCTAATTAATTTGAGCCATCTGGTGGTGTTAACACTGAACCGGGACTGCTGATTTATAAATTTTGAACTTACTGTCGTGTGTTGCTGCAGTCCTGACACCATTGAACCCATTCTGCAAAAAACAGCAACATCATCTTCATTTGAACCACAGCTCCAGTAGATTTATCCATGTGTTTCATACATGCACTCAACAACAGACTTCAATGGTCTCTACAGTTCAAATGGAATTCACAGTTCCAGTACCAGGCAACCAATGAGATTCCCCACAATTGAAAAATCCTTTAGTCATAAACTGAATGCTGAGGACATAACTCATTTCCAATTACTTTGAGAAACAGCTTTTACTGTCAATTCTACACCGACATACTTGTCAACTAAGAGATGGAGGAAAATATGTTAATGTGGCTACAGAAAAAAATGAATAGATGCAAAAACAAAACAATTCCTTGAGTAACCATTACATGAATTGTAGTTACAAATAAACTGAATTTGTGTTCCATCTGTTTTGGTTAAACTTTGATGCCACTCACAGTGTAATGGGCTGTGGGTCTGGTTATTATAGATTTGACAGCACTCAGAGTTCACTAAACCTAGCAAAAACATGCTGTGTTGAGACAAGGTCTTGCATAGATTGTGTAATATCAACATTTTCACTCACAGTAACAGGAGCGGCAGAGGAGTCCTGGCCCTGGGAAAAGGGCAAGTGAGGGTGTGAGGGTGCTGTTTCCGTGCAACTACCGGACGACGAAGAGGAGGAGGAGGAAGGGGCGGGGGGTGTGACCGAGCAGGGAGGAGCCATGGAGGAGGGGAGACTGGACATGGGCAGAGAGAGCGAACTGCCCAAAGGTTCACTGTAACCAGAGAGAGTCACATGTTAGACTGGGAATGAAAATTCACCTGTAAGATCAGACTCACATTAACAATGGATTTGGTTCCCACATCTCATCTGCTCTCTTAGCAAATGATAAATTAGTTCTGAAAAGAGCTACCAGGTTAAAATTAAATATCCACACAAAAAACTATTCACATGACTGCAAGCCCACACTTGTCCACACTTGCACACACTCTGAACTAACCTGATGGGTTTGGAGTAGAGGCTGTTTGGTGTCTGTGCTACGGGTGCAGTTTCCCTGGTGCTGCAGGTCTCTGACTGGCTGAAGTCAGGCAAGGTTGGTTCTGACCCAAAATCCAAAGCCCCAAACTGTACGTTCAGCCCCGAGACATCTGCAGAGCCCGGCATCTCCACCGCAGAAGAGGGTATCTGTCCAACCAGAGAAACGCAAATGTTAAAACATAACCACAACACATTAATGTGCACACACGTGCACATACCACCATCAATCCAAAACAAACACACATCCAAGTTTCACCCAATAACACTAACATTGTTATTCAGCAGGGGTCACCTCTTATCTAAGGAGGGTCAATAAGTTCACAGGCTATTGTTCAAGCTCAGCACTAAAACACTATATTCAGCTGATCACTGACTTGACTGAGGATTGTGACTGGCTGATTAGCTGACTCAGGTTAGCTAATGCTGGGCTAAAAGTGTACGACCTACTATCTCCAAAATTCAGTGTTAGGTTTCTTTCGGTCTTTGTTGTCCTTAAGCACACTTCATATAGAAAGAAACTGAATGCTGCATGCCGAAGATAGTTCTTACTGCCTTCAAAAAACATATTTGATCAACTAGTATGCTATACTGCCTATCCCTACCCTTCAGTAAATGTATGCATCCTGAAGCACTGATAGCTATGTAAAGTTGCAATCCAGCAGGGTTTAATAATCTTATCCCACAACATCTGGTGCAGGTGTAGGCATTTGCCCTATCCCAGTATTACAACTACTGTTAGGTCAACCAGGAATGCAGTTCTCTTTTGCATTAACGGCCTTGAGAATCAATGTGGAACTAAGGGACTAAAATGGACAAAATAGCCAATTAGATACACAAGCTGCCTGGTGGTCAAACGCATATGTAGAGATACGTTTTTTTTTTTTGCTTTTTTTTTTTTTTTTTTTACTGGAGTCTGACCAGAAAAACTCTTGCAATCTTCCAAGACCACTCTGTGTCTGACCAAATGAGCATACGGGGTGACTGCAGGGACATAACTGGCAAGGAACCAGGTGACTGACTTGACCCCCAAGTGGTCTCGCAGCACAGCTGGCCACAGGGGGTGTTAACTGAGAAAGTGCAAACAGTGGGGACACTAAGACGTCTGTCTGCATCACATGAGATTGAATGGTGGGAAAAACACCACCTGGCACAACACAAACACAGGAAGCAACAGCAATCACATTCCTGTTGGCTCTTTAAAACAGGGAAAACCTAGTCCAGATTACATGAGCTCATTCTAAACATGTACGTTTTTGAAACAGACCCGCTGCAGGTATATTGGTTCCATCAGAGTTCTGAGGGTGGATTTAGTTGGCATAAAAAAACTGCCTCTGTCTACATTTATTACAGAACCAGCAGAGAATTTTCTTTCACTAAATAGCTTGTTTAAATTTGTTCCACACACACAAAATCATGATCAATCAAAAGTGGTAACTGACTATTGGTATTTAGCAAAGTACATCCCCAGAATTGGTCAGCATTATGCTACAATATCACTCACAACTGACAAATGAGACTAGGACAGAAAAAAATCCCTGCTTAAGTGCATGAGCGCAATTCATGTGAAGTAGCTTTGCTAAGAGTTGCAGTGGCAGTGACACAACCAGGGAATCAAACCTGCAACATCAAAGTTACAAGCCAAGCTCCATAAACATTTTCTATACCCTAGTACATTGACTTGTTGCCGAGGAGTACCTTGGAGGTGGGGGGCACTCTGCGTTTCTGCGTCTTCATCTGTCTCTGCTGTGATCCAGCACTGGTCTGGGGGTCTGTGGCTCCAGGGGCTGCCACTGTGGCTGTGGTTTTGGCCCCAGGTGTAGTCCCATCGTGGGTTGGAGAGGCCTCCCGTGGGGGCTTTGGGAAGGTTTCCAGGCCAGGGGGCGAGGGAGTGGGGCGTGTAGGGGGTGAGGTGGGTTGGACCTGGGGGAGGGAGCTCTGCTGCCGTTGGGCCAGCTGGCTCAGGACCAGGGAGGGCTCAGGCTGGGCCTTGAACTCCCCTGGGGAAGAGAAAAAAGCAAGGCGGCCATTACAGACCACTGACTTAGTAACTTATCTTCTGCATATGTGGTGGAAGTTTCCCATTGATATTAACGCTAATGTTTCTGCATGAATGCGTTTGTGTGTGTCAATTGGTTGGGGTGGTTTGGAGACAGGGCGGCAAACATGAATCACCTCTTCTTGAAGCACAGGGCTGCGCTACAAAACCTAGTGGTCTGCAGTGACTGTAGGCTTTTGTGGTTAACTTTCTATCTGTGAGTGACTGACTGAGTGAATGAGCATGCCAGCCATGTTTGTGTATGTGTGTAAGAATATTACTCACTGCTGAACTGACTTGACAGTGTGGTGGGCTGCGCTGCTGGCGCTTTGATGTCCCAGGTTGTCGTGGGGACTGGGGCAGCGGTCACTGATGATACTCCTGCCGCCGCCACTGTGGGCACCGCTGCAGCATTGCTGTTGCTCCCGGCAACAGGCTGCTGGGCAGGCCTGGGGACCAGACCCGTCCCCTTCAGCTGGTCCAGGATAGGAGAGCCAGACACCTGGGGGGCCGGCTTACAGCCCCCAAGGCTCCCAAAACCAGAACCCAGGACTGACGACTAAGAAAAACAGGGAAAGAGGCAATAAGAACCTACAACAACTATGCTACATAAGACTGTGAATGCACTTTTCATACACATATTTACACCGGTGGTTAGTCATGTTCTGTTGTGTGTAGTATTGGGTTGTGTGGTTAAAGCAAAATAAACAATGTATCTCCTTACACAGGGACACATTACATAGTTGGCCATGATTTGCAAGCATTACAAAAACAAAAAATAACAGGATTGAAAAGAGGGGGAGAAAGAGATAGGAAAGACAGAAAAGATAGGGAATGGATAAGACTACGCTTGGTGTGACTGCCATCAAAATATCACAAATGTGATGACTGACAGGAGCCCTACACATGTGAACCTTTAATAAAACAATTCTAATATTAACTGCTGTTTGATATGCTGAATGTATGTCACTGAATGCTCTGCCACAGCCAAGGTTTCTTGCAAAAACACAAGAAACCATTCTCGATACGACCCCCTAGTTAAATTAAGATAAAGTAATACATCAATCAGAGGGTCATCCAGCCAGTCAATGTGGTCTCACCAGGGCTGCGTGGGCATAGCTGGGGGCGGAGGTCCGGGCATTGTGGTGCTGGGAGTTGGTGAACACTAAGCTGTGTCCTAGGCTCTCTGCAGAGGGTGGGTCAGCTTCCCCCTGCTCCCCCATATCCATGACTGTCCCACCAGGCTTGTGCAGGAGAGACACCAGGTCCAAGCTGCAAGAGAGAGGGAGGGAGGGACAACAATACTTAAGATACCACAGGGCATAGAGACAACCACCACAACAACATCTTACCACACTGCACTGCAGCTACCATCACCATAATACTTCACAACAAAGCATTAAGGCTACCATCACAACAACAACATTCTAGCATGTTGCACAATGATAACCACTGTCATAACGCTTTACCACACAGCACCTTGACCATTGGCATAACAATGCTCCTGTACTATTCATCATGCAGACATTTTAAAAGATCTGCCCCAGTTTTCAATCCATTCACCCAAAACCTGTCTCACAAGTAGTTCTTATACTGACACATAATAGGTTTGTTATTTACCTATATTCTACAGAATACCCAGTACTGAATCAACCGTGGCCATGAACACGCCAAGGATCCTTTCTTTGAATATCTGCTTAACCTTTAATCAGGTTAAAGACTGAGCTCTTACCTTTGTCCAGATGCAATGTGGTTCTCAGCTACAGGAGCAGAGGAGGAAGTGAACACTTTGGTCTCAGACAGCTGTAGAGTGAGGGCAACAGAGTTACTCTGTTGGTACAGTCAAGAGTTAGAGAATGGTTCTGCGATCCCAGTTAAACTAACTAACTAATGTCTGTGCCTACTGCACATAGTTTATCACAAAGAATGTAAGTGTGACACTGTGCCATAAGGTTCCCCTCCCCAAAATATGAAATTAGCCATGTGAATGGACTTGGTTGTAAAAATAAAAGTGAAACGTCTGCAAAATAAAAAGAAATTTTAGTTTCAAATATCATACTAGGAGCTTTATTGTATATTTTACTGTTTAATGTAGGCTTTGCAAGTACTGCATTTATTAGCAATTCACTTCTGGGTTTTTGTAGACATGACACGTCACCTAAGAAAAAAAAATTAACTATTAAAACTATTAACTATTAAAATAGGCTATTGTTTGCCAAGTTAGTGTGAGTCACCTACATCTTCATTCCAGTCTTCTGTAGCCCAGTCATCCATGCAGTTTTTCCAGGCTTGGAGAGAGACAAAGAAGGAGGGTTTTGACTTTCCTCTTTATGACACTGTCCTTCAGCTATGTTGTAATACCCCCCCCAACCTTTCATCTATTAACCCCATCTTTTCATCCAAGAAGCTTTGGACTCACCTGTCCCATCAACGCCGTCTTTCGCCCCTGGCTCCCAGGACTCAGAACGAGCACTACCCGCTCCTGAGTTTGAGTTAGGGGTGTAGTCAGCTGGGTTAAACGTCCTGAAGGGGGATTGGGGGAGCAGGACAGCATGAGGGGGAGAGGATAGAGGAGAGCGCAGGAGTGAGAATGGTGAAGAAAGGAGTGGTGAGAAGAATTGAGGATGGAAGTGAAGGGGGAGGATACAAAGAAGTCATAAGCCCACATCATGTGAATAACAAAACAATACTCACTCAATCACTCACTCAATGGGAGGTTCAGGCAAGTAGGTACTCCTCATATCACATTCAGTTATGTGCTTATAACCATCATTACCCCAGTACTTACCCCATTCCCTGTGAGGTAAACCTGCTGCCCCCAGCTCCTCTTCCTCTGCCTCGGACACCAGATCCTGGAGGGACACAAGGGATCAGATAAACATGAACTGAGTTTGAGACAAAAAGGGTAGGACACAGTAAATGGCAAGTCTGTCCACCACTTTTATTAATTTAAAACACTCCTAACACACTTGTCTGTGAGCCATTGTCTATTGTCTGATGCCACAGGCTATGTCTAACAACTCCCAGGGCAAGGTTTCACCAGGGAGTTTAAACTATAACATACACAATTTATTAAATGTATCAAAAATATTAAATGTAAAATAAAATAAAATAATTAAACCAAATAGTAATTCTTTCAAGATTGTGTTGCCATTTCTTTCAGGTATTTGGAGTTAGCACTAGAGAAATGCACCTCTTTTTTCCTTTTGAACTTGTTACAACAGAACATGATGTCAACAGCATGTCAGCATGACATCTTTGTCCCGTTTTCTCACCTTGAATATCAACCGAGCAATCATCAAAATCAGTGCTAACCGTCTGCTACATACTTGTAGTGCGGACTCTCTGCTACACATGT
Organism: Albula goreensis; assembly: GCA_022829145.1. NCBI lineage: Eukaryota > Metazoa > Chordata > Actinopteri > Albuliformes > Albulidae > Albula > Albula goreensis. The sequence continues at coordinate 19,655,149 of CM040744.1, forward strand.
GGCATTTGTGCTAACCATGCATTACATACAAGGGGTGAGCAGAGAGGTCATTATCTGTATCTGTAACTGTATTCGCAAAGAAACTGGAAGTGGGTGTGGTCTTAACAGGATGTTACTATAAATTATGACTGTAAAGGTTTTCATCTTTCATCTCTTTCTGGTGGCAACTGTCAGCCTTTTACGGTCTTATTGTGTCTTTTAAATTGCACCTCTATTTCCTTCAAATTAATGAAAATTATCTTGTTGTACTGAAGCCCTGTTTTCAACTGATTGACTTTGAAATGTTCAATTTACTGACACTGAATTTGCCCCAAGTCTGTCTTGCCATGTGAGGACAAACCTTTTCCCTGCTTTGTACTTGTATTTATCTGCTAATAGTCAGCTGTTTCTGAGGAACTCTGTTCAGTTATCAGTCAGGTTTCTAGGTGGCTTGAGAAGAAAATGGAACTCGCAGCTTTCTAAACTTCATCAGTGGTGAAGCTTTGCTCCCGAAGGCTCATCTGAGGTAACTCGCGTGTTTGGGGTAGCCTAAGACGCCATACCAGATCACTCTCAGCTCAGAATGCAATTTTGAGCACAAACTTTGCCAATCTGGGAACACACAGACTCAAAGCACTGGGTTCATAGCTACAAGGTGTAGTGCTAAACCCTGCTACTGTACTGGATGATCATGGAGGAGAGATGAGACAGAATCAAAGTTTTTGCTCTCGCCTCGATTTGGAGCTGTATGCTCAGCAGATCGCTCTCATGTCAGCAAGGTGGATCACCATTTAAGTTTAAATGAATTGTAAAAATATTTTATCTATAGAAGAATGTTCAAATAAGCATTAGCTTACATTGAGTCTTTACAGTACCCAACTGATTTATTTTTAAAAAAATCGGAATACAAACAGGGGAGTGATATCCAGACGGAATTATCAGTTTATGGTTCATTATTCGTGCGTTTCCAAACACCATATTGAGATTCAGGCACACCCCAACTTCATACACATGCTACATTTGTGCCAACCATTTGCTTCAGATACTTGCTGTATTTGTGCTAATGGTTAGCTACATACATATGCTATGCTTGTGCTAACCATTTGCTCCAGACACTTGCTATGTTTGTGATAATGGTTTGTTATATACACACGCTTTGCTAGTGCTAATGCTTTGTTAAAGAAATGAAGCACGTTTATAAGGTATAGGTACACTTCTCTCTTCATCCCTCCTGACAAACTGTCTGTCTCTCTCTCTCCCTCCCTCCCTCTTGCCCTCCCCTCCCTCACTTCTTTCTCTTCCCCCTCGCCCTCCCCTAAACTCTGCCCTCTCTCTCATACCCCTTCCCTCTCTCGTTCCCTCCCTCCTCCCTCTTTAGCAGCTGCTTGGTAGAGTGCATTCTTCACATGCTGCTTACTGTACCACTTGCCGTGAGACACAAATAGAAATGCAGGGGGCAAAAAAAAAAAAAAAAAAAAAAAAAACAACTTTCAACTCCACCCCTTTCACCATGGGGAAGGGGCAGGAAAGAACCTCCCTCCACTTTTAAATGAAACAAATGCGTACATGCAAGCGCAAATATACATCCAAGCTATTTTAAAAGTACTATCAAAGTCATATACAGCACTGAATTTATATGCTTAATGAAGCAGGAAGGGGGGAAAAAAAAAAAAACATATTTATCCTAAGTTCCTCCTCTGCTCGTCAGCTAATTATATATAGACATGGGAATGCTGAACTTACTTCCAGGCAGTTCACAGCTTCACATTCCAAATATGTTAACTCTGGTGTTTGAAGCACAGTGTGTGTGTGTGTGTGTGTGTGTGTGCGCGCGCATGTGTGCGAGCGCGCAACTGACCGCACATCCAGTTGGGCTGGTGGGTTGGTCTGAGGATGCCAAAATGTCTGATTATAAACGTTTAGGTTTGCAAGACAATCAAGAATTCACTCCATCTGATCTTGATATCATGTTGACAATACTTGCACTGCCTCAGTAGAGAAGACCCCTCTCCACACATGCTCTTATCTCCCAAGTGGTTACCGAACTTTAAAACCAGAAATAAATACAGCAGAATCTCAGAGATACAAAAACAATGGTACAAGTGTTCTCAAAAATGCGCAACTTTCAACAGTCCCTACAGAAATTTGCGCTGACTGAATTTCAAAACTGTACAAAAAAAAAAACCCAATACTTCTGAAAGCACGGAACATTTCACATCAAATCAAATTCTATGCTTGTGTAACTAGTTTTCACAGTTTTGGTGATTTTTTTTTTAAATTTCTTAGATTCTGCAATGACAAATTACCATAGGGACTGTCTGGAGGCTGAATCCATTATTGGCCGGATTATAGTAAGTAGTTATGAACCATATTCACAACAAAATTAGTGCATATAAACGATTTTAAAAACTTGAAATCTGAGTAGCTACAGTTAACAGTTTAAGTTAATAAGCAACAATTAAGGATTGGGAGGGTTAAGTGGGCTCACCCCTGCCTCGTCCTCTTCCCCTACGGTCAACTCCCCTCTCCCCTGGACCCAGGTCCACTCCATTCTCCTCCAGTCGCACTGTAGGACAGACAGTGCCAGAACAACAGCAGATACATGAATAAATGAGTGCACACAATAAGTGACAGGCCAGTGAGTGTGGTTTTATTGAACCAAAAATAGGAGGTGCAACCATATAATATCAGTGACTCAATGATTCAGACTAATGACTGCATCAGTTGTGGAGAGAAAACCATTTTTGATGGTTGAAACATGTCAATTATTTCTCTCTCTCTCACCATCCCGGGTCCGGTTAGCTCCTCTCCCCCTCTTGTTTGGGCCCCCGCGACCCCGGCTGGCCTCTCTTTCCCCTCTCTTATCACGGTTTTCCTTGTTTTCCTTGTTCTCTGAGGATGATCCTTCTTTCACCAGTCCTCGCTTCTTCCCCACTGTTTCCCAAGAGGTCTGGGGGAGAGAGAGAGAGAGAGAGAGAGAGAGAGAGAGAGAGAGAGAGATAGGGATGAGATGGGGATGAGATGGGATGGGATGTGGAAGGGGAAAAATATTAACATTACAATTCACTGGATCGGTTGACAGCCAAATTCTAGCCAAATGGTGTGCTTGGAGTTCATTTTAATCTTATTGCCTTTTGGAGAGTTAATGCAACAGATCCTAGGAGTAATGCTAGTCATTAACGTGTAATGTCACTGACATTACATTTATATAAAGCTTATGCCTATTTGAATTGCCCAGAACGGCTTAAATAACACAGTATAGACCTTAGAAGGGTCACATTGTGGCAAGTGCAGTTTAAAACCCAAATCCTGAAGGTCCACAGCTTTTTCATGTTTACTTTCTGGTTTGCAGTTTTCTTGGCATAAACATGGAATTTGAAACTTGGAATGTTCAGTCAATGAATGGCTTAGATTACCTCCTTGGTACAGAAACATACTACAGGCAAGCAGGTATGGAGCATGAGAGCAGAAGTTACTCTTCTCGTGCTGATCTGCTCCTTCACAAAACTTCTCTTCAAAAACCTTCCCACAACCTAAACATTATAGGGCCTGTGTTCTGTGTACATGTATTGTTGGGAATCCAAAGCCAAAACCCTCATATTCAAAACATTACTGCAGACACCCAAACATTGATACACTACAGAACAGGCACATGTCACAGTGGTATATCATAAAGGTTGGCACAGACACAGGGTGTTATGAGGTACAAGGCGAAGCAGCGCCAGGAAACTGTCTCTCTGTGCCAATGTTCACTACACATCACAGCCCGAGCGTCTAATCACTTTTATAATCCACGCTGATATCAGACTCAGTAGCCAGCAAGCTAATGCCAGTGACGTTGAGTTTTATCTGATACTATTTTTATGTGTAGAGATGGTTTCATATGCACTGGAAATTATTGTTAGCTGTGATATACTGTGAGTATAGTTACAGCTAAAATGCTTATCTGAAGGTAGGACTGGAATGAACCATTTTCTAAAGGCAGATCCAGGATCCAAGACCCATCTAGAATTTCTTCAAAGCATTTTACAGTTCACGTACCATCCTTTGTATATTGCCCCGTATCTTTTTTTAACATTGAATCAATTTATATAAACAGTTACGTATCTGTTTCCACGTGCATCTAGATGGATAGGTATTTGGTATTTAATGCCAAGTTGGCACCAAAGGCCATCTCATGGCAAGGTCATGGTAAAACATTGATAAATGAAAACCAATCAATAAGACAAAGTATACAATATAAATACAAATATAGTCAGAGAAAAACAAACCTTCTACAGCACAGAGAGAAAAAAACCTATACAGAATACTTTAAATGTATTTGTGATAAAATCCACATGCATAACAATCAATCCATTTATATTAACAGCTGAATATTTCACTGAGACATTTTAGGTTAAGTGCCTTGCTTGAGGGTGCAACAGCTGCATCCAACCTGGGAATTGAACCTGCAGCCCCTAAATTATAAAAACTACAGACATTACATGACACTCTTGTCCTTACTTTCACTAAATGTCACTTCAAGTGCAATCCTCATGCCTGAATCTAGCACTAAAAGATATATGGTTCACCTTAATTCTTTGTGCACAGTACGTGAAAAGTAGAGGTATTACTCTAGAATGTCAGGATACAGAGGTCATGTGACATTCCATCAATGTGTTGTACACACCCTCACCTCCACTGGTAATCCGATCCCGGCATATCCGTGAGGAAGGCAGCCATTAAATATTAAGAGGTCACACTACTCTGGTGCAAAAAAATACCCAAACAAGCATTATAAATTTTGCATTTGTCCTTCTCAAAGCTATTTTCATGCTCCCTGCAACATCCATTATCCAACTCAACTAGCTGTGCAAGGCCTGACTGAGGAGGGCAACATCAAGCCCCCTTAGTACAGTGCTTCTAAATTCTAGTCCCCAGGACCCACTGTATACATTAGTTTTTGTTCCAACCATAATACATTTCTGACTTAAATCAGCTGTTACTAGTTCTTAGACACTTGAAGTCTCTCCTGTAATGACAACATAAATATATGATAAATCAGTGAAAGACAAATGTTCTGTACACAAATACAAAGCCTTTAAAACCATCAGATCAGCTAATGCTCTTCTGTGCTATGATACAAAACATTTGGAATATTCTGTTTTCATTTGAATGAAGGTGGAGTAACAATACGTTTAAGGACAAAATTATGGCTTGAAATAAACATGCTTTCTAATGGGAAATTTGATAGGTTCCCTTTCAAGCCACATAAAGACATAACTTTCAGAAAGACAAACTACACTACTGTTAAAAAAAAAAAAAACACACAAAAAAAAACACTGAATGCATTAACCTGTTTGTCAAAGAATCTAACAAATCCAGAAGGATAAAACAGAAAACTAAAAATAAACAAAACAAAAGCAGAATGATCAGATCATGCAGAAATTATGCAAACAAACTTTTTTTTTCTCTTGGAAAAACACTTCAACAGCCAGCTGCCAATCTGGAGCCTGGTTATGAGGAAATCACAGTACACCAAAGCTTTCACACAGACTATTTTCAGCCTTCATATCACAACCTACTGCGTAAGCTGTACACATCTCTTCATAGTCAGACAGCAGGGCAGAAAGCTACACAGGAAGCAGGAGCACGCCCCCAACCACCCCCGGTCAAGCTAAAGCTCACTGATTTTCAGACCAATTTAGATGCGATTCAAAAGATGTGTTCTCAGGCATCACTGCCTTGGTGACAAAAGCCCCCACCCCTCCTGGCCAAACTAATTTACCTCACTGATTTCCCTACTTCCCACCCTCTTACCGTGTCTGAGCTATCCTCCAGCAGGAAGTTGATAGCTCTGTTCACATCTTCGTTGCAGTCGTGAAGAGCCACCATGCACTCATCCTGGTTCTTCCCTGTCACCTCCATCAGCTGCAACAGAGCACAGACATAATCATACAAACACACACACAGCAGGTTTAAGACACAAACACACTACACCCACTGCAACAAGGTACACACAATTAAACAAACACACACACACACACACACAAACATGGCATTACAGTACACGTGCACAGGTAGACACACTCGCAGTAAACGCGCATCGACATACACACAAATCTCTCACTCACCTGTTTTACTTTGTCCTCAAAATCTGCATCATTCTTGTCATAGATCACCTGGGCCAACCGAATCTGTTCCGCTGTTGCCTGCAGAGATACACACAGCAAGTGAGACAGTGAGAGAGAGGAATGGAGGGGAGGACATAAAAATGTGTCACCACAAACAACTCTGATTAGACAAAAGTGGAGGAGGTTAATTGGACACTTTGGTACGTTACGAAAAATCTAAAATGTCAACTCATTTCCTGTTTGTATTCTACCTGTACTGTGTGTAAAAGCTTTAAGATTACATCAGACTTCAATGTGTACTGCATATCATTACATTATACTAGCTTTCCACTTGTCTCTAGTCCATACCTGAATATTTCTATTACACATCTCTATACGGTTACAGTGCAGACATGTATGTTAGTAGTAGTAATCTGTATGTGCTTCCGTGGCTGTGTTTTAGCACATACTTGTATATTTATAATACATACCTGTACATGTTTATCACTCAAACCTGTGTTTCTGTACCCATGCTCTTGGCAGTCCCCTGTATGTGTTTCTGTACCGGTGTCTGTAGCACTCCACTGTATGTTTCTGATCCTGTGTTTGTAGCACTCATCGTTTTGTATTTCTGTTGTTGTGTTTATAGCTCACCTGTATGTATTTCTGTACCTGTGTTTATACACTCACCTGTATGTGTTTCTGTGGCTGTGTGGGTTGTGTGGTTGCAGGCAGTGTTTTGTCTCGGGATCCCCGGGAGCGATCACCGACTAACGAAGTCATCATATACAGTATATACAAAACAACGTATGTACAAAATAGAAAAATCTGCAACAGAAAGAGGAGAAACAACTTAGAATACAATTTCATTTTAAAATCAGTGATCACTTAGACAATCTGAGGATGCAACCTAGACATGGGTAGATTATCCTTGTCTTGTAATGCATCAGTCATTTCTGCTTCTTCCCCCTTTTGGACCCCTAATTACATTATCTTATTATGGGACTTTATGAATGCAGCCGACTGTGTGCTGGAGTTGGAAGAGTTTCACCAGTGAGACTCAAATTCAAGCTCGGCCGCTGAAAATTTGCTCCAAGTGTAAACAGGACCACAAATGGAAAAAAAGCACCCTAGAAGAAAGTTTGACTTATCAGTGAATTATGCTTTAACTGCTTCTTTAAAACAAGCAGGCATTCAGGGCATGATTTTATTTAGAGGACTTTCATAGCATACATTGATTTTACAACAAGTACATTTAGCCTGAATAACCATGTTATTCAAATGCAATTCAGGTTAAGAGGAGTCAACTGGGAGTCGAATCTGCATGTTATGAGGCTAGTTAACCTATGGTTACACAACACCACTGCCTTGGATAACTGCAGAAATGTAGGCAGACACCAACGCAAGAGAAATGTTTTTGGAGAACTGTATGTGCTACCTGTCGTGGCTACATGTCGTAAACGGTGTTCAGCTTTAATAGGGGCATGGCAGGATTGTGCAACAGGACGCGGTGATGAGGGCACATGGCCTGTGGCCTGTAAGACTATAAGCCACGTCTCACTCTCTCTGCTTAAATTTAGGTTTCGGAGGAGACACTGCTCTGGTGTCGCCTTACAGTGGTGTACCAGGCCCCACTCTAGTAACACACACACACGCACACACAAAACATGCTCGTGTGCACACGCATGCACGCTCACTCTCTCTCCCTATCACACAACCATGCCATCGCTACCTCGCCTGCTCCCTTACACACCTACCCCCTCTCATGCACTCCAACACAGTCCCTCAAACGCACACTAACAGGTGTGATCTACATTATGTGTGCCACTTGTATGAAACAGAACAGCTGAAAACACAAAAACACAAAAACATGACCATATGCTTTGCTCGTCAAACACAACACAGCTCAACACACAACACACAAACACACTGACTGATGTTATACCTGAGCCATATTGCTCTGACCAAGCAGAAGACTTTTCACAGACCCAGGCTGAAAGTGTCCAGGTGCAATGTCACCAGCCATGAATTATCACCACCAAGTGTCATACAAGTACACATGTGGTTTGTTCTCCACATGAAACCTGAACCCTCAGCTACAGTACAGGCAGATTAGCCCATCAGACCACTGAAAACCCAGGTGTCCTACTGACTGTTCTAAATGCAGCAATACAAATATCCAGGGGAACAATCTTGTACACGGTGGGCAGTTTGGGACTCCACAATTCCACAAACTGACACTGTTGAAGAGATACAGTAGTACTGTACAGATAATGAAGGATGATATGAGATAAATCAGACACGTAAGTGTTTCATGTCCCTGTATATAAGTAACCTGAACATCCAAAGTGCCATTAACAGGATAAGCTACAGTGCATGTAAGTCAACCATCAGACATCCTTCTCAGCCTTAACTACAAAATGTTTTAACGTGCTGCAAGTACACACGTAGTGGTGCAATATGTGAGCTTCCCTCATCACATAAGCAAGATGCACGTCGGGAAAATCTATGTACCACGAATGGTGTTCGCTTGTCAAAAATGACTGATAGAGAATTTAGATTTACGATTATCTATAATTACTAGATTTACAGTTTACAATAAGATTTTCGTTATGTTTACATTTTAACAATATATTTTCTGAACATGGGCTTCAGGAGGAAATACTGATCCTGAAGGAGCCTTGGCACTTTTTAACTCTGTAAATTTCTATTACAAAGTACCATCACAAATTGTAACAATCACAATTCTAATCACAAATGTGGGTGCCAGCATGTATGCACAATATGTATGCGTAAATAGCAACAGAAACTACAAAAGTATTTTAATGGACTGAATACTCCCTCTCAGCCAAACTGGTTCTTCAAAGAGTCTGTGACATTAAGAAACATACAACCAGCATATCTACTGATATCATTAGCGATCTTGGCAGACTGATATTATGAGTCTGGACAGGAGGCAGAAGGGAGCAGGCAAGCAAAAGGCAATGGCACCCTATGCATCCAGACAGTTTATCGAAAAGGTTTCAAAAGGTATGGAAGAGGACGCACGCCCAACGTGATACCTGTTCGCTCGATCCATTCATAAGCATGCAGATACACATCCAGCACATGCATACACATGTAAACACCTCTTTGGAAGTGATATTAAATATAATCCTATTTTACATACATAATGTCATTATGTATATTTGAATTGGGTGCATAATACAATGGGAGTAGAATCATTGCCTCTGTTACCTTGGCTCCCAGGGTCAGAGATGGAACCTGTTCCCCTCAGAGCACAGAAACAGGCTTTTTTTTTTTTTTACTCTACACCCTCAAAGTTCTTTAATCAATGAATATGAGGAAAAATATGATTCAGCTCTAGTTGCCACAGCCTCAAGAGGAGAAGTGTGCATCCATGCTGCATGAAACCAGAGAGGAGTGTCCACCTGCCGGGTGCAAGCCCACTTCACATGGAATAACCCTGCATCTCCCGCCCTTTTCCAACCAAAGGGGGAGCGTGTGGTTAACGGTTTGCACAACATACTGCTCAAATCAATAAGTAATTAAAACTTGAACCAACTAGTGAGAAATGTACCAGTTCACCAGTTTGCTAATCTAGGGAGCTTGATCATAGAGAGTCAACTAACTAAGCTAGCGGTTAAACATTTTGAAAAGAGGGAAAAGTTATTTATTCTCCCCCTCTCTTACACACTCACACACACAAAAATAGACACTTTCCTGGAAGCCATGTCCCACAACCACAATTATTTGCTTTTCTGGTTTACCGTTTGGTACTGTATCTAACCTGTGCTACATTGATATGGACCAGTGGGTGTGTACACATGCTCCTTGAGAAACACAAACTTGGAGAGGTAGGCTGAACTGCGAGTGTGTGCGCACCTGCACATTCAGAATTACTGCACTGCAGAACACTAGAATGTCTGTGCATCTCCAGACCTAATGGGAGTTTCCTTTTTGATTAGTGGATTATTTTCAACTCTTCCTATTAAATTCAGGTAGCATGTGGGATGGTCAGCCAGATGCAATCAGCATAAATACATCTAGCACATGGATACTGATGAAATACAAATGCGGTATCTTGCTGTCCTGCAACCACTCAGATAACAAGGCACTCATTTACAGAATGGACTAAATTAAACCAACTTTTAAAAAAATCAGTTGAAAATCAACAGCCTGATACTTCACAATAAGAAAAGCCCTACGCCTCTGATATTCCCCCTGAGATTTTTGAAGATTCTTTGCTCTGATTTGATACTCAGAGTACATAGCCAACATGTAATGCAAGTCATCACCACATGATTCCCTGGGTTTTACTTCCTTTTTACATACCCAGACTCTGGCGCGCACGCACGCACACACACACACACACACACACACACGCACGCGCACACACACACACATTCACGCACACTGAGGTACAGCCCCTGGGACTTCCCACAGTACAAGCTAAGCAGAGACGTCCTCTAAGGCCTCCTGCCTCCTCCTGTACCAGCTCCTGCTCGTGCCTGAGCTAGCCAATGCTCTGCCGAGCTGCCCTGAAATGCCCTTTATTCATCAGGCACTTTCTCTGGCAGCCCTGCCCCGGAGAAGACACTGCAAGTGCGTAACTCTGCATTCAGAAAGATCAGCACAGGCCTGACTGCACTAATTATACTCATGACAACTCTGTCAAAACAAACATAGCAGAGGCTACACTGTACTCGAAAACTCACACCACCGCCAAACCAGTACAGAAAAAAGCTGCCCAGAACACAATGTACTCTAACACCACTGCCTACCTCACTCACACTGTATTCTACCACCAACACCAGCCAATATAAGAGTATGTATCTTATGTGCGCCAGGCAGGAAGATTTACTACTAGACAGACAAACTACAATAAAAAGTCCAAAATCCTAGCTATTATTTAAAACTTTAGCCTACCAGATAGGTACCATAAATTAAGATTACCTAGCTGTTTTCCCATTCCAGCTAGCAATCTAACTGCCCTGTCACTGCATGGAACACAATGTACTCATTGCTCAGAACACATTGTACTGTATCACAACAACTGCAAAAACTCACAGCACTGTACAGACAACATTCCTTGCACATTAGCAAAACTGTACTGTAACAGGCTTTCCTAGGCCACTGTGCACTACCACATCCACATGCACCATACTGTACAAATTGGCACACTGGCACCATCCTGTGCTGAGAAAACCCAGCACTGGCAGTCCTGGTCGTCTTTTTTTTTTTTTTTTTTTTTTACCAGCTATGCATTCCCCTATCTGAGCCGCTGTGACAGCCCCAGCAGATATCCGATGCTTCACACTTTATTTTTAAGTGCAGACGCACAGTCAGATTTAGATTATAGAGCCGCTCATTATTCTGCTTCGTCAGTTGGGCCGGTGTGACTCACTCCAAAGTATGCCATGGACACCACTGCTGTCTTATGGCAGACTGTAACAACACACTGCTTTTGCTTACGGCAACACAAAAATCTCCTGACACACTCAACTCTGAAGCTCCACTGATATTGCAATATTTTACAAATCCTTTTCGTTTTCCATTTTGTGAGCTTTTCTCTTCCTGAAACCCCCCTCCTCCAGGAAAGCTAGTGTATAGTGTATATTTTAAGATGGTTTCGTTTTCTATATTTTTTCATGATCATATAGAGGGCAAAGTCAAACTGAAAATAAAACCACGTTTTTTTACAAAAGAATGGGAGACATGAGACATCGACAAAATTTGGTCTGCGCATTTCGGAACAGCACTACTAAAACGTAGCTACACTACACTTACATACGCATGACCACGAGTTGCTTGCGTTTTCATTATACAGTCAATGAAAGTTCTATTTCCCAGCGAATGGATCTTATCCTGTGACTTTTTTTTGTCTGTTTTACAGTCAACGCATCAAGCATCACTGAACTCAGCTTAGTACATCAATAACTACTGTGATGTTGTATGCGGCTCTTTGTCTTCCTAGCTCACTGATTTCACAGCACGACAAAGATTGTCAAAATGGTCTTAAATGTCAAATGGTCTTCAGAAATAAAGGGCTTTAGCAGTTACGTCCGATTAATGTGGTAATTTCATTTGTATGTTAAACTGCGCTTAGCCTCGATCGTCTTCTCACGATCGACTTGGCCATCCATATAGTCTTTATAACGCTCTCCACTGAACTGCATTTAAGGCCACGAGCTTTCAACTGACCCTACTATGGTCGCTGTGATTCAGCTCTGCATAAAATGGCTTCGGGATAGCGTAGCAACCTTACACACAGATCATAATTTAAATGAGCCAAGAAAAACGAAGACCGCTGGTATTACTGACACCAGACCTTAACAACACCAACATCTAAAAGACACGCTCTAGCACAAGCTAACGATTGACCAAAGCAGCTGTAGTAGGTGACCGGAAACAAGTAGCTAGCTGGCTCTTAGCAACCAATTTACCTAAATTCGTTATCAAACGTACACATTGCCAACAGTACCAACCGTATACCATAACTATTTTCTAGCGCCGACAGCTTGTTAGTTCGTGTTACCTGGAAATCATGAAACTAATGCTATCGAACTGAATTTTACTAAATCAACGTTAGGTAGTTAATATGAGAGTGTGTATGGTATGTTTAATACACGAGCAGGATAGCAACGTTCACTTACTGTACAAGAAAGCATGACAAAAACAGAGTCCACAATTCTAGTGATAATTCAAACCTTAGCCTCCCAGTTAGGTAAGATAAATTAACGTTACGCAGCTAGCATTATGTATTTTGCCACTTTATACACACCAGTAACTACCTGACGATGTAAGAGAAACGGCAAAATCACCACAGCTAGCTAGCAACATGCTGGTCGCTAGCTAGCTCCGGTCTTTGTTTGAAGTTATCGCTTCAACTGGTTTGTTCGCTGGCTAGCTTTCGTGGTACCTAGCAATATTAGTAACGTTGATTGGGGGAACAAGCTGTAACTGTATTCAAAATAATTCATTTTTATAGATTATTCATCGAGCTTCACAGTATGTGGCAGTGACCGGAATCGGCAGACAAGAATAAATAGCGCTTGCTAGCTATCAAATGCCGCAAAACCTCTTTGTGTGACCGGCTTGTCTACCTAGCTAGCAACACACATTCAAAGCTAGCCTGCTCTCATTTTACTGAGAAAAATATATGCTGGTTGTTGTATTTTTTGGCGCCAGGCTTACAAAGTAAAGCCAAATGCAATTATTTAATGTCGAACATAAAAAGAGTCATTTTCAGACCAGCTAGCGAGCCCACAAGTAGGGGCCTTACAGACTGGCTAGCCAACGGTAGCTAACATGAGCTAGCCTTTAAGACCATACTACAGATAGCCAGCACTGGCTAGCGTAGCGCGAACAACATAATAGCCAACGACATTGGCTACTATTAAGTAGCTGAATGCCACAAAATACAATTCTGACTTAACTACTATAATATGACATACTATTATTTAAAAAGAAATCACAAATACAGCAATATTTTGCTTAACTTTACCCGCCTCACCAGACAATTTCGTCTCCCCTTTTTACCTGCAAACACGCTTCACTCAGCCAGCAGCAGACGCCGTCACGTGACCAGCCGCGCGCCGTTCGGTCCTGTGTACGAGAAACAGCCAGTGACGTCACTCACAAACAGAGCAGGTGGTCCCTCCAGACGCGCGCGCGTAACGTGCTCGTCCCTATTAACGGGAAATAGGGTCAGCGTTGCTACAATGGATACATAATCGCCTGTGTGAAACCAAAATCTGTCTGGTAACGTTCTGAAATTAGTCTGTAGGATTATAATTGTAGTGGCTTGGAGAAACATCGCAATTGAAGTTTCTTGCAATTGGTTAACATGTGGATAATAAGGCCTTTCAATGGACACTAAGCAAAATCATTTTGTGTAGTATGCTGTTTATTAGCCATTTATCCTCTGTATTTTTGAGGATAAAAAGTCTACGTTTTCCCTGCTCCAGAGCAGGACCAGGTAGCTCTCGGCCAAGGGTGGGCAACCCTGGTCCTTGCATGCCAGAGCCGTTTTGGGATTTCATTCTGCCCGAGTTCTCGAGTACAGTTTGAGTAATTAAGAAGTGCCTAATCCTGAATGGTGAAGCTCCTCTTCCAGCTCCAGCACATGGTCAACTGCAGTGATTAAAGCCTGATAATTAACTCTGTCTGTTAATTAACCCCTGTCTGATTACACTGTCAGGAGTTTGGCTGGGGTGAAAACCAGAAATGTCTCTGGCACTCAAGGACCAGGGTTGCCCACCCTTGGCCTCCAGCCACTTGGTCCTGCTCTGGAGCAGGGAAAGCATAGACTTTTTATCCCCAAAAATACAGAGGATAAATGGCTAATAAACAGCATACTATACAGGGCTTAAGTCAGGGTTATCCCACTTTGGAATGACTGAGGATTGTGTGATTGTATGCCCAAGGCTAAGTACAGCATAAAAAGCCTGATACTTACAGAACCACAAAGAACTGTCTATATTTGGAAATATACACATTTAGTGATTAATCAATAATGCTGCTGCCTCCCAAAAGATAAAATAAAATTGTGGAAATTTGAGATCACTCAGGATAAAATGTATCAATTCAAAGTTACTGTTTGATCAGTGCACAATAGTAAACAAATCCTTTAACAGTTACATTTAATTATTACTGAATATAATGAATATATATGAATTCAGTCTATTCAGATTCAAACACAGTGAGCACAGTGATGCCAGTGCTGCATCAGTTTCCTTGACACAGGACTGTAAGTATACAACTGCATGCAATGAAGTATACAAAAGGGGCATATAGGGGCAGCCTATAGTCTCCTGGCCAAGGTACATGACTGGGACCCCTGAGGTTGGCAGCTCAAGTCCCAGTCCAGCCACAGCAAAAACACCAAAGTCACTTTGGATAAAAGCATCAGGTAAATGACTGTAATGTGACAAAAGTTTCCTGCAACAATCACAATCACACACTTTGGTCATCAGTCTTTCATTTTTCTTTTGCTTATTACACTGCATAAGCACTTCCAGTTTTTTCTTCAATTTTGTTGTTAGTTGAATTGAACAGCCATTGAAAAAAAAGAGAGCTTTTTTTTTTTTTTTACATTTTGAATAGGAATGACAAGTGTCCAAAACTCAGCACAAGAGCAAAGGCCAAATGAAAACCAGCACACATTTTAGATTCCTCAGGATAAAGTAGTTGCCACTTACAGAACTTATAGCATCTACAGTCTAAATGGTTGAGCTCCAATTTATACTGAAGTATTGGGGAGTTTGAGCAGTCAATCATCAGACCACTCATGTCTTGCCAATTGCAAAATGAATTATACAACAGCTTAGAAGTAGCTTTACTTACTGCCTGCATGCTGTCCCATGAAGCAGCTTCATTCATTACCCAGCTAATTTAGGTTATTATGACAAATATTTGGTATTTCTGTCCTAAATCAATTTAATGCCTTCATGATACACAATATCAGTTAATAACTCTCTCTCTAAGCTAAAACAGCCTCATAAAAAAAGTTTACTTTAGGCAGCTAAATTGGTAATCCACATTTGTGGTACACCCCCTGGAGTCCGACAATTCCAAAGCAAACAAGCAAATTATTGATGTGAATATCTGAATTTAGACAAACACAAATTCAGAGAATTTTTTAATAGAAAACACATACCTTCAGAGAGCAATTAAACAAGATGAAAATGGACAGACAAAAAACAAAAGCTCCAAGACGATTTTCAATAAGAAAAAGTACACCAATATGCTTTTATTCATTATTTTTTTAAGTTCTTGTGTTCTTTTTGTTTGATGTTGTACACTTGAGACTCAGTCATTTGTAAAAACATTCATGAGTTTTCTATGGAAAGAGGGCACCACCAAAATAAAGATGGATCAGTCCACATACTTTCCCATAAATACACATATAAATGTATGTATACGTCTTTACATTTTTCCTCACACACATTCACATATTTATATATAAAACCAAATTTTAAAAGTGAAGGATATTCTTTCTTTAAATAATCTTATTGTGGGCATGTTCACACTGTACAAACAATTCCATGGGAAGAACCACATTAAGAAGAAAAAAATATTAGATGGGGAGGGAAGAACTCAACAGTGTGTGCCTGTGAGTGTCTTTCACAGAAAGACCGTTGGCAGCAAAGTAATGCACAAAAAGTCCTGTTTCTGACCACCAGATGGTGCAAAAGGTGATCAAGAATCACACCTCCCGCATAGGGGGAACATTTCAGAACTACCAATAGTGGTCAAAACAGTACAACATAGCCTATAAATCCATGGTGACTTGGGGGAATAAATAATAATAATAATATAGCTTATGACAATATTATTGGCTACTTAATGTCCAATCATATACAAGCCTGAGTCCAAAAAAAGGAAAAGCAGTGAAGAATCCTCAACACTGAAACTTGTCTGGTATTGTCTGGGAGTCAGCGAGCAGCTGTTCCTCATTTTCCTTCCTGTTTTATGAAAGACAGAAGAAAAAAAGCACTGATTTGTTCTTTCCCAACAGTCCTGTTGGAAAATTCCGACTGAAGAGAGTTGGGCACAAAGAGACTGGGTGAAGCTCCAGAGGTACTGATGATGAATCTGCAGGGTCAGGCTAATGACACTGTTCATGTGATGTTCAGGGCACGGTCGACTCAGCATGGCCTGGCATGGGGACATATCGTTCTACCTGAACAGAGGCAGGGCACGGGAACAGTCGGCAACCAAACCTCACTGAGGTTCTAGAGGTTGGGGGCACTGTCAACCATTAAGGGTGGGGGAAAGGTTGGCGAAGAGTAGCTTGCGCAAAGTCTACAATGGGGGCATGGTAGCAGGCAAAGGACGAAGGAGAGCACAGTCCACCCATGGTTCTGACCGTAAGGGGAGAGTGAGAGAGAGAGGGGAAAGTGAGAGACCAGAAAGACACCTGTAAAACCACAAAAAATTTTTTTTTTAAAAATTAAGCAAACACCATCTGTGTTTTTCCATAAGGTACCTGATTTTACCAAACACTGTATGCATTCCCTAAACGTGTTTGTCCATTATTTCTCTCTCAAACCCCACACCTCCCCACCAGTGTTGGGTGGGGTTAAGTAGAGGTGAAACATGGGAGTCACCCTTGAGCATTCAGAACACAAAACTGACACTGTGTGACTGTTTCCACACTATGAGTACAAAATCAAGGAAAAACACATACAGAAACAACCAAAAAAGGAATACCCAGAGATTTTACTGAGTTTTCTTTGTAAGTAGGCCTTTGTTGTGTTATGTTTGTTTTCCAGCGCTGGTGTTGAAATTTCTGTTCAGTCTGGCTTGCGGCCTCCACTCCTCCTTATTTCTCCCTGTCCATTTTCACCTGAGGGCCAGTCCTATCATAGGTGAAGGACCCAAAAAACAGCCTCCCAGACTGAAAAGCTTCCTGAAGATTGAAAACTCAAACACTGAATTACACAGAGTGTTTGTGTGTGTGTGTGTGTGGGGGGGGGTGGCGGCATATTAAAGTAAACTCATTTGTATAATGGTAAGAGCAGAGCCCAAGGCTGAGACTGAAAATAGCCTCAGTTGGAGAAAAGGTGCATCTAGAGAATTTGAGGGGGGAAGAAGGGAAAGGGGGATGGGGAAAAGGAGAGTAATGGATAGTTTGAGATATGGATGGAGGAACAATGCCTGGTGCAAGATGGAGATGTATGGAGGGATGGCGGTAGAGGTGTGGGCCCAGGTGTGAGGAGAGAGAGGGATGGAGGGATGGAGGTAGAGGTGTGGGCCCAGGTGTGAGGAGAGAGAGGGATGGAGGGATGGCGGTAGAGGTGTGGGCCCAGTTGTGAGGAGGAGAGAGAGGGATGGAGGGATGATGGTAGAGGTGTGGGTCCAGGTGTGAGGAGAGAGAGGGATGGATGTATGACAGTAGAGGTGTGGGCCCAGGCATGAGATGAAGAGAGAGGGATGAAGGGATGACGAGGGATGAGGCCGGGCATGAGGACTGAAAAATGAACAGAGTGATGGTGGTGGAGACGGAGGCCCAGACGCGTTAGCTCCACAGGCCAGCGTAGTTCCCATGCAGGCCTGAGCAGAGCGGCCCTCCCGCAACAAACAGCTTAGTGCCCGAGGAGTCGTAGCAGTGCGTGTACACGGCGTTCGGGAACGAGCTGATGTCCGAAAAGTAGCTCCTCCACGTCTCATCGTGGTTCTGAGGGAGGCAGAGAGGGGGAGAGTGACTTCAGGCCTCAGATATATTAAAGGAAAGACCATCAGCTCTGCCTTTGAATTCATTTAATACATTTCTTTTTTTTTTATTTAAATGACAAGGCGTCCACTCTTTCAACATTTTTAACTTTATTACTTGCAGCTGTATGTCTGTAAATAAAGAGATTAAAAATGCAATCTCCTTCAAAAGGAAATCAATGGCCACAGCACAGAAAAAGAAAGCATTATCTGTCTGACAACAGATGTGACTGTGTTAAAGTCCTTAAATGAATGTGGGCTATTCATATTGAATAAATATTTGTTTGTGACATTAAAGAACCACCCATAGTGACACTGCTCCTTTATGGTTTGTTCAGTGTGACTGTGGTTGGACTGAAAACCAGAACACAGGGCAGAGTTTTTGGGTTAGGTGACTGACCAGCCAGCCAGAGCCTGTGGTCAGTTTGAGGATGCCCTCCCCTGGGCGGGGCCGGTAGCTGCGGGCAGGGCTGCAGGGGTCCTCCAGAAAGCGCTGGGCCCGAATGTCGTAGAACAGCAGAGAGCCCTGACCTGTGCCCACCGTCACAATGTGCTCGTAGAAACTCACTGACCGGATACCTGCTGAAACACAGGCGCTCACTACAGGTGCATTTACACTGCCTCTCCATGCTCACCAATATCAGGTGAATCCACTCACCAAAACCAGACATTCCCAAACAACAGTTCGCTGCATTAACAACCATGTTGGCATAACAACAGCACTAGAGCACAATCAATGCCTAGCAGAGACAATAATCTCTGAAAAAATGATTTCAATACACTGAAATTAATTAAATTTGTTTCCTATTTATTTGCTAGACTGGTATGCACAAAGTTAATTAATTTTTTCAACCATTTTTATGTTTTAATTTTGAAGGGCCTTCATGCAGAAATTCTACTTTCGTTGGTAGTCATGAATCAAGAGAGATATTACAACCCTAGCTGTGGAAAGGACCCAGATATGAGGGCTTGTTTACACTGGGAAAGAGTGAGAGTAATGACAGCATAAGAACAGATCCAAAATGAACGGTTTATTTGCACTGTGGGAGACTGAGAGGAAGCTCACCGCTGCCCCTCTCCCGTGAACTGACGGATTTGATGTGGTGTGCGGGCTGGCGGGGGTCCAGGAAGGAGACGTGAGCCTGGGAGCCAACAGCGTAGACGGACCACTCCTGCCCGTACGCCACGCACACATTCTCCTTACAGTGCGGCAGCTTCATCGACAGCAGCTGGCAGGGGAGAGGGGAGAGAGTTGCTGAGTGACACTTACTATACACCAACAATGCAGAAGGGACACTTTATGCTACAGATGGGACAACTGCACTACATATATGATCATAGAGGCAGGTACTTGGACATTATTCTTTCCACTTCACAGCACATTCCGAAAAAAGCGAGGGAGACTAGAGGCTAGGCCTACAACCTTTAAAATTTTCCAACCAGCTGCTTTCACAGATGATAATTTGAATATACCCAGGTACTACTGACCACAGCACACTGACCCTATGACCCTGGCACAGTGCAGACCCAGGGTACTGAGCGAAGAGAGCTGGTGCTCCAGGGAAAGGCAAAGCACAGAGATACAGAAAGATGAACAGACAGCGGTGGGCTCACCTTGCACAGGCTGTGCTCCGCAGCCCACAGGTGGAAGTAGCCATCTAGGGACACCGCACCCAGCTCCTGGGGGAGGCAGGGGAGTTAGCCAAAACCTCAATGATTTTACAAAAAAGGAGAATGGAAACCCACCCAAGTGAGGAAAAACAGAAATCTCATGTCCGGAAATCAATGAAGACATTTGTTCGAGCTGTAAACACAGAATCAGGGGAAAAACACCAAACATTTTTCCAGATGATTGCTTTCGAGTGCATGCGCAACTCAGACAAAAGTAGTGCTGAACCCTGACTGCAGCTCATTTTGTTCCCCCTGCTGGGACTGAGAAGCGGACTTCCCTTTCATGGTCACTTTTTGCTGAGGTGTGGAGTTTCAACACAGCTGTGAGCTTGCACTGCTTTCACTCCCTCCCTCCCTCCCTCCCTCCCTCCCTCCCTCCTCACTCACTCACTCACTCCCTCACTCACTCACTCACTCACTCACTCACTCACTCACTCACTCACTCACTCACTCACTCACTCACTCACTCACTCACACAGACAGACAGACAGACAGACAGACGTCACAGGACGGTGTTTGGGCAAAGCCACACACTCCAAAAAGGCCCTGCGCCTCCAACAGTACACCCACCAGCTGAGTGTCAGATTGTTCACAGTTAGTTCTGATACATACATACACGTATCAGTATATGCATGTATCAGCCCCCGTGCATCTGACCGAATCGAAGTCATCGCAGGCAGCCACTTATCTGAGATTACCATGATGTGAAGCAAGATTCTGGCCTTAACTATGAGTTTGACTAGGTTCTCATTCCAATGCGGTATAACAACTGCCCAATATCCTGGGCATTCTTTACTGATAAATCAGCAACCATTCATGACTCCTACAGAATCCCAGATTGGATGTGTGAAATGGTAAACCACCAAGGGTAACCAAATCAAACCTTATAAATCTGCTGGCACCAATCAGATGCAGGCAGAACAATTAACACAATTACCATCCAGCCACTCTGTGAGAGACCAAGCACTTGGAGCCAACAATGCCATTTGGCATGTGAGGGACCCACCTTGTTGAAGTTGTTGAAGGCTAGTGCCCGGACCTTGCAGTTGTAAGGGTTTGTGTACTCCTTCGGGAGGTCTTTCAGAGCTCGGTGGGAGATGTGGGAGTAAGTGGGGACATCCTCCTCATCCTGATGCCTCTCCGCCTGGCTCAGCACCTCCTCGGACACCTCCCACAAGCCCATAGATCCATCCCTGGACCCTGAGGAGAAGGTGAACGTTTGTAGGAGGAGGAGTTCAGTTTATATGTAAAAGTGAATATGACTGATTGTAAAACATTGGAGATGTCCTGGCAAGTGGGTGGGTTCATCACTCTGAACTGCACCGCTTCTGCCAGATGTACAGCAGAGGGGTGCATTGCTGGCAGAGAGAGGCTCTCTCTAAACATTTCAATGTGAATGTAGCTTTCTGACATGGCCAGCTTCTCACCAGAGACAGCCATGGTGTCACTGATCCAGGCAATGGAGAAGATCCAGTCGTTGTGTCCATCCTAACAGAGGGTTAGAGGAGGTATCAGCAAAAAAAAAAAAAAAAAGTATCACAAAAAGTATCTGCTGTCATTATTCACATACACCCTAAATGCTGTCACCAAACCCAAAGCACTGTTAACAAGTGGTCAACAGACCTCCTGACACAAGGGCTCCTCCCAGGCTCCACGCACACAATTAGCCACACCCACTGGCCCCAAATACTCTCCCAAGAGCCCACCCAGGCTCTACGTTGTCTGCAATTAGCCCCTTTCATCATAGCTCTCACCCACTCCTCCATTAGCCACACCCACAGGCCCAGAAGCCAGGCTTACATCTCCCACACAGACAGGGTCAAGAGTGGGCAGGCGGTAGACGGCCATGCTGTTTGGGTTGTCTCCGCCAGTGGCAAGCAGAGTGCCGGAGGGGTTCAGCTCGATGGCGTGGATCCCACAGCCCTGCTGGTCAAGCCCAGACACTGACACCGAGCCCAGGGCGGGGACCCCAAATCCCGCCCCCGGCCCAAGCCCACCCCTCAACACTCTGTCCTTCAGCATGGGGATCCTGGTTATCTGTCCAGTCTGGACATCCACCACAAAGAGCTGAGAGACAAAGGGGAGAGATATGTGGAACTTGTCAGATACACACACAAACACACAACAAACATCCCACATGAAAGCATGAAGGATGGAAAAAGCACACATCATGGAAAAACACAAACTCCTTACACTTCAATGCTTTGCAGCACAATAAAAACCTGAGTATTATACTGAATAACTGTGGAATCATTTATTGCATCATTCATTTGATAAATACAGATGTGTGAGGCCCTTCTGCAGTATAACCACTGCAACCACATAATTACTGCATTCTACTTCTGCAAAATTTTTGCCACAAAGGTTTGAAATAAACACCACAGGAACTTTTCCAGAAAAGTGTAATAGGCAACTGGGTCTAATGCGTGGACTATTAAAATCAATCACACAGTGTGAAGGCTGTGTGAATGAACACAGGCCACCTCACCGTGTTGCACTTGGTTCCGCACACCACCTGCCGGTGGTTGAGCCACTGGGAGGCGAACACCTTGTTGAGGCGTCCCAGGGAGAACTGGCGCTCACGCAGGATTCCAGGAAGCCGGCCGGCTGCGAAGCCCCTCAGGCTACGCTCCAGTCGCCACTCCTGCTGCAGCTGTGGGCGGAACTCACGCCCCCGCACGGCCCACACCACTGAGTGCCGCTGCCGCCATGACAGCTGTGCCTGGCGCGATGAGCCCGCCGATGTGCACACACGTTTGTGGGGGGGCAGGCACCAGCCCAGCTGGTAGGGGGGGTTGAGAAAAAGAGAGATTAGGCAACAAGGAAGAGTTAAACAGAGAAGTCCGTGCATTACATTTGGGCTTTTTGGAATGACCCTTGCAGCTATGGATGAGGTCATCTTGAAAATACATGACCCACCAAAAAGAACAAGCAATCTGCAAAACTTTCAAGCACTTCCACAACCTTGAATTTCCAACACTCTCAATGTAATCAAGTGCCTTCAGGGACCCTGACTGTACAAAGGTTGCCTCAACAAAATTACACCATTAAGAGTCAAAAATGCAGGCAATGCCTGGAAAAATGGCAAGGTGAAACAAACAACTGTCGATGGACATCGCTGGACCAGTACAGAAATGGTACTTTCCTTGAAGCAATTTACAGACTTCAACAAAACGTCCTCTTTCTCACTGCAAGTAGGCATGTATATTATTTAAGTGTACAAGCATTTCAGACAGTTCTTGTTATCTTATTTAAGCTTGTTACATTCATTTACCATAGCAGCCTCCCGCAAAATGACAGCAAGACGAGGCAGATACCTCACCTTATACAGGCTATCTGAGCCTATTCTTGTGTGACGAATGAGGGGACTTTCAACACCTGTATAAAATTTGGAGTGTCAATGCTATCAGCCAGCTATTAGCAAGCACTTGACTCTGGTATCAGGACACATCACAAAATTGATCTCTGGCGATGATGAACATATACTATGAAAACACAATCTGTTCACACAGAAAAACCACATAGCGTGCCCTGCAAATGCGTGGATCTGATGTAGCAAACTAATACAAAGGCCATTTCAAAGATTAATTCCAAGACTACAACAGAGTTTAAAAATGGAGTGCATCCAGAATTTTGTTGGCTTACTACGATACACTCAGGTTGGTCAACACTACTTGGTTTTCAGCCAAAATCCCTGGTCCAGGTCACAATGGACCATTGACTTCGGACAGAAAGGCCAGTGGGGAAAAAAAGTCGGCAAAATACTTGCGCAGGCAAAAACGTAGCCGGGTTTCTGGTTGTGATAATACAGCGCAGAGCAACGACCTCTGAAATTTTATTGCAGCAACGAGTGCATACCAATCCACATGAAGTATCTCAATCATGCGGATGTAAAACATTCTATCATAAACGACTTATTTTGGTTTACGTTTGATTATTTGAGCACAAAGCATATACTTCTCCCTAAACTAGTTTAACAATCAACTACCGACAATTAAGGTACCGACAAAGTCGCCCCAATTTGCTGGCACCATTTTATGCAAGTGATAGTATAACTAATAATGCTAGCTCGACTGTGGTGCTGTAAATGAAAACATATTAAAAGTAATGAAAATATCAAAGTATACTAAATTATGTACTGGAAGACATTTCCTGTCGATGAAACACCAAAGAATAGTAACCAAAGTTGTGTTGGATACATTCCAATTGTCAACCAGGGTTGCTATAATAGGTAACACTAGATAGAGAATGTTCTGACAAGTGAAGAAAAACGGCTCACATCCACTTAAGGCAAGAGCTAGCTAGCTAGCTAATGTTAGCCTCCGATTCTGTGTACCATGGCTGCCTAACTTCGATAACCTAATCTAAATTAACGTACAGCTACGGAACATGTCATGTGCCTTTAGAAGACAACCGGCAATACAAGTAACAAGCTAGGTTCAAACTAGCTAACACCAGCGAAACGATTTGCTGGAAAGCAGTGTCGAACAAATTATTGCATTACTGGTATTGCCTAGCCAACTTGGACATCTAGCTAGCAACGCTTGGAGTCGGGTCGAAAGCTCAACGTTCCTAGCAGTTATCTAACGTTAACTAATTTAACTAGGAAGGGAGCGTTAGCTGTTAACCACGCAAATGTAATTAGCCAGCTGTAGACATTCTGGTCGACATTCAAGTTCAATCTAGTTCAGAAGAGTCAATATTGTTAGTGTCAAAACGTAATATGTTGCACTGGATTTATACCCAGCCGTTTTCGTCCTTGTTTGGTAAATAGTTTGCCATGTTAGCCAACTAGCACATGTTGCTTTGTCTTGTGATTTCAAATGCCGACAAAGCTCACCCCTGTCCACAGTACGATCTCATACACTCTGTATTGTCTCCATCTATTCTTGATGACATTTGTGATCTTTTAGCCAATGTTATTATGACTAGCTAGACATCTATACACTACGTTGTACTGCTAACATGGAAACTGTGACACATAACTAGCCAAGTCTGGCTAGTCGATTATGTCAATCAAACATTTGGGAAACGGTAAACCCAACCCAACCCATCTCCGACTTCAGCCTACCTGTTGTTCCTTGGATTCTCCAGCCTTTCTTTTCCTGCTAACTGTTTTTCTCGCCATAATCCGACACACACGGGTCCCTCGCCCACATGGAGGGCAATAGCGACGCCGGGCACTGGATCATATAATGGAGAATTTCTAATTATACTGCTCGGTGTGAAGCAGTGCACTGCAATTGAAGGGCGTTACAAGAACGCAGACCGGTCAAGCTTTCGCCTCCAGCTCGCTAGCATTAGCTAATTAAGCACACAATCGCAGCACAGGTAGCCAGTGGCCCGACTGGCTACTCTCCTACTTTGCCCCCTCCCATCTCCTCAAATCAAACAGTGGGGAACCGGTTAACTTGGTATGCTGGTTATCCGTGATGAGAAAGCAGGGCAAATCATTAACTCGTCTGTTCTAGCTGTCTCGTACACTCTTCTTGCCCTGTTCGTCTAGTCCTCTCTTTGCAAACTGCATCACCAACGGCAACAAGGAACCGCGCGCAGTCGCAGTTAACTTAAACATCAACAACAACAAGGTCAAACGTGCCTGTCTCCGTACGTACGTGCGCGCCCATGATATCACAGTAACGTCATTAGAAATTCTACTTTGGTAATCTCATCTTTCTCTGACGTCACTTCTGCAATATTAGCTTGTGACTTCATGCATCGATGGACTCAGAAATAGCAAATATCCTTCATTTTTAAAAAAAAAAAAAAAAAGAAATGGTCATTATTGTGTAATTTATCTTGTTACTTTTAAAATGGGATAGCACTAAAGTTTCCCTATCTCTCCCATTTTTACCATTTGGTGCCATTTAGAATGTGTTATGTAGGGGCTATAAACAACACTTTTGAATCTTCCCTCTGTAACAGCTCCAGCTTTCCTCTGTCAAGAATTGTGTCAAATGCAAATATCGTAAACAATGAGTCATCTAAAACAGGGCCGAGCAAATGAAAATAAAATTGTAAATCCACCTACCCCCTCGAGGTCTTTCACAATATTTTGATATGCACAACAAAAGATAAACATAATTTTTGTCTGTCACACAGGGCCAAGAGGAAATCTCTCCATTGCAACTGCAGCTCCAGTAGAAGCTCCTGCTAAAGCTGCAGGAATCCTTATTTCTTGCTGACTGTCAGACTTTGGTGGGTCATGACATCCCAAACATTTGTCTTTGACTGCTACATTCAGATACTTTTCTGTAGCTATATTTTCTAAAGTCCTATCCTTCTTGCCCTGACTGTTTTTGCTTTGTTGAGACTGACGCTTCAGTTTGATGATTACAGGACAGCCTCATTTCCTCTACCCACTTCTATTTGAATGCCAGCTTCTGGGAATGTTCTTTTTGCTGATGGCTATTTTTTAATAATCATTACAATAAATATAGCCGCAAGCAATTAAGGACACAGACCTATTGTAATGCACATGAATGAACAGGAGAGTCATAATGTATCTGTTCCTGTCTCAGTTTGGTTGGAATAAAGTTTGATGAAATCTATGATTCTGTTACTATGCTGTATGTTCTTTTACTTAGCACAATGGTCAAAACTAAATGTTTTCATGTTGCACACAAAATTTTTATTTTTATTTCATAGGATTCATATAATATTCAATAAATATAGCTACCAACAATAAATTGGACTAATGTTTATCACAACAATTCTTCAGACCTGAGAAATCCAAATAAATGGGCAAAATCTACCAAAGGATCCTGCAAACTCCACACCAATCCTTCCATCATGACAGAATAGAACATCTGTTGTCATTGTGGGACAAGATGTTTGAAAGAGTGGCTTTTAATGTAGTTTCTTCATGCTCAGTTACATAGAAACATGCTTTGTAATGCACAGTCTAAGTGGTTTGATCATCATTAATTCACACAGTACAGATTCATTACTTTCTGAAGTTTAAGTCATGTTCCATTTGTTAATGTGGTAGTACATAATTCTGTCCAGTAGATAGAGTATGAACCTTTATACTGTGTCTGAAATGTGCTCTCAGTGAATTTGTAGATTTACAGATCCATGATCATGTGTTTTGTTTAAGATGTCTTTTTGTTTACTCTTTATTATGTTATGGCCTCTGAAAGTTGGAAAATTCAACTGAATTCTATAGCGCCCCCCTGGAAGTTTTGCAATTGTCGGGAGGATGCAGGCTTGGGTCCTCTACCTGCCAGGCAAAAAGCAAACAAAAAGTTACCAATATTTGAGAGCATTATGGCCATTTTTCATGAAAATTGTGGAAGGCTAAATAAATAATAATAATAATAATAATAATAATAATAATAATAATAATAATAAGTTACTACCTTCACAAGGTTATTGGTAGGAGAAAAGGTACAACTGTTAAAACCAATGAAATCCACCATCAGAAGTCTGGTTCCAGCAGTTAGATTTCAGGAAACCTCAGATAAGTTATCCAGGCACTCTACAAATGAACATTTGAAGATGAAACTAGTTTCTTGCTGACTGCTCTAAATGTCAGCTGGTCAGGACACAGGAACTTGTCTTTACCACAGAATGGATATTTTTCCAGCTTTTCTTTTGTAGCTCTATTCCAGACACACTCCATGTCTAAGGTTTTGTATGGCTTGTTCATATGTCATTTGATCAGAAAGATAAGTCAAAAACAGCCACGCCTATAGAGCCATTAGATTTAAACATTGGTAAGGAGTTTATCAGGGATTGTATTCATAAAGCATCAGAGTAGGAGTTATTTGGGATCAGGCATCCAACATCCAGACCCCAACCTTATCAATGAGCGAAAAAGAAAACCTGATGCTAGATCAGCATGCTCACACTGAGATACTCTAGGACAGGGGTGTCAAACTGCAGTCCTGGAGGGCCACAGTGGTAGCTGGTTTTTGGTGTGTTTTAGCACTTAATTGATTAATTAAAATCACTGGTTGGCTAAAGAGTCCACACACCTGGTTTCCAAGGCCTAAAATGGCTGCCAATCGAAAGGAAAGAACAAAAACCCGCAGACACTGCGGCCCTCCAGGACTGGAGTTTGACACCCATGCTCTAGGAAAATATGGGCCCAATTTATAGGGAATGTTACAACAGTTCTGTGATCTGCCAATTTTTTTTATTTTGATACAGCTTGTCATGTCCTCCAAGGAAAACCATTGATATTACTTGACTTTCTTGAAGTGGATACCCCTCCGAATAGGTATGGCATAAGTCAGGAATTCTGCAGATGATTAGCATTCTTCTAACAGACTCCATCATGCCATTTCATTATTTTCAGAGATTTATAGCGGTAAGGCTCAGCTAATCAACAGTAGTTGACAGTGGATAACAGCAGAGTTTATCCGATGCAGGGGTGAGCAAGAAAAGCAATATCTGTGTTAGGTGTTTATGCCATCTTCTGCCCTTATTTAAATACACAAAGAAATATATAGTGTCAGACAACACCAACGTTAAAGAAACGTCTTTATTTAAAAAAAGGGAGGTGAAACATTTTCGTGGCAACACTGCTTTAAAAAAACTTACTCCAGCTACTGAAATGGCAGCTGATTCTGAGGGTTGTGCAACCTCAGTGTGCAAATTAGAGATTGTACCGCCAGGAAATTAAACAGAATTAACACATAAGATGATCATCTCTAACAGGTATGTACTCAAGAACCTCAATCATCAAGAACGTTATTTTACTTATTGAGACTCTGACAACGTATATTCTATTCTCTCTATCAATAGCTTTCATGGCCTGTACGGTTAGTTCCCTGTCCAACCAAAGTATACAAATGTAACATGTGAATAACTAGTAAAATGTTCAACACAGTGGTCATTTTCCAAAAAAAAAAAAAAACACAAAAAAACCTTTAAATCATTAATGTCTCGGTTAATGTGATCCATGTCCTATCAGACATTTACTATAGGCTGCTGAGAAGAGAGTCAGGTCGCACATGTCTCAGATAATAAAAATGT
The DNA here is from genome assembly GCA_022829145.1 of Albula goreensis. Classification (NCBI taxonomy): domain Eukaryota; kingdom Metazoa; phylum Chordata; class Actinopteri; order Albuliformes; family Albulidae; genus Albula; species Albula goreensis. Next base: position 19,684,092 of record CM040744.1, read on the forward strand.
GTGATTTGGGCCATTGGTAAAGGTCAGTGTTAAGGTGGAAGATGGTCACACCCCAAAACATGGGGGGGAAGCTTTTCTGAATGTCCACTGCCTGAATGTGACCCACAGAGGAAGACAACACTCCAAATCTTCAAACTGAGGTTCTTTTTTTTCAGAAGTTAAACTACAGCAAAACCAATAGCATTCAACATATTGGCACTTTTTACACAAATGTACTTCCCACAGATCTTGGAAAAAAGTTAAGAGAAACAAGGAAGATGCTATTAAAGTTTCTATGACTGGCTGAAATACAAACTGACAACCAGTTCCACTTTGGGAGGAAAACCAAAAGAGAAGCAAAAAAGAACATCAGAAATCCAACCATGTTTTTCTTATATTGAACCAGAAGATAATAATCAGCTGAGGTTTCAGACATTTCAAATCATCAGAAAAGTTTGACACCTAACACAGCAGTGTAATTGTTTCTCATGTCCAGTACCAACAGGTCTATTCACCCTCCATGGGAGTAGGGGGTGCTGCAGTGGGCCACAGAAATAAAGGTGTTCTTCACCTAAAATACATCACCGGACCTAGTCTCCCATGTGATTCCACCCAATTTTCTATTGCACAAGTGGTTGGTAGTACACCAACAGAAACCTATGATCAAAGTTTTTGATTTTTTTCTGATACAATCCATTAACATAAAAATTAAAGCAGCGTTCACAGTTCACAGTCCTGATCAGTTGAATTTCCTGTACATCGTTTTTTAATCATATACTAGTGTTTGAATGTGTACTTACAAACCCAGTTTAAATAAATGTATAAATGTGTATGACTTCTTTTGTGCAGTTGACAGTTTTCTACTTGCATTATTGTGATGTGTGGTGTAGGTGTGTTTTTTGGCTTTTATATTTTGCATTTTGTTTTGAGTCCATTCCAGTGTTAAGTGCTAAAGGTGCAAGATATTATAACCTAGTCTCTTTTATTCATTTATATTAATTCTACTTATTGTAATGTAGTTCCCAACACATAAAGAAAAAAAAACACGAGGTCTGATAAAATGACTTGACATAAGATAGATGACAGTAACTAGAGACAAATAACATAAATTTTAGAGGAACAAAAATACAACAGATAATGACAATGAATGAATCAGCAGTTACACTCAGAAAGGGCACTTCTGAATTTTCCTTGTTAGTTAGCATTCCGATCCGCGAGGTGTCGATCCAGGTAGATTCTGGTGGAAGGTGTAGGGGTGACGGGGGGCCCCCATCTCTCTCAGTGGCGCACGGTGGCCCCCAAACCACCAAACACACTGCCAGGGGCCGAACGCCTCAAACTGCTGAACAGCGCTTCCTTTGTTTAGTATTCTCGTCTAGTTTTTGCTTTTCTTTTGCTTTTTTTGTTTGTTTGTTTGCTGTGTCAATTTGCATCTGGAAATAACCAGAGAGGGCTGGTCTAGGCTTTGTGTTTGTCTTTTCACATCCCTCTTTTTAAAACTTTCCTTTGAGTTTTTCCTGTGAGTGTTTCCAGTTATATTTTACTGCACTTCCTGTAACACCTCCTCACAGCTTTTTACTTGTATAGAGTGTCTCCCTTTCTCACTCTCATTTCCCACTCTTGAGTGTGCGAGGGCAGAGGGAGACTTTGAGAAGCAGGGAGGAATGAGAGGAAGAGTCTGTGGTGCAGGTTCAGCTGGTGGCTGCCCTGGCCATGAGGTCCTCCAGGGCCTTGTCCTGGTCATTGTTGTGGACACGCAGCACCTCTTTGATGATGTCCTTCTCAAAACCCATCTCCCCAAAACGAGAGACCAGCTGTAGGAACTCCAGGGCCTGAGAAAGAAGAGAAGAGAGGAGGAGAAGATGGGAAAAGAAGGGAGGGAGAAGGTAAACGAAGAAGAGTGGACAGGTTAGGATCAGACAGGGAGGAGTTATGTTTTGCGTCGTCAACTCTGCATTAGCAGCACTGATGCAGTGCAGAAGCAGCCCTGACCTTTTCCTCAGAACACTGGTACATCTCCAAGCACTCCTCCACCGCGCTGGCATCGAACCCTCTCTCGCAGAGCCGCCCATGAACAAACAGGTAATCCAGCACCTGGGCCAAGACAAACAGGGGGGAAGGGATCAGAGAAAGACCCAGCATTAAGACTGAGCACAGAGCATTTCCTATTAGTACAGCAGCTTCCTGAACCCAAACTTTAGCATTTGAAAAAAGCTGACCTCATAAGGCTGCACAAAATGGACTCAATTCATACTTGGTGTTGACCTATCCCAATGGTCATGCTCTGAGTGACAGTGTCCTATACCTGCTCCATGTTCTTGCCCTGTTTCTGCATGGCCCTCAGGACACCCTCATACGGGTAACCCATGGCAACAATGGTCTCCACACACTGCCTCTCTGCGGGTGTCAGGCTGAGCAGGGCTCTGCGCTGTCCCTCCCCTCCACCGAAGGGCACCACCACAGAGCGCGCTGGGGATTGAGGGGTGGGACCAGTGAGTGGGCGTGGTGGAGGCTAGAGCAGGAGAGAGAGAAAAGTGGAACAGTCAGATAAATAGACTATACATAACAAACGGTACTTTACCATTTTTACATCTTTCCATACAGCTCATAGTATTCCTCTCCAAGAGAGTGCAGTTTTTGGTTTCTTTGCTTTCAGACAACCCAGGTTATTCAATACTGTTATCTAAACAAAAGTCAGGGTACAGAGTGTGAAACCATTACCTGTTTGAGGATCCTGTCACAGGTCTGAGGGATTATGACGTCATTCTGGGAGACAGCTGGTCCCATGACTGTGATGACATCACTCCGGGGCATGGTTTGATGCGCAGGAACAATGACGTCACGCTGAGGGATGACCTGACGCATGAAGGATGGGGCACCATTAGTCAGGTTGAATTTCGGGGTGGGGCCAGGGGCGGTGTCATTCAGCTTGGGGAAGGTTAGGGACCTGATGTTGCAAGGGCGGGGCTCCTCAGGTTCGGGCAGGGCCACCTGGCCGTTTGGTTCACGCTGTTGGCCCCTATTGAGTGGTGGCTGGGGTGGAGGCAGGGTCAGGATGCTGCGCAGCTCTTCCTTGTCGTCAATTGTTTTGAGCTCTAGCTTGTCAAAGGGGTCCTCCTCGCGCTCAAACTCAGCCAGGTCGAGCCCCTGCTGGGGGGGTGGGCGTGGGCTAGGCCGCCCCATCGAGGGGGCGGGTAGAGGGGTGAGGATGGCGTTGTGACTCAGACCCACCAGCAGGGGGTTGAGCATGGGTGGGGGCAGGGGCAGGGCCTTGCTGTCTGCCTGTGGCCTGATTCCTAACTCCACCTCCTTTTCCTGCGACGGTGCTCCACCCCCTCCTCTCAGCTTGCTCTGAGGCTCCGCCTCCAGCTGTATCTTCTCCTGGGCTGCTGCCTTTGCCGCCTCAAGCTCCGCCCCCCATCGAACCACCCGATGCTCCAGGGAGAAGTCATACTGCAGGGGGAGGGTAGGGGGTCAGCGCTCTCCTCAAACAGCAGTGTCAGATTTGATCATCTGCTTATTCACAATTATAAGCTTATCATCTGAACATCATTCACAGCAGATTTTAAGGCAAAAACAAAGCACAACAGACCCTATGGCTCTCCAGGGGAGGACTAATGAACATGTTTCTTTTCTGCTGTTACTCTGCATTCTACTTAGCTTTTTGCACCAAAATAATTTTACATGGTTCCCACTTTACACAATGCAGTGTTGTACAGTGTTCATCAATTTAGAGACACATAAGGGGATGTCTTTCTCACCTCAAACTGGCCTAACACAGAGGTACAGTCTGGGAGACAGAACCCAACAGGAAGCCCCACTTTGGCTGGACTTCTGAACTTGTCACCGATCTTGAATGGAACTTGATCCAGGTAACTGCAGGGTCCTGAGAATGGAGGACAGGGAGAGGGGGAGAGAGCAAAAAGCAGCTCAGGGGGAACAGTTAAAAGCAGTTACCATTTTCTACCAGTTCTTCACTGACATCAGCCTACCATTGTATTTTGCTCAAAAACCAAACCATTTGACTGGCTGAAACAAGTCAATAACTGATTACTAATTCTGTGTCACAATACCTCATTTACCTCATTCATTGAACCCACAAAAAACACAACAACTATTCAACTAAGTGAATCACTGATAACATACTGTGTTAGCAGTGACACCATACACTATATAAAACCCTCAGGGAGATTCTCTAGGACAGTAAAAAGTCCTTTCATACATTCACTTAACTGAGAACAGGAATACAAAATGTACATTTTGATCATGGGTAAAATTAAAATGGACTCATGTGTTCCCAGCTATCTGCTGAGAAAGTGTTCTGATTCAGACTGTCTTGCAAAGTGTGCTTTCTGCTGAGTTGGGTTAAGTGCCTTCTTCAAGGTTACAAGAGCAGAAGCCCACCTGAGAATCGAACTTAAAGCAATCTAATTAAAGACCAATTTCTATAAATATCACAACGCTCTCCTGTATGCATTCAAAGTGGATGAAATGAAGGTACAAACTGTATCAGGGTACAAACTCAATGTACAAACTCACCAGAGTTTTGAAAATCTGACCCTGAGTTCCGTCCAGCCATTTAGTCTATTAAAAAAAGAGAGAAAGCAAAGACCAATTGAGAAAATGTGAATTATTTAATGTGAATTATTTAAATAGAGAAAACCTTGTATTGGGGCAACTTTCAATACCAACAACCTGTACAGTAGTCACACACAATATATTACATATTTTGTACTGACCGTAAACTATAAGGTACTTATACTTATATAACAAACATCTACCATAAGCTACTGAGATACACACAGAGAAACTTAGTTTTTAAGTCACTGTGGATGAGGCAATATATTAAATGTAAACATAAAGAGGACATTTTGTACAGTGCATGAACTACCGAGACACAGAACATCTGCCAAAGGCTGCAGTAGTCTTTGTCACACCTTGAGTCCAAAGTTGAAAGGTGAACTCATGGCCCTTTGTCATGGAAACTGTCATTTAATCTAAACTGACTTTTTTGGACCAGTGCAGTAGTGCTAACTCAGTAAAAAAAATGTCTTGGCTGATCCTGCAGTTTTGACCAGGACTGCATTATAAACTCTTTTTGCAGCGCTAACGGCTAAAGCTATAAAGACAGCACATTGACCAGGGCATTCCTTTCATGACATTTTCTGTATAACAGTCATTTCCTGGCATGTAAATACAAAAGAAGGCTTGTTTACAGTGTGAGAGAGAGACAGATCTGAGGTAGAACGTGGCTGTGGAGATGCTCAGTGGTTTGGGAGGCACCAGGCCCACTCACCAATCTGAGGTGAGCTCAAAGAAAACTGAAGGAACAGGATTACAGCGACAGCCTGCACAAGCAGCACTGGATGAAAATGTTTCTGTCACATTAATTTCTCCACAATTACTGACAAAGTGGTTTTAAGAGGGTGAATTATCCACAGGAGAAATTAATTTGTATAACTAAAAACAATTTCCCATATTGGGGTTGGACCATGACCAGGGTCAGGATTTATGGCAGTAGGCATCACAAGTGATTGGCAGGAATACAAGCCAGCAGAGAAATGGCATCAGAACACCCTCCACATCTACATGCATCCCAGCACCCACAGATCTCTGGCAATCAGACTACAGAACCTTAAGATAAATCTTGGAATGCCTACACCAACTGTTCTCTAAATATCAGTGAAACTAAACAGCAGGAAACCTTCAAAAATGAACTAAATTAATGTGGCTTGAAGAGAGGTCGCTCCTAATCCCCAGTGATGGTTAGCTGGAGATGAAGAACAAAAGAAATGACACAGAAATGAAACAGTGACAATCCTTTGGAAAGACCAGCAGACAATCTGGAAATCGGTGAGGCTTACCAACGACACAAAGGACAGCGTTTTGCATTCATAACCAAGAATGTTTAGAACATGTCTCACCACGAACAAACCCTGACAAAGAATCTCGAGGTTGGAGGCGCCAACCTTGCCATGCCCAAATGCAACACACAACAATAGAGTTGAGAAAGCAGGGGGAAGGAGGAAGTTAATAAGATTAATACTGTTTAATGCAGTTTTTATCCAGATAATTACTGCTTCAGCACAAGTTCATAACCCAAAAACAAAAAAATTGTAAGGCTTTTACAAATGGGCAAAACACAAGACAAAGGGTTTTATATACAAGTCACACTACATTTTAGAATGAAATACTGGATCATAAGGAGCTGTGAGCAACCATACTCACAGGACACACAACTGAATGGGTATAGCTAAGTTTCTGCCTTTTTGCCGGTTTGCTTTTTAAAGATTCTTGTCTAGGGCACTGGCGGAGAGCTATGCCATCTGTTGAGTGTGGAAGTGCGCTGTGGTTTAAGCTTTTTGATGCTGAAAACAAAGGGCCTCTTGTCACTGAACCAAAGAAGTCCGATACCACAAATAAACATGTAATACAATGCTAAGAACATCAAATGCTGCCCGAGGACCTTAATGAAAACCAGTAGTCCAGTATTTTTACTAACTCACAGAGCTGGATGACCCTGCATTCGAAATGCAGAGAAAATCCACAGTACATTTTCAGCTTCACCACAAATTTTCACTCCCCACAAACGAAAACGTCAAGTAAAAATCGGAATATAAGGGGACAATCCACTGCAATCTACGACAAAACGTTCTCTCAGCATTTAGTCCAAATCTAAACACAAAGGATGACATATTTGCTACACATTACAGAAGTGGGCGTGGCAAGGCAGGGTACGCGTGTTCTATGCATGTGCCTTCCAAGAATGTAGTTCTCTAAGTTGGCAGTCGGCTATCCTTCTTAGCTACACTGTGACCGAAACGAACTTATCTGACAAGCTAATATTAAATATTAACAGTGGCGCTAGCACGATGAACACAAAACGGCATACTAATTTTCTGATCACGACCAACGAAAAATACAAATCAATGCAGGATTCCAGATTTCTGCCAACCCAGCTGTGCTGGCGGCGATGCTATTGCATAACAAAAGTGTTTATAAAATTCCCCAAAGGAAGATGTAGCTCACTGTAAGTTAGCTTTGCTGATTACGCGGTGGATAGGATTACCAATTGACTGCACAATTAACATTATTAATAAAATGTTAAAAGGAGCTGGTTTCGCGATGATACTACAAATATTGACGTTATTAATTCATATTGCTACCGTTAGCTAATATCAAAGCACAGATGGCTTGATAGCTAAGCCCATTTAACTTTGCCAACAGCACACATGGTTCGAACTATTGAAGGCTTCACATAAAAGATGGCAAGTATCTCATAATCGATAAACATATATATAGGTTTCTTCATAGACTGTTAACTAGGTAGCAGACGTAATAAACTTGCAAATTCAGCTCACTTATCTGCTAGCGTTGGCTTTTTTAAGCCGTGTTGCTAGCCATAGCGTTAACGTTAGCTCTGTAACTTGTCACCTTTGTGCGTACGTCTGTTAGCTAAGAAGCCCAGTTAAAACATGGTAAAGACCATCTGACGGCCAGGCAACGGAATCCAGTGACACATTACCTAGTCGGCAGTCTGACAACAACATGTTAAGAGCCGGATAGGCTAGCTAGCACTGAACGCCCATCAATAAAGTAATCACAAAATATGGCAACTAAGTTAACGCTAGCTATCGATAGTTAGCTGGGGGAACATATTAGTTGCCTATGCTAGCTACAACTAGAATAAACGTAGCATTCACCAAAAGCTAGTATAAATTTTGATTCAAACGGACATTTAATAGTATAAACCATATTTTCAGTATCAAAACGTGTCTGTAAAATAAGTACTAAAGAATCGTTCAAAGACAACCGGAGTTCGAGGCTGGCTAACTGCTATCAAGTTCCTCACTCCACTGTTAGCTCACAAGAAGAGATTCACCAGCTTGACAGCTTCAGTCCTCATTCTAAAATGCCACACTGACCCTCTCACCTGTATCTTCTCCGTCTTGCGTCTCTGAAAGTCTCCCCACTCCCTCCGGTGAAGAATCAAACTGCTCGCGCTCCTTTAAGCAAGTTCTAATCAAGCCGACATGTATTTCCTGCATCATCGTAGGACGCCATTTTTGTTTGTCGGATTCCCCACCTCTCACTTCACTCTTTCGAATGCCAACTCGGCGCTAAATGACTGACAGCAATCTGAGTCAATAGCAATACATCTAGCTATTGCAAGCTTATGCTTAAGAGGGTGTGGAAACTGTCCAGTACAAAATTTCCCACAATCAGAAATATAACGCATTTGTTAAACAATAATTTTATCAAAAAAGGTAGTGAATCCACTGTTTCAGTATCCTATGATGAATTCTAACATAATAAAAAACCAAGAAATATGTGTATTAAATATTCTTTTAATATACAATTTTTAAATTACACACTTAATTTTCTTTTTAACAAAACAGCACTTAAAAATCATAATCATGGCCACTTTTAAATTTGTTACATCTTGCTACATGTATGTTTTAAGTGACGTTAACTTTTCCAAATCAACTAGGGTTATAATGTAATTTAATATTTGCCAACCTCCGTGCATATAGCAGTTATGGACTAAAAAGTGAACTCCTGAGCATTCACTAGAGGCGCCATCTGCTGACCAATGAGCGAAACAATGATTGCGTGTGTAAATTCACTCTCCAGATATAAGATTATGTTCATATAGATTTAAACGTTTGACTTTCCGAGTGAATTTACTTACCATCGTTTAAGTAGCTTCATGAGACCCTATACAAATGTATTTTAACCAAGTATGAAGGAAAAACAACCCAGTGCATCCTGCCAGGAGCTGTGATTGTCACATTACACACTTACTTATCCACATTTGGAGAGGAAAAATGTTTGTTTAGGGTTCTGAATGTAAAATTTCAGCGTGACGCATTACCAATCCCACCCCAGAAAAAAAATTAGCCATCAAAACACTGCAGATTGGTGCAATGCCACAAAAGTCATGATCCTCTTCATGTACAAAAAAGGGAAACCTTTATTCCCAGCACTTTATTTCAGTTGTTTGATGGGAAGCTTAGAAAATATTCTTAACTAGATTAGCCATTGGAAGAGGCATGCTGCAACACCCTCTCTTACACATGCACACAAACACACGCGCACACGTTTAGAGAATGGCATTTCTCAGTACTTCCTGAATAGATTTTTAGGTGAATGAAAGGCAGAGGTAAGATGCCTCTATCTGCTGACTGCTGTAGAATGGTATTGGTAGGAAGGAAGAGCGTGTTTAAGTATTGCTTCCTCTGCTATTCAGCTTGACATGGACTGGAAGGCAAACGGCTGGGGGAGACAAGCACATAGACAGCATGCAGAAGGCCCAGGGGAGGTGACGCCCTCCCTGACAGGCAGAGACAGTGATGGTGTCTCAGTCAAACCCTGGATTGGTCTGACAGGTGACATCTCAGCCCTTTACAAAGCATCTGTCTGTCCCAATCAATCAACCCCTCCATCAGTCACAGCTATGGAGGTCAAAATGGTCGGCACATGTGTGATATTTAGTGTATCAGTCAGTGAAGCTAAATGGGAGTTTGTTTGTGTGTAAGTTTGTGAGTTTTAGTGGATGAGTGTGTCACTAAGTGGTCAGTAAGTGGTCCAGCATGAGGCAGTGTATGTCAATGTGTGTGTGTGGCTCCATGTGTCAGTGAGCCAGTCTGTTACTGTTAAGTGAGTGTGTAGCTTACAATGTCAGTGGGGCAATCTGTGGCTAAGGGTATCAGTGGGTCACAGTGTGTGGTTCCATGTGTCAGTGACTGAGTTTGTGGCTCCTTGTGTCAGTGAGCCAGTGTGCGGCTATGAGTGTCAGTGGTACCACGTGTGACTGTATGTCAGTGGGCTAGTGTGTGGCACTGTGTGCCTGTGAGTGTTTGGATCTATGTGTCAGTAAGCCAGCTTTTGGCTTTGTGTATCAGTGAGCCAGCAAGTACATCTGTGCTTCAGTGGTACAGTGTGTGGCTTCTTGTGTCAGTGGGCCAGCATGTGGCTCTGTGTGTCAGTGATTCAGCATTTGACTCTATGTGTCAGTAAACCAGCATTTTGTCAGTGGACTAGCGAGTGAGTGTCAGTTGCTGTGCTGTGGGGCAGGTGAGGTAGAGCTGCAGGTGGGCTCTCATGCTGCACACACACTTGGCCTTCAGCTCCATGATCTCCTCAAGCTTCTGCACATAGTCTGTGAAGTCCTACAGGAAGAGAATGAGAAGATGAATATAACCTCTTCACATCATGCCTCAACAGAGCAAAATACTTTATGAAGCTGTGAGACATCATCAAAGGGATGATGTCAATAGCTGTTATCGAATGAGTTTCTAACTACCATCGGATTCATCTCCTTTCAACAAAACCCATTTTTAAATAAGGAGAGCACAGATGTGAACACTTGAATCGTCTTGTAAATATCACTACTGCTAATTTCAAAGGTAGGATGTCTCCGGGTGAATGTATAGACTGTAACTAAAGCTGTCAATGTTGTTCTGCAAAGCCATTTGATATGTGGTAAGCGTTCTGGCACAAATTGGATGATGGGTGGGAGCTACATATTGCTGGTGGTTGAGGACAGTTTCCTGTTTAATGTAAAAGCTTTGAGATAATCAGATGACAGGCCCTGTATAAATGAAGTCACATGTCAAAAAACTGATTACAGACATGTTCTTACCATGCTGTGCTGTGAGCTCAACAGCACCTCCTCTCTGCGGAGTAGTGTCTCCATCTCCTCCAACTGCTCACAGTGGGCCTGTACTACCAGCCTTCTAGAGAAGAGAGGGGAGAGAGAGAGGGAGCAAAAAAGAGAAGCACAGAGACAGAGGGGAAAAGAAATGGACAGGATGGCAGAAAATAAGGGATGAGGTACAGAGACAGACAAAGAGAGAGAATGGACAAGGAAAGAAAGAGGCACATTAATCAAATTCATGGTTGCATCATAATGACGGCAAATGCACATAAAAGCAACTCAGTGCTAAATTAACAACAGTAAAACAAAACCCCTTCCCTCCGATGTGTAAGGAACAAGGCTCTGTAGAGGCCTCACATATATCTTCCATATTTATATACAGGATAGGCCACTGTGACATTCCTTCACCCTATGCCTTCAGTAGCAGGGAAACAAAGTGATTCTAAATCAATGGACACCCCAGTGACATCAATGTGTCATTTGTGATGGATGAGCAAGATAATGATGTCTTAACCAGAGACAATAAGGTTCACAACAATAATGGACTGTGAGACATTTTTCTTTCTGAAAACCTGTTTTTTTTTTTTTTTTTTTTTTTACATTTTATTGTTACTCCAGTTTTCATTGTGGATTTCTTACCCTATTTCTACCATTGCTGTAGAATGAAAACCCTATATTTACTCTTCATTTTTTACTTGAACCACTTTTGGCTGCAAACTTTTGCATGAAACATGCTAAATAAGTGAAGTTTATAGTAAACATTATTAAAATAAATGTCTTACACAGTGAGAGGAGAGACATAGTTGGTGTGCATACATACTGCGCTAGCTCCAGCCCCTTCCTGAGTGAGCGTGTGGTCCCGGTGATTTGGGGATATGAAGGTGCAGTAGGGCCCTCCCCTGGGCTTCCTGATTTCAGGACTTCCTGTGCAAACCCTGGTCTCTCCAGCACTGCCCTCGTGAGCGGGGCAGCCCGCTTTTCCTGCACGTCGTCTGGCACTGGGTCTGATGGACTCTGCTGTGCTGGCACTGGGTTTGAGGGTGCTGTACCAACAGATACAGACAGCAAAGGCACAGGTTTGAGTAGGGTGGCCATGTGCAGGACACGAGGCGTGGCCCCTGACGAGGGGGGTACAGTTGTGGAAGGCTCTGATTGGCTCTGACTGCTCAGCTCTGGGGGAGAAAGGGTGTGGCTGTCTTCCCTCACTGCAGACTCCCGCGTGTGGAGGACTCCAGGGGGTGGTGGGGCCCTTCTAAGGCCCAAACCATCGATTTTGTGCTGGGCTGAGGTGTCCAGGAAACTGCACGGGAAAGGAATCAGGCTGACAGTGGGGTCCTTGGCCGTGCTCATACCTAAAATGAAAAATCAGTCAATCACGATTCATTCATATCACTGTGACAGTTTCAAGTGATAATAACATACCAAAAACAGGTACAAAACAAACAAGAAAATGAAAAAATTTCAACCAAGTAACAGGACTAACAACATTTATTTTTTTGACAAATACCCATAAAACCCAATTTACATCTCAGTTCATGTTTAAAGGACTTATTTAATGAGACTTACACTTGATGCAGAGGAGAGCATCATCCAGGTTTACTCTTTGCTGACCCCTGTGGCCACCTGGTCTCACTGCAGACTCAGAGTACTCCCAGTAGTTCCTGACATCCATCAGGGCATCCAATAGCAGCTGAGGATTCCCTGTCCCACCCCTTTCCTCACTGCCCCCCTCTGGAGAACAGGAGGCGCAGCAGAGGAAGGAGTCTGTGGCTGGCCTCCTCTCCACCTGCAGCTGAGAGATTGAGAGGGGGTCCATGACGGAGGTGGAAGTGTCTGCACCTGAGGCAGAGTCAGAATCATGTGAGGGCAGAGTCGATTGTGGAGTTGTGGCTGCTGCTCTCAAGATCTTCCTGTCACTGCTATGTGGGTCTGAACCTGTCAATGATACCATGTCCCGAGTCTCTTTGGCTGTCTTAAGTGAGGTCAATGGTACATCTCTAGGACTGGTTTTCCCGCTCTCCCTCCTCCAGTTCTCCATCAGTGGTGTGACAGAGGTGGGGGTGGAGGTTGACAAAGGAATATTGATTGAGTCCCTTGACGGGGAGCTGAAGGGTAGACACAGGGGGTCCCCTAACCCACACAGCATCCCCAGGGCCTCCGGAGATGGGGAGTTGGTGTGTTTAAACTCAACCGACAGGTTGTTGAGGTCCTCAGGCTTTAGAAACTCATTTGTTCTGGGTGGGGAGAGAGGTTGCTCTGCTGGGACATTGTTGTTGTTGCTGTTGCTGCTGCTGCTCTCTGATGACAGGTAAGGGCCAAAGTCTTCATCCTCTGTACTCCAGTCCGAGTGTGCTGGACCGCCACTCCCTCTATCTACCTCCCTCTCCCAGCTCTCTGTGTCATCCCTTGCTCCAGGTCTCCGCCTGTCCACAAGCCCCAAGCTCTCCCTGGCTCCAGCGCTAATTTGAACAGGCCCGTCGTAATATCCCTCACCTGTGCTTCTACTGCTCCCACTGCTACTTCTGAACTCTGTAGCCCCTGAGTGGACAGGGTGCTCCCTGCTGTCACTCTCCTCCCCTGCTTTGGGTTGTAAGGGAGTCGCCTGACCAGAGACAGTTGTTCTCCCCTCTTTGGCTCCCTCCTCATATTCCTCCAACAGCTGGTCCACTGGCGGTTGGGCCCACCTGGAGCCAAGCAAAGCCACCGAGGGCTGGAACTGCTGTAGCTGCTCGTGATACCTCCTCAGGTGCCTTTCTCTCTCCATCTCCTCCCTCCCTGTGTCTGTCCCCTCTCTCCCAGTGGAAGAGTGATGACAATCTCCATGACCCTCAGCCCTTCCCCAACCTCCCAGCGTCTCTAAGGAAACAGTCTCTTTCCACACCGGCCTGGCCCATGACCGTGACCTCACTTCCTGTCTGGCAGAGTCCATGCCACCACCGCACCTGTCTACTCCTTCGCTCCCTTCTTCTTCCTCCTGTCTCTCACCCGTATGTTGCCGTGTACCCCTCCCCCTTGCTACAGTCCCCCTCAGGGGTGTCGTGTAGTCCAAACGGATCTCTTCTGGGTCCCCTCTCCACTCTAACCCTGCCAGAGCTTTGGGGGTAGAGCACACCATGGTGGCCCCAGGTGAGAATATTGGGGGTGCATGAGAGAGGGGACCTGAACCCCTGGACTCCCCATACACCCCCAGTTTCACCTTTTTGGAGGGGCTTTTCCCACGGATGCCATTTTTGTTATGTTTTGGGGATGGGGTAGACAGCGCTTTGTGCCCCGGCCCTCCATGGCTAGGGGAACTCTTTCCCCCTCTTTTCAGCTCCTTTACCCTGGGAAAGGAAAATGAGACAGCACATACTTTAGAGATGCACTTTGCCACAATGTTCCTTTTCTAGTATTGCAGTATTGCAGTTGATTTGTCTGTGAACATGAAAAGATGCGACAATGAAAGTGAAATGTCTTTTCTTGCAACTGTCATATTAGCTAATTAACACATGTAAACATAATGGTTAAACTAATACCAGTGAATGCATGAACAGAATGAATAAATGAATGAATGAAAGAAAGTACAAATGGTGAGTACTCACCGGTTGGCATATCGCAGGGTGTTAAGGGTGTGTTCAGTTGCCAGGTGACACGGAGAAATGTTGGCTATCATGCAGGTCTTAGAATTCCCAATAAAGGAGTCTTTCAGCACCTGAAAAAAAGACATGCTGATAAACTTTAGAACAGATGAGAAACATGAAAAGAGCATCAAGAAACAAAAGCCTCAAAACAGTTTATAGATGGTCTTTAAATTCATGTTTTATTATAAAATTATATATTTTATAATTTTCAGTAAAATGTGTACCATATTCTAGAATGGTCATTTAGTATATTCTAGAAAGGTTTAAATGCTACACTACAGTGGTTCTTTAAAGCCTATACTGTATTGAAGCATTAGTTACTGACATGAAATGGCCGACTACTCGTGTTTACCTGTGTGAGTTTGCTCTGTCTGAATGGAGTATGAGACTGCTCCTGGTCTAGGGCCCGGATGCACTCCTTCAGCTGGAACAAGAGAGAAAACAAACCAAACAAACATCAATGTTTGTACAGTCAGTTGAGTGTGAATAGTAGTACTCAGTAGTGGGCTGTGTCCATGACTCAGAGATACAGAGATAGATCATATTATATTGACATTCTGTACTCAGATGTACAGAGTTTGATTACAAGCATAATAATTATTTATTTTTACGTCATCGCAAGTTTCCTGCATTATTTTTCTGAGCAATGCCGGTGTTTAATTGTTTGTGAAGTCACTCCTCTGACCAACATCAAACCAAGTGACCTTCCAAATGGGGAATCATAAAGATCTAAGTAACTTAACCACACAGAGGGTGAATAGGGTTCAGGGAAAGTTATGTAGACACTCACACAGAGTAAGATTCACAGAGAGTGCTGTACTCATGGATACATACAGTGGGAGTTAGCTTAGAGAGTACAGTATTCAGATACAGACAGTAAGGGTTAGCTTAGAGAGTGCTGTACTCAGATACAGACAGTAAGGGTTAGCTTAGAGAGTGCTGTACTCAGATACAGACAGTAAGGGTTAGCTTAGAGAGTGCTGTACTCAGATACAGACAGTAAGGGTTAGCTTAGAGAGTGCTGCACTCGGATCCACAGTAAGGGTTATCTTAGAGAGTGCTGTACTCAGATACACAGTAAGGGTTAGCTTAGAGAGTGCTGTACTTACTGCCAGGAGACTCTGGTTGATCTCAGCTCCCTCCATCCTGTTCTGTCTGCCTGGGTCCCTTGTGTCACATGCTCTCTCGCTACCCGCCAGGTCCACAAAGGAGATCCTTCCCACCAGATAACATACCACCTCTGACACCATAATTCTGCTTCAATACTCCAAATATCAACTCAACACCCCCACCATTTTGCTCAACATACCCTGTACATTTCACACTGAACATTTTGCTGTGTGGCTTTCAGAAAAAAATCCACATCTTTTCATCTACTCTTTAATGATGCACTGTCACTATCAAAAGCTGGATTTCCATAAGAGACACCATGGGCTAAATGTTTCATGTCCTTGAGTGGGTTTATGACTTGTGAAATTAAACATCCATAGCAAGTCATGCTAAGGCAGCTTTTTCAATGTCGGGTCCTGATCAGAGGGACACACATTTTGCATTTAACACATTTTTCATAATATATTCATCTGCACTTCATAAATATTTTACCTTATATTATAAATAAATCTTATTTATTTATTCATTTACCCTTGCTGCAGCTGTCACTGCTATGACAGAATAGCTGCTGTTCCAGTGACAACTGACTCAGTGGTGCCCCTGCCTAGCAGAGTGAACAAGAGTACTGCAGGGAATAAATCCCATGTAGAGGACTAGCAGTCTCAATTGGGAAAACTCAACAGTGACATATCAAAATTCCAGAATCCAGGGAGTCAATGAAGCTCTGAAACCAGCAAGATCTGTGGGTGGAAAACAAGTGTCTTTTGCAGGTTTACACTTTTTTATATAAGCCTGAATAAAAGAGTGTCATTCAGATCAATAAACTTACCAAGTTTAAGGAGGTGATCAACACTTTCTCACCAACCACATCAATTTAGTGAAGGCAGATATTCAAACTGGCGACAGAACATCGGCTATAGAGAGTCATGCATCAGATATACCACAAAGAGCCTTCTGAGACAGTCTAAGTTGGCACGTGAGGCAGCCACTGCTAAAGTAAGTGCTCTTCCCAATAAAACCATTTGGGTTCAGAGACTTGTGGGTCAAAGGGGAATATGGCCAAAATGGATCAGGGTTAGCTCAATTTGCCCTCTGTAATACACAACTAGAGCGGATAACAGGACAAGGCCCTGTTTGATCTGCTCTCTGTCAACATATGCAGGTGGGTGTGGGGGTAGGGTGCTGGGGCTGACCTTCCCACCAGTTGCTGCATTCGGTCCCTCAGATGGATCTGCACCAGGGCGTGGGAGCGCGATGAATCACAGTTCACCCCACTCATCCCTCTGCTCCGCCCCCGGCTGCCCCAGGAGATCACCTGCAGGACAGTGAGGAAGACAAGGTAGAAGAGTACTTAAGTTTTATCTGTTAGCAAATTAATTTGGAATGTTTGCATGCATCATCTAACTATAATTAAGGGAAAGGACACAAAACAGGACAGGAAAATAATTTACATGAAATAAACAGACAAAATCAATTTTGCCATACAGAATGGGATAACAGAATTACAAATTACTGTAGAGGAAAAGGAAGAGTCATAGCACAAGAAGAACTGGGAACTGGAGGATAATGGTATGATTTTAAACGAATGAAAAAAACAACAGCATTTTCAACAGCTAAGCCAATGGAAATTAAAGCTGCATGGAACATTAAGACATTAACATGGACATGAACAGTGTTGTGTGGTCTTACCTCCAGAAGAGCGGCCACAGACTGCACCTCCACCTCTCTGAGCCCCGAAATCTGAACCACTCCCTGACCATCCTCCCTAGCAAACAACCTGAACACAGAGAGGAAGAGAGAGAGACAGACAGAGAGGGCGGGGGAGCAAGGGAGAGAGTAAGAGAGATGGAGAGAGAAAGGGACAGAAGACAAGGAAAGCAGAGGAGAGGGAAGACAGATGTCAGGAGGTAGAGAGTGAAAATGAGAGAAGGAAATAGAAAGAGAAATTGATGAGAAAAGGTAGGAGAGAAATGTGAATAGAGAGAAGCAGAGCAAGGGAGGCACAAAGAAGAAACAATAAAAGAAGGAAAAAGAAAACAGGGCAATGAACAGGGACAGGACAAGAGAGGGAAGGCAAGAGAGGTGGATGGAGGGTGAGGGAGGGAGAGAGAAATAAGACAGAGTGGTTTAATACAATCAATACAATCAATTCTCATTCTCTCTTCTCACTGACTGAGAAGAGAGAATGCAGAGGATGTGGCCTAGGCCCGGGGACAAGTGCCTCACCGTTTCCTGTGATCCAGCAAGTCGTACAGCTGCCCGCAGTAGATCTCGAAGAAACTAACACAGACATAAATTGGACCCAGACTACAGACGAGACCAGACCCTGACCCGGCCTTGGGCTGTGCAAGCCGTGCAAAGATGTCATGGGCTGCCAGTGCATACAGCCCCGGTCTCCGCGGTGATGACCCCAGCATGGTGTGTGTCTTTCCTGCACCAGTCTGGCCATAGGCAAAGCAGGTGGCCTTCCCCCTGAAAGAAGAAAGGGATGATGTCCATCATCTTTTTTGTAAAAAATGGTACCATACAACTCACAAAGGCAAGTACCCCTGATACACTGGAACAGCACATGCAGTTCATTACTTCAGACAAGCATCACTTGTCAGGCTCATATTTATGACATCATAACTAGAAGCCTCATTAGTGCTCCACTCTGAAGTGTTGTAACTCTGCCCAGATTCCTGGGGAGTTCTAATAAACCAATGTCAGTTATTATTTCTGATGGATCCCACAATAGGGTGGGTGCACCCATTAAAGATCAGTACCCATTAAATATGTGCTGGATCAGGGGCCAGGCAGTCTTCTTGTATATGTCTTCATTTGTGCAGGCTTCGCTGAAAACTTCATCAAAGTAAAACTCATGCTGAGGACAGGGAGAGAGGAAGTTAAGAAAGAGATATGCAAAACTAAAACTGGCTGCATATGTCAATTTTTGTTACACAATAATTTGCACTGTTTCATGACTTTCGTTTTCACATCTTTTGTGTTCATGATCAATTCAATAGACAAGTCTGGTTTCACACTGTAGTGTTAGAAAGGGCACAATATCGTACAGTGTCACACGAACACTCCACATACCTTGAGTATTCAGCTGATAAAACTTGTGCATGTATGGGAAGAACCGTGAATCACAAAAACATTTGGTGGACTGCAGACAGCACACCCTATCAACCATATTGTATTACATTAGTGAGTCTTGTGTCAGTCCTGTGCCAGCCCCTCTGCAGTGATATCAAACTTTAAGTCCTGGCAGCCCATAGTGTCTGCTCTTTTCCATCAGCAGTGAATTTGAGCCTTGGAGACAAATTGTGGGGATTCTTCAGAAGATCATTATATTTTACATTAAAGTTTAGGTATGTAGCAAATGCTTTTTTTGAGCTACTTTTGGATTAGTTTTCCCAATATGTTCATTTATACGGCCTTAATGTATACATTCTTAAGCACTTTAAATGAAGTACCTTGCTCAAGGGTACAATGGCAGTGGCTAAAGCCAACAGAGACTGCAGCCCTCCAGGACTGGAGTGTGACAGCTCTGTTCAGCTCTGTGGGAAGCAGACAGTGTTTGTGATTGTGACAGTGAGTGATTAGCAAGACGCTGCCGCACCTGCAGGACATACTGAGTGAGGTCCACCGCCTCTTTCTGCTCGTGCACCAGCACTCTGTCTCTGTCCCCCGCGGTAACTACGTCTGTCTCTCCCCTCCTCTCTTCTGACCTGCTCAGCGGTCTCTTCCGCACGCACACACGAATCCTTTCTGCTGCTGATACTGATGCCTGACCAGTCAACTCCCTGACACACACACACACGCACAAACACACACATATGCATGTATGCATATGAACACACCCATATATTATATAAGCATAATCACACACACATTTACAAACACACACATATGCGAACATACAGACACAGGCATACATTCATACACAAACGCACAGACACAAAAATTCCAATGGTAGAAAAGGAAATGGAATAATAGTATAAACCAAGCTACAGTTTATGTCTGTTTTCATCCATTGCAGTTACATTATAGCCATTTAGCAGGTACCCTAATCAAGAGTGACTTACAATGTGATATCTGAAAGACTAATCTTGAGCAGAGCTAAAATAATAAATAAGGCGACAAAGCTTAAGGGGACCCAATAAAATGAGAATGGCTGTATGTAAAAATTAATGGTGCTACTGCTCTCTGCAGGAATAGAAGGACAGCAAATAGTGAGACGGCTGAGGCCATATATTAGTGGTTGCTTAGCAGCAGCTGTAATGGCAGAAAAGAGTGGGCCCTCACCTTGTAGAGAAGGCAGACGAGGACATGGGAAGGCCATAGCTGTAAGATGGAGTGCGTTTCACTCTGTACACCTGGGCCACCTCCTGTTGTAGCCGTGACTTCCTGGGAGATGGGTCTGCCAGTCCTTTCTCTTCCCTTGTCTTGCTGTTCCTGGATTTTACTTTATCAATGTGACATCTATGGGTTTTCTTGTCGATGCGAGCGCTGCGTTTAGGGGTTCCTGTTGGAGTATGGGAACTCTGTCTTTGTGTTTCCCTGTTAGTGTGGACATTTCTAATTGGGGTCTCTCTGTCAGTCTGAGGTCTGCAGGAGGGTGTGTGTGTGTAATCGGCACAAGGGTTGCGAGTTGCTTGCGTTAACTTTGTTGAGTGGGCACTGAAGTCGAGCTGCCTACATGGCGGGGGCTTCCTGTAAGGACATACAGCTTCTGTGGACGCCCCTCTATCTTCCTTTTCATCACTATCATCTTCATCCTCGATGCCCTTGACCAGCTGTACCAGGTGGAATAGCCGGGTTCGATCCATCATGTCCTGTACTCCCAGCCTTGGATAATCCTCCATGGTCAGCTGGGAAAGGTGGCTAAGCCGTCTAAGGCCCAGTGCAGCAAACTGTGGGTAGTACTGCTGCAGCCCCACCTCGTACAGGCACTCATACAGACAAGAGGTCATTCTGTCCACTGCTCTACCATCACCTCGGACGCAAACACAAGCTCCTGGCGACCCTGTGAAAAGCCAAGGCCATTTACACTTCCGCAGTGGCTGTTACTTTATCACAATGACCAAGTGCCAGGTACAACCGAGGAGTTTAATCACCATCCTACAGTCTAAGGACCAACATAGTATCAGGCTTTCTCGGTTTTATTTGTGGTAACATACAACATCGACACGACTAATAATGTCAAAAGAGCGTCATATCTAAACAATTCCAAAAACTGTCAATCAAACTCCACTGTCATACAATCGAGCTATCATTAATTTATGTTGTAGGCGTTCTTATATAGCAAAATTCAATGACTTACTTCTCTGCGAGCTGCTTTGTTACCGTCCCACCCAGTCTCGTTGCTAACTGCGCTTAACTACAGTAGTGAAACTCTATACTCCACTGCAGCAGCCGTATGACATATTGCAGGGGATGATAAATATAGCTAACTGGCTAGCTGCACACAGTTGTCGTGCCTGTATAGTACAAACGGACAGCTGGGATGTTCAGATATGGAACCAAAGCTGTGTTTTACTGATCGGGGCTTAGCTAACCATGTAACATTTGGAAATAACTCGGGGGGGATTGCATCGTAATGGTGGCTGACTAGAATACCGTTGTGGACGATAGATAGACAACTCCAGGTGTTGTCGAATAAAATAAGACTTCCTGACCAGCACAACCGTCAACTCGACTGTATCATTCCAAAATACACTTTACAAAGTCAGTACACTGTTAGTTGAACTGCCAATGGTGATGTATTATTCTCTTTCAAGTAAAATTATACCTTATGCTTAGCCTGTTTGCTAACATTACTACCGACAGCTAGTTAGTTAGCTAATGTAACATTACTGACTCACCAACGCCGAACTCCAATCCGTTTCAGCCTCACATGAGAAACAACTTATTCATGCAAGACCTCGGATATGTGATACTTAGCTAATTCACTGTACCTTATTCTAGCTAACGATATTTCGCAAACTGCCTCTTCAATAAATATTTAAACTGCGCCGGTTAACTTGCTCCACTTTCCTGTGTATAGCTTCCCTTAGTATCCATAACGACGAGAACGGTTTGAGCGAGCGCTTTTTCTCCCGCTGAGGGTACAAGCCTATCAGGCGTTAGCTTCTGTTCTGAGTGATAGAATCTTCGATCCAATCAGCATCCAACCATATTTTCCATGAGAAAGAAGGCGGGGCGAGGTAAAATCGATATGATGATGGAGGTTGGAAGCAGCGCTGAGAGGGAATTAATGTCGCCTTACAAGCAAGTAAATATGCTAACTATTTAATTGATAGATTCTTACCAAAAATGATCTTAAACGTCAATTTGCATGCAACGGTTTTGATTAGTCATATCTGCAAATTCCATACATACCATTTACTATTAGTAGTTGTGAAATGTGCCACAAATTTATGTGAAACTTGTTTTATCGTGAGTCTAGGTCTTTATTAAAACCGTCTGAACAATATTTAAACATTAAAAATAAAAATTGTTGCAATAAATAGGGCAATTTAACTGGTAGGCATACGCACATTATAAAACAATAAAAGCAATCTAGGTACCTCCATTGGACTGAGGCACATGTTAAACACTGATGATTTATTAGTTTATTTGGAGAGAGGCCTGAGCGAGGGCGTGCACGTCAAATTCGACCCCGGTGCGTGAATGACAACTACGTAAGGACGCAAGGACGAAAGACAGGCGCGTGTTGTCAGCGGAAGCATTGATAGGGAAGAGTTGTGAGCTTGTGTTTGTGTTTTTATTCCTGACCCACATGAATTGTAACTGTCGACAGTGCTAAAACAAGTGAAACTGACCTCCGGTCCATTTGCTGGAAGGAGGCGACGAAGGAACCATCAAACACAAATGTTACGAACGCACAAAATCCACAACACTGAACAAATATAAACAACCACTGGTTCGACCGAAGACGGAGACCAGCGAACAGAGGCAGAGAAGACAGGCGGAATCGAATGGCTGTGAGAGACTGTGTGGCTTTTGTGATCGCCTTTGCTAGAAGTCTGACGAGCAATTTTAGCTTGCTAGCAATATAGGTCGCTTGTCAATTTAAAATGGGAACATATCTACCCAGCCAGCAAGTGGAATGAATCCTGAAAAGACACCACCCGCCAGCCCCTCCCACCCCTCTTTTGCAACATCGGGGAGACGACCGAGTACAGAGAGACAGAACAATTTCTTTTAGCATCCTCTCCGTGCGTAAATTAATACCCCTGAAGAGTGGAGGTTCTGAACAGGTACACGTAGCTAGCTCGGTTGTAGTGTCGCTTTTGTTTACCTTTTTTGTTGTTGTGGGGAGCCCTAGTTAAGTCACTTGCTTGAACTAACCCAAGAGTATCGCTGCATTGATAACAACTGTAAATTGGGAAACGTACATGCATATCCAATTTTGACCTGTGTTTGTTGCCAGCTTGTTGCCAAATTACTATTTCGGATAAACCAGTTAGCTTGTAGCAGATGTTAGCAAGCATTAACTTGATAAACAGTGTCAAAAAGCAAATGGCATGTGCAGGTTTGGCCGTCGAGTCTAATGAGCTTCCTCGTTAGCTTGCTGGTCATGCGAAAAATCGAATATGGAGTCTAAATCCGCATGAGGGTGTTTATTTGATTCTGTATTCAATAATTTCATCGTGTGCCAGATAGTTACCATATTTAGTTGCGCCTCTCCTTGGTAGCTAGCTCAGAAAGCTTGTTCATTGATGGCATCGATATTGAATTACATTAGCTAGCTTGCTGCTGAATTTTGCTGCATTTTTCACGCACCTTTACATCAACTGATGATGATCAATAATATTTTCCGATCATATTCGTGACTGTATTGCATATAAATGTTTCCAGACCAAATTTATGCCTACACTTTTCTCTCTGAAGCTGTTTATGGAGTGAAGGTAGGCCTTATGTTTACGGCATGAACTGTACTTAGTTCATTTTCACACCGATTCTCTAGACTTACAAGCTGTGGTTAACAGCGAATGACCGTCCTACAAGAAGTCGAGTGTTCCAGAGCTTGTATCATTTTTCTACGAACCCTAAGGAGAGCACCCCTGGTTACACACGCCGTTACAGACTTTGGTAGCCACGGTTTACAGTTTGGATACTGTTCCATAACTTTCCTCTGCTAAACCCTTGTCCCCCCCCACCCCTCCTCCCGCCCCCTCGTTCCTGTGTCGGTTCGCTGGGCGCAGCCGAACCACCATGGCACAACAGCAGATGCCGAGTTCTCAGAAAGCTCTCATGCTTGAACTGAAGTCGCTACAAGAGGAGCCCGTGGAGGGATTCCGCATCACTTTGGTGGAGGAGTCGGACCTGTACAACTGGGAAGTTGCCATTTTTGGACCGCCAAATACGCTTTATGAGGGGGGTTACTTCAAGGTAAGACCGCGCCCGGCCAGAATTTCTTTATTTGACACTGCTTTCTGTTTAACTAAACCATTCGCATCTCGAACCGTCAACTACCCCAGCCATGAAGGGGGATTTCTTAATTTGCACGTGTAAGGTGGGAAGTAAGCAGGGACTTGTGAAAACATGGATGGATCCAAGGTGCTAACCATTGAGAGCGTGAGCATTTTTACGTCTATTTCTCACAATCATTTGTCTGCCTCTCAAGTTGGTATACGAGCTACCAGAAAGCCCAGCTGTTATTACACGATGGAACCTTTTACAGAGTCAAAGGTGAAGTCCGGGGTCCAGTGTTTGTATTGGAGAAAGTATTCCGTGTTACAGAGGGGCAGAGAAAGACTCATCACCGATGATGAGAGACAAGTG
Source organism: Albula goreensis (assembly GCA_022829145.1). Classification (NCBI taxonomy): domain Eukaryota; kingdom Metazoa; phylum Chordata; class Actinopteri; order Albuliformes; family Albulidae; genus Albula; species Albula goreensis. The sequence goes on from CM040744.1 coordinate 19,708,236, forward strand.
TGAAATTGGCAAACTGAGTAAGACAGGGAAAAGTAAAACAAGAGTAAGAGAAACTGAAACATGCAGATGGAGAAGTGAAACATCCAGTGCACACACAGATGATGTGTGTACCTGGTGTTTTTCAGTGTGCGTAGTCATGTATTTCAGCAATTCTGCTATTGGAAGTATCACATACTGCAGTATTTACAACATGCCTGTAGTCTCTGGAATACCCCCGTTAAGTTAAATTAATGTTGCTTTATTGCTGTGGCATAAATATTTTCACATTGAGTTCAATGAAGGAGCTGTTATAAGGGAAGAAGATACAACTGGGCAAATCAACAATAAAAACAGAAATCACTAAATCCTCAAATGATACAGTAATGAGTTATAGCATTATATCGGATGAGTTGTAGCATTGGGGAGATGTTTTTTTATATTTTCATTCCCTCTCCCTTTGTCTTATTTTTTCTACCTCTTTCTCTCCTGTCTGGCCCCTCTTTTTTCCCTGGCCCATGTGATGAAAACACACCAGGCTCCCACTTATAGCTCCAGTCAGGTTATAAATGGTGTCTCCAAGGACAGGAGTCGAAATGGAGGAAGGACAGAAAAAGAGCCACTCTTCCCTTTGTTCCTGGTACAGCCCTTAGGTAAAGTCCCCTCAGCCCTGCGTGAGCATTTAGGTGTACCTGCGTGCATCAGCCTGGGGTGTGAAATGGCCAACCTTGTCAGTTCTAGACACTACATCTTCACTGTCTGGGACACTCTCCGTATGGCCTGGTTTTTGTGGTTTTCACACCATATTTGCACATGCTCTGGACTCAATTCTAATGGGCCAACAGGTCTGTAGGTAACCATTGGTCCCCAGCACTTTGGTGATCCACTTAAGCGGTCAACTCATCTCACCTGGCTCCTTGAGTCTGAGTTGTTCACTGACCTTTACGTGAAAAATAAAATCAACATAACCACCAGCACCAGGGTTGAGTTCCCATGTTTGGATCTCAAAAAGGTTGAGTATCGTTGTTGAAGTGGAATAGAATGAAGGTGACTGTAGTAAATCTTGTCCAGATTGCACACGCATCTGCATTCATCCTTTTGCTAGGCTCTTTTGTCCAAAAAGGACACCAAGTGCAAACAACCCAAAGGATTAGTGGAAGCACCGGAACAGAGCAGACAATGATATTGCAGCTGTTTAGTGCAAAACTGGTGAGCCCTATCGTTATTGAGGATTTTCAAATATAATATATATGGCGGAAGCTGACATCATTTACCATGTTTGAGCACAGGAAATCAGCTTTGACATGAGAAAAGTAATTGGGCTGAATACAGATACAAAATGGTGGCAAGTAGGAATGTCCCTGGCAGTTGGCCATTCAGGTTCTCTGGGGGAGGGAGGGAGGGAGGGAGGGAAGGAAAGGACAGAGTTTGACCTGCAGAACATGTAGAGAATGAGGAGATGAAGAAGACTGGAGAAGAACAGAGGGACGGGTATGGGGTAAGGCTGCTCACTGCCTCAGTGTTCAGAGAGGGGAGGGCTGTTCCTGACTGCTGTGTGGCAGCAGGAGGTCACATGGGGACACCGCTCTTTTTCTCCATCCTTCTCTCTCTCCCGCTCATGTTCTCCCACTCTCCCTTTCCCATCCATACACGCTTTCCTCTTGCTCTCCCCCTGTCTCCCTGTTATTCCCTTTCTCCTCACTTTACCTTGTTCTCTCTCTCCCCTTTACTCTTGTATTCACTCTCCTTTTTCCATTTCCAATTCCATCTTCCTCTCTCCCCATCACTCTCTGTTGAGCACTCTCCCAGCCCCTCTTTCTCTCCCTCTGTTCCTCCCCCCACTCACTTCTGGCTGAATGGAATTTGATCTATAACAATAATGATGAACAGCAGGAACAGGGCTAATGGGTTTGTCTCCACAAGTGTGGAAACAAATATTATCTTTTTTTTTGTAACAGTGAGCGTTTTGATGCATTTGAAATTGACATGTAAAAGTGTGTGTGTGTGTGTGTGTGTGTGTGTGTGTGTGTGTGTGTGTGTGTGTGTGTGTGTGTGTGTGTGTGTGTGTGTGTGTGTGTGTGTGTGTGTGTGTGTGTGTGTGTAAATATGCATGTGTGTGTGTGTGTCTGAGAGACATTTCTGACCAGTCTGTACTGCCAGTTCCTCATTAGACTGCTCTCTGTGGCCTGAAAGGCTGGCATGGTGAGTGGGGAGAAGTATTTCTCCAATGGGAGGGGTCTCATTGCTATAAACGGTGACACAGAAATACGCACAAATAATCTCCTCTCCTCTCCTTTATTCAGGTCTGAATATTATTTTAATGCAACCTCTTGCATCTTCACTCCACCTTCCTGAGTTGCCCCCTGAAAGAATAGAATGAATGATTATAATGATTAAAATGATTATAATTGCCATCTTAGAGATTCTATATTGGGGAATAAGCTGTCTTAAAGTGCAAGTATCAGCCAAAAGCTGAAAGTTTAAAGACTTAAGTAGCATCTGCTGGTGTTTCACTCTTTTCTCTATTTTTACTAGTGATCAGGGTTGATGTGAGGTTCGATGTCATCCCAAATGGGTGGAGCTACCATATGCTAGCAGCTCCTTATTGCTTCAGTCATTGTGTTTAGCTGTGAAAAGCTAAACATTTTGTTAGGTTCAAGGGATGAGTGATTGACAGGTCATGGGTGGCACCACCCATTATAAGGTTACTGTCACCTCATTGTGCTCTCAGTTCTTTTCACACTTATTATCTAGTCACCTAAAAAGTTTATTACATACAGTAACTCAACCCATCAAAATATTTAACCAGCATAACACAATGATTGAATCAGTGTGACAAATATACACTTGTATTATGGGTATTGTCACTTTGACATTTTGTAGCATTCTGCAGCTGGTATGATTTCAGCCAGAGAACACTGTGTCTTCAGGGCCCCCTTCATCACTCACTGTAATCAGTCATTGGTTATTTTCATAAGAATCTAAATGAAATCATGAGACTACTTGGGACTTGCTAGAATATTTTCTGAGAAATCTCTGCTTTGCTTAAATCAAGAAAGTGGCAGCATCAGGTTTGGGCACAGTTAATAAATGTAAAAGGGATGCTAACAAACAGAAATCTCTGATTTCAGTTCTGTCAGAATACAGTAAAACAAGTTTTTGAATTCCGCTTCTTGAAATTGTAATGAGATGAAAATGGCTTTACATAGCCTCTCTTGACTTTGCTCTCCCAGCTGAGGCAGTAGCAGCGCAGTGTCAGAGTACTGCCTGCTCTTAGCTCAGTTCTTTAGTTCTGATTTAACATGAGCACTCTCTGGGCCTGTGTCTGTGGTACTGTATGGGCTGCTCTGTGTGAAAGATCAGTGCTGAAGAATGGCATTGTGGGAAAGTGCTTTCAGAGGAGACCAGGACAGCCACTGTGCCTTGTGCATAAGAGATGTAAAGAAGCCTGCTGCTTCACAGGGTGATATGGAAGACTAAGGAGAGAGGAGAATGAGAGACAGAGAGTGGATGAGGGAGAGTGGGGAGGATGAGAAAAAGAGGGAGCCAGCAGGATGAGAAGGAGATGAAGGGGGTTAAGAGAGAGAGAGAGGAGGGGGATGAGAGAGTCGCACACAGGGAGGGAGGAGATTGAGAGCGAGGGAAGAGTAGGAGGGGAATGAGAGGGAGAGTGAGAAAGAGTCAGGGAGGAAGAGGGGTGTGTGGGAGCGGGATAGAGTGAGCAAGAGCAGGAGACTGAAAGGGAAATAGCGAGAGAGAGAGAGAAGCAGAAAAAGGAAAGGCAGACAGTGAGAGAACGAGGCAGACATTTCAAAGGGTCTCACCCCAGAATTCTGAGTAAATCTGAATAGCTGCATGTAGGCCTGAGTTCTGTCCAGGAATGCCATGGAAATGGCAAATCCCTAACAGACCAGACACATTCTGTGTCTCTGATATTATTTTAGCCCCACTGTGGGCAGCAAACTGTTGGCCTGTATTTATGGCTTTCTTAAATACCTCAAAACTCAGGTCTGTCAATAGACTCAATGTATGGGTGAATTCTTTTTTGTAATATTTTCTCATTTCTTGTATCAAGGTTTTTTTTGTTTAAAGATAGAAAATGAGGGGGGATGACATGCAGCGAAGGGTCCGGGCTGAATTTGAACCCAGGCCGCTGCTGTATGGCCTTGGCCTTATGTGGCAAGCGCTCTACCAGAGGAGCTACTGGGGCATGCCATCAATGTTTTTTTAATGCAAGAATACAGATGTTTCCATATTTTTCTTACCATGCCTGTTAGTGCATATAAACTGGTCAGTTTTTAAGTAAGACCTTGCAGTTTGTGACAAAGTAGAAAAAAAAATTAGTGCTTGTTATGTATTTTTGTGTGCACGTGCATGTGTGTACATGTGTGCTTGTTGTAAGGGCTGTGAAACTCTCTGATAGTGGTATCTTTGCTTTAGCACCCAACACCTCCACCCAGACTTGTGTTTCACTGGCCAACTTCTTTTCACTGGTTATTTACTCTGTGCAGGAAGTCTCTTCCAGGGCCTAGCCTTGGGTGCAAATTCCAGGCCTTGTGTCAAAAGGCCATTTTCCATGTGTATTCACTTCCAATGTTTTAACACAAACAATGCCTCTGGTTGAGTTTTGGAGAGGAGCAGGATGATATTTTTCATTGCTGCCTGTGTGTGTAAATGTAACATAATATTAACATTATATAGTGTGTGTGTGCAATTTGAACAGACTGAACAGTGTGTGTAGCAGTAATGAGAGATAGTTCTGGAGGGAAAGAGGTGTGGTTTGAGAACAGATTGTGCAGTTGAAGGATGGGTACATGTAGTTGCATAATTTAGAAAACACAAGTTCACTTGGAAAAGAAGTGGTGCTAAAAATGGGAATGTTACTAAGGTGATGTATTAGGAGGAAGAGTGTGTTGGAATCAAGGTATGCACAGTTAGAGCTGATGGAACTGAATGTGCTGTGTATGTGCTTCAGCCATGTCCTCTTTCTCTGAATGCACAATACCCAAACTCAGGCACCGCTATATGTAGCATAGGGAAAAAAGTGCTATTTCCCTGCACACTCTGTCTCTCACTCACACATTCTTTCTGCCGTCTTAACTCTTGTTAATTCCTTCTCCTTTCTGCTCTGTCCCTCTCCCTCCATCTCTCCCCTCTCTGTCCTCCCCAAATGGAGCTGGAGAAGTTGGGAAAGGTGGCCTGGGGACTTCGTCTGTGACATTGGCCATTGTTTTTCTGTCATTTCCATGTCCGATCAGGGCCTTTCTTTGGTCTGTTTGTCCCTGTTTGAGTAGAACTAAGGGAAAGCTTGTTGTGTTTCCTCTCTTACTCTGTGTTCTCATTTCAATGGTATCAGTTCTCTAGTTAGTTTTTTTTCCTCATCTTCTTGTACATTGCGGTAAACTTCTTGACAGTTCATAAACTGATTGTGTTATTTTCTTGGCAGCGTTTGATTTTAAGGTTGTTGTGAGAGTGTTCTGGCCATAATAGCTCTCCCTGCTATCTCTTGTCTCTGTCTGAAGGCCCACATCAAGTTCCCCATAGATTACCCTTACTCTCCGCCCACCTTCAGGTTCCTCACCAAGATGTGGCACCCCAATATCTATGAGGTAAGCACTCACATCTGCTATAGGCACACTGTGTGTGTATGCGTATGTGTGTGTGCATGCATGTGTGTAATTTGTGCTTATGTTCTCCAGAATGGTGATGTGTGCATTTCAATCCTGCACCCTCCTGTGGACGACCCCCAGAGTGGAGAGCCAACATCCGAGAGATGGAACCCTACACAGAACGTCAGGTACTGCACCTGCTATCCACCAGGGGGAGTCAAAACGACAGCTCTACATTCACTGCACACTGTTACCTCTCGCTAGATCCACCGTACCAGCTGATAGGAGTTTAAAGTCTAAATTAAATGATGAGAGAAAGTGCTACCATTTCAGACCTCCAGAGTTAAAGTATTAAGATAGTGAAACTTAAAATCATTAAACTGACACCTGGAAAATCTTCCTGTATCTCACCAAGAATTAAGTGGTTAAATATTGGAAATGACTTGACGAAAATCACAGACTGACAATGAATGTTGAATTGACGTTTCTGTGTGTGTGTGTGTGTGTGTGTGTGTGTGTGTGTGTGTGTGTGTGTGTGTGCGTGTGTGTGCGTGTGTGTGCGTGTGTGTGTGCATGCGTGCGTGTGTGTGTGCATGTGTGTGTGCGTGCGTGCGTGTATGCGTGTGTGTGTGCGTGCACAGAACCATTCTGCTGAGTGTGATCTCTCTGTTGAATGAGCCCAACACCTTCTCCCCGGCCAACGTAGATGCCTCAGTTATGTTCCGCAAGTGGAGAGACAGCAGGGGCAAGGATGAGGAGTACGCTGAGATCATCAGGTTAGATAAGCACTATCTGGATACACACCTGGATACTCTTAAACACACTTATACACACGACTACGTACAAACCTGCTCATACACCTATACACACGACTATGTACAAACCTGCTCATACACCTACACACCTATATGCCTATGTGTATGACTACATACACTGACTTTCTACAAGCCATATGTACCTACAGACACCTATATGCGCAGCGCCACAATTTTCCACTCTAAAAATTATACATACCTATGCACACCTATACACACAGTTGCACTCTTACATACACACACACTTAAGACACCTAAACACACCTCCTCACACGCTTGCACGCTTATATAGATACATATAAACACACTTTCTTGCTTACACACACCAGAACTTGATAAAAAATATTTTTGAAACACAACTCTTTGGGTGATGTTAAAATTTAAGAGCACACAGAATGTGACACGTTAAATCATATGAAATGAGTGACTGACGGTTGGTGATCCTCCCTTCTTGGTGTCTGTGTTCTCAGGAAGCAGGTGGCCTCCACCAAAGCGGACGCAGACAGAGATGGGGTGAAGGTCCCCACAACGCTAGCAGAGTACTGCATCCAGACCCGGGTGCCCTCCCATGACAGCAGCTCTGACCTGCTGTACGATGACCTGTATGAGGATGACATGGAGGAGGAGGAGGATGAGGATGAAGACCCCGACGCCGGTGGAGCCTCAGAGACAGGCGGCGATGGGGTGGACTGTTATGATGAAGAAGAGGACTCCGGAAACGAGGAGTCCTGACCTTCATGACACATGTACACACATGCACACAACCACAAAGCTAACACACTGAACCACCGCCCCCACCACCACCCAAAACTATGCTCCTACTCAGACACCTCTTCATATACACACTCACATCAATTAAGTTTGTAGGGGGACCTTGTGTCTCTGCCAGAACAAAACAGTCTGTAGCATGTCTTCACTATTCCGTTACTCCCTCTGTCTCTATATCTTTCTGTCCTTTTCTTCCTAGCTCACTTTATTCTGACCATCCCTTCCTTAATCTCTCCCCTCCACTCCTCCTTCCTGCTGTTCTTCCATCCCTGAAGACCACCGCAGCTTGCCTGTATTTTCAACTTACTATAGTTTAATTTTGTTGGCTTTTATGGTTGGGAGGAAATGAACCAGTCTATCATGGACTAATTTAAGAGAGAATTATATGTACCTCCCCACCGGCTTCTCTAAGGTTCCCTAGCACTAACACACTCACACACACACAAACACTTCATACATTCTCTCATGCACTGTTACACAGTTACAACGGAACATACAAACTGTGTTCTAAACCTCCTCTTTCACAAAAAATCTGCATCATAGTTCAGAGTTCTGGCTAGCTTTTTCACTTTTCTCTTTTCTGGATCTAAGCAAATAAGGTTGGGATATCATGGAAACTCCCTCCTTTGAAACACTTTCCCCGTTTCTGTGGGGACTTAGCTCCATTAAAACTGAACAGTAATGTGGGGATTGGCTGAAGAGACGACAGAAAAAAAGTGGTGCGCGTCCTCTGTCCTCTCTGTGTGCATTGCTGTGATGAGAAATCACAGTCACAAATGCTTGGCCTGAAGCCTAATGACAAGGACATGTGTCAATAAAAACTGTCCTCTGGAAACATGGGCCCAAAGACCTTATATTCCACATTTCACTGTTGGGGACAGCAGGTGCATGAAGTCTGGGTGCAAGATTTGGTGTTGCGTGAGACACCCTTACAACACCTGGCCCCGTTGTGTCAGAAAGAAACCACTTCTCAAGGAGGCACTGCCCACTATCTGCAGAACTGACCAATTGGGTAGCCTCTGTGCAGCAGGACCACCAGTGGTACTAAAAGCTTTCACAATTAAAGAATATAAAAACATAAACATCTTTTTGAAAGATATTGCTGATGGGAAAAGCCATTAAGACCATTGTTGTGTGGGATCCCTAGTAAAGCATCAACGCTGACAGCATTTGAGAGTCCTCTGAGCAATTGGAGGGAGCTATAGAGTGCTGTATTATGAGGTTGTGTGAATTGTGTTTGGAGAAATGTTCGTGTTGCTGTGCTTTAGGCTGGGGATTTGGTGAGGGTGTGTGTGAGTGTGTATGCATGTCTGAAATGTTTTTCTTGTTTTATGTTTTTTTTCCTGTGTGGTGACATGAGCAACAGAGAGAAAGACAAAAAATGTTGCAACATTGATGTCTTTTTAAGAGTTTTTTTTTTTCTCTTCTCAAATGTGTGGTATAACAATCATAGCCATGGAGCGATGAAAAAGAATCATAGATTTTGTTTTTAATATTTTGGCTTTGTTTAAAGCACCAAATTTTTCATTGGCACATGGCCAAAGAACCACAGTCTTTGTAGAGACCTCAAGTTAAAGCATGTAAAGACTTCATAGACTAATCCAGATTGATTTAGGAGTAGATTAGTGATGGCTGAAATGAAGTTTCATGAACTGTGTTATGGTGGCGCTACACTCAGCTGTCAGTCAGGGACTTGTGTAAACCAATTAGAAATGTGTCTCTCCACAGCCAATGCAGTCATCAACCTAGATCATTGAGTCACTGACACTATGTTGTGGGTCCTTTGTTTTTTGTTTAGTGAAACCTCACCCCCCCACACACACACTAGTACAGTCCTCCTGCCAAGGTTGAACTAACAGACTGATAAATCGTGCTAACACTGCAGCTTTAGCCAAAGATTAGCAGCTCACTAATTTTCTCATCCTGTGGTGGATGGAAACTGGCATGGCACAGATGGGATTGTCAGCAGTTTGTGTCTCGCTTTGTGTGAAGGCCATTGCTTGTTCAGTTGCTGTGGCAAGGTTGGTAGGATTGGTGAGTTTCACTCTTAATTGAACCTGGCTCAGTTAGCTAAATGTGTATTAGGCCACAGTTAAGTGTTTCAAATAGAACAGGGCTGCTGAGTCTACAGGTATTTGCTTTAACCACTTGATCTCACTTTGTTATCATGACACTAGAAATAGTTAGCAGTCAGTCACGTACTTTGTGAACCAATGGAAAGGTTTTGCGCCTCACAACAAAATGCAATGATTGGGTCTACTCATTGAGTTACTGTTATCATTATTGTAGCTCCACGCATTTATTTGTTTAATGGACTGACACCTTATTCTTCCATCGTTAGGTAAGCGTAGGCCCATTTTTTATTTTGTAGAATAACTATCTGGGATGGAAATAGCATTCCAGATGTGTTTGGTCAAAGAAATCCCTGGCCATGTGAAGTCAAACTAATTTAATCCATTAAATAAATGTGTTAATTAGATTATCATAGTATATAATATAATGCCTTGGGGTCATACAGTCGAGGGGGAAAGCCTGTTATTCACTCATGTAACCACAGTAATTTCCATGTGTTTTCAGTGTGCTGTTCTCACAAATTGTTTTTTGTTTCTGTGTGCCATGCCACATTCATGAATTTTTGCTAGTATTTTAACATGTTGTTGACTATGTGTCTGTGGAGTGAGAGGCAACTTAGACATTTATTTTTTTAGTAAAAATAAAATGTTATGAATAAATTGATGGAATGTGAACTTCCATTTGAAGCTTTGGTCAGTGACAGGGACTAAAATGTGTGTGGCATTAAATAGTATATATACTGAAGAATTTAACAGCACTGAAAATGGACAAAGATGTGAAAAACAAAATATCTGGAGATATCTATGTCACGTGACCGAGATGCCTGTTTGCTGAATTAAGATCCAGCCTTCAGGTGATCTTTTATTCGTTTAAAAGGAGACTGACATTTGGAAATAAATGCAGGGTGCAGTTTGCTTTTAAGAACTGATAAGTTCACATTGTCTTTTGCAAAAAAAAAAAAAAAAAACTGCAATAGGTTTGTTTTGCTTTTTTCTCTCTTATTGAATCTGCGTTCAGATGTTGAACGTGGGGGGTGTGAAAGGTCTGTCTTGCTGACCTGTCCTAAAATTGTAAGGCTTTACATTGCTGAGGTGCAAAAGACAGTGTAAATGATGTTTCTGGGTGGGGTGAATTTCTGTCAGTCTGTCATGTTTAACTGATTGGCAGCATAATGTACCACTTGGTAACCAAAGCTCAAGGGAACTCTGGAAATTAGAAAATTAAAAAAACTTAAACAACGAAACCCCTGTCTGGACCTCTTATTATATTTTAATTTGTCTTCATTACATATTTTGGTGAAACCAGGAATTGAGTTATATAATGTTTATGATTAAATGTAACAAAAATTATATTTTTTTTATTTGAAGGAATTGTGGAGTAGAATACTATAGGAGTGTTTTGTTGTTATTTTCCTTTTTTCTGTGACTTCATTCTGAAAGATGAAAAGCAAAAACATGATGAAGTATTGCTTTATTAAAGCACTTCATAATCACATGCAGTTTGACATGTGTGTGAAACTCACCTGTACTCCTGACAATGGTAATCAGACACAGCTGCTGCTCCGTACTTGAGATGTGAATGTGGCAGAGTGCGATTTAGAATTACAGCCCGAATGAATAGCTGACATTGTCCTTGTATTTTTGCAGAATTGGCGTAAGGGTTTGGTACTTGATTTTCTCGCTTTGGTCATTGGATATTTATAAGGCTATTCTGGGAGTGCTCCTCTCTTTTTATGTATTTATGTTACACACAATTGTGGAGCTCAGCGCTTTCTGATACCCCAAGGTTCCCTTCTGCTTGCTGTCTAACAAGCTTGGACAGAGATGGGCAAGAAAACCTTATGACCTCTGTCCCTTTGGCACAGAAAGATTTGAAACTTCAGGAACTGTTTCCTCTTACTGAGTTCAAAGTAGTTTTTAGCGCTATGAAATATGCATATATTGGGAAAAAAGGATGCTTTGAATAAGTTGTTGTTTGGCTTTTGGTGTATACCACTATTTGTGCTCTTTCTGTTTCTGAGTGTGTGCTCTTCCTCTAGCTCATTTTTATAGTCTCCAACCCCAGCCATTATGGGAAGGGACTAAAGAAAAACTAAAGAAAATTATGATGCAAAATCAGGTAATAAGATCTGTATGATATTTGATGTATTAGTTTTGACATGAGTGCTTTGTTAAAATGCCATCTGGATTTCAGGTTGCACATGTTTGTAGTACTGCTGTGCCCCCTGCAGCTGGGTATTGTCCAAGTCGTATTCATCAGGTTCATTTGATATCATTGTGATTTTTCTGCTAGTTATTGTCCATGGCATATTTCTTCTTGGGGTACAATTTGTAACATTTACATCTGTGGTAATATTGCCTGCTCACTCTTTATGCCAGAGATGTAGAGAAAATTAGAGGAGAAGGAGCAGGAGTTCCAACTGCCAGGCCAAATGCAACAGTATTCCTCAAATGACACAAACAGCACAGGTAACCATGAATGAAGTTGAAATCTATGGTGTTTTTTTTCCAGCAATGTTCTATGATTGTGCAATCTTGGTTATTGGACTACTGATTTACTCATTAACTTCATTGTTGTTTTTTCAGTGCATGGAGTTTTTTTTTTGGTTCACAATGGTCACATAAGTTTTCACATATCTGTTACATGTCACTCTTTTATCCAGCATGATTAGCCACACATGACACTACATGTTATGTGTGAAAGTTCTATTGTTTCCACGGGAATGAACTTGGTACTGGTACAGTCTAAGGGTCAGACTCGTATTTTGGCTCATTTAAAGACACAGTTGTAAACCTATGTCTGACCACATTATCCCTTTTATTGCAGGGAGGGACGGGGTTGTCTTCAAACCAAGTAACACAATTTAATCACATTGTCAAACATTATTTTGAATAAACAAAGGAAGAATATATATATATATTTTAAATTATATTGTTATTATGTATTACGAGTTATGTGGAACTAAAGCATTGTTTTATTAATTTCTGAAACATTGGACCATTAAATTGAGCCATTCATAGACAGCATTGCAAGACAACTGTCGCTTTTCTTTTTCAATATTACTGTGAAAAACATATAAACATTGTTTATAACTTAAGTGCAAATGAGGTGCACTGTATTCAGTAATATTGCAGGTGCAAGGGAATGACTATATTTTTATTGTTCAGTTTTCCAATTGAGAATTTATGATTTTAACAATTTTGTTCTCTTTCAGTGTGGGAGTGGATCCGTGAGTCAGCAGGTAGGATTATTTTCCAGTCCATGCAACATTTATCAGTTCAATTGAAAATGTTGACTAGTGCTGGAAATGTATCTTATTTGTTATATTTTACATATACTGTATGTCAATGTTTTCATCAAGATAGTTGGTATCATCATTTGAATGAGGGAGACTGCTGTCAGCATTTACACTCTCAGCCCCAGCCGGAAATATGAGGAAAAAAAGGAAAATTAGCTTCAATATTTCTCATCCCCCATCATGGGTAATCAAAAGACCATTAGTTTCGATCAACAGGTTTTTCATGTGCCTGAAAAGAGACTGACCGGGGACACAAATGCTTTGTATAAAATGTGGTGCATTTATTCCTTGTAATTATCTTTCACTTGTGCCTGCTTTTCTCACAGTGGATGTGAAGCTGGATCCTGACACTGCACATTTCTCTCTCCACCTGTCTGATGATGGGAAATAAGTATCGCTAGGAGACAACTGGCAGGAACTTCCTGACATCCCAAAGAGAGTAACTAATTCTACATGTGTTCTGGGAAAAGAGCCATTTCCACAGGGAGATTTTAGTATGATGTGCAGATTGGAGAGAATTGAGAAATTCACTGAGAATCTCTATCCATACTTCTGTTCAGGCTGCAGTTACACAGAGGACTCAACTCCTCTGATCATCTCTCCTGTTATTTCCACTGAATGGATCTGGGTTCAGATTTAATGCATTTACAGATTAGTGATTCTGTGTGTGTGTGTGTGTGTGTGTGTGTGTGTGTGTGTGTGTGTGTGTGTGTGTGTGTGTGTGTGTGTGTGTGTGTGTGTGTGTGTGTGTGTGTGTGTGTGATGCAATTGTTAATTTGAAATATGACAATCAATGCAAGTTATTTTTTTAAAAAAAAAACTTCAACAAACAAAAGAAAATATCTCAAGGTTCCAGTTTTTCTTGACCCATGAGCAGTGCAACCATCTGCAATGGAAGGTAAATATGTACATATACATTTTACCCTCTGTTCATATCAAGATTGTTCATAATAAAATTGTATGTTAAAGACAACTGTTAAAGGAAATGTTATCAATATAACTGGCCAATTTAAAACAATATACAACTCTATGAGTTGTTTTACACGTATTTGACAATTTAAAATTGAAAATCAAATAAAAAGACAAGCTTCGCGACACCAGATACGATTGTTTTCACTCAAAATGTACTTCATTTTTGGAGATTAAGAAAGTGTTAAAATGGCATTTCTCTTACCAACCGTTTTCCTAGGGGACATGTTTCAGCGGTACACCGGAAACAGCTGTGTTTTAGTTGTCGAAACGTCCAGGGTTCTTCTTGGTCCTAACAAAGCATGCCAATGAGATCAATACATGCTATTTTCGTGTGTTCGGTTTGTAAAACGTGCTGCCTGACAGAGGTATAGTACTACATCATCTAAGCATAGTAGTGTTTTGACACAATGGGGCGTGTGTGTGTTGGTTCTCTCCCTGTCTTGAAAACTCTTGCAACCTGAGGTTGCATTGCTAAGTATAGCAACAACTTGGCTAACTAGCTCGCCAGCCAGTTCATGGGAAATGACTGTATGCATGTGGTCAGACAGCCACCGCAGTATGTTAAACAGAGATATGAAATAGGAATACGTGCAGCAAGTGGAGATATCGTTCAGCGCCCCGCCTTAAATTGATGTCTGGTACCAGACGGATTATTCCAGGACAGGGGCCGGGCTGGGTCACAGACACCGAGGTACCCGGTCGTGGAATGTCTACGCATCCACTCACATTTTCGTCCGCAAACGTGACACTGACCACGCAAGTGCTGTCGTGTGATTTGAAAAGGTAAAAATTAAGAAACCATCGTGAGATGTGGGTTTACACGAGACAAGTATTTGAGTCTGATATGTACAACACCAGACGTGAATTATTCGGCGAGATGACTATGAAACGGCATACTGGTGCCGGTGTCCAATTTAAGGCTTGACATTGGTGGACACTGTAGTCAGGTGCAAAATCGGTGCCACGGAGAGCCATGTCGTGGTTTTGCTAGGTAGCATTCCCAGCTAATTCTGCTTACTTATTTCAGTTATTCAGTCTCACATATGCATGTCAGTGTGATAAAGCATGGTATATAAAAAATAGTAATTATCAGGACAACACGGATAACTTATTTAACTTTTTATATGTAAACTAGCACGACATATTTAATAGATAATGGAACATTATCTGATCAAGAGTAGAGACTGGAGGGGATAAAAAACTGACACCATGGGACGGTAGAAACCACTTACATATGGTATAAAGGACCTGTACATTTGCTGAAACAAACCAAAATGCTGCAGGACTGGATTCTGACAGCTGTAGGATAGGCGATTAGTTGTTTTATTTGACGGATTTGCGTTTGTAGTCTAATCACAATTATTCTCTCTTAACAGTTGAGAGTGATAGGACTACATCAGCCTATCACTCATATACTATCATGTATCATTGATGATTTTGTGGTATCGATAGGTACCGACTTGTTCATGACAAGTTGTCCTGAGCTTGTGAAGAGGGAGTCAACAGCTGTTAAGGACTGAGAAGCGGTCATGTCTGACGAAGATAACTTTAAGGAGATCGAGACGGAGTCAAAGGCGACAGCTTTTTCATCGGAAGCATCGCCGTCAGTGGCAGGACCACCGTCCTCCCATTTCATAGGGAAGAAGGAGGAGATCGTACACGCCCGTCGAATAACGAAGTTTGTGAACGGGAGGGATGTGCTTGTGCTATACCATGAGGGCGTTTTGCATGCCATGGACATGCGCTGTTACCGTGAGTATAGCTGCACTTGCCAGGCTCCTAACACTCACATTAAAACTATGAGACTGAAACAATACTGTCGCTTCTGTGACGTAACGATGACAAAACTTAAAGGATAAAATTGCCAAGTCATTTACATTCGCTTACTGAAATCCGCATGCCCTTCATTTTGCAGATTCAGGAGGACCCTTACAAAATGGAGACATTGAGGCAAGTCATTGAGTCTGACTTCTGTGCAGAAACTGGGAAATGAAAATGTCTTTTGTCCTTCTAGAATGACTTCTATGATTTGCAGATATGGTTTAGCCAACCTGTTTGTAAGGTTACTGTGCAAATGAGAGGGCTTTAGTTTTCAAAATATTTCTGTGAGCTATTACTTCACCACTCTCTGCCTCTATTTTTGCAGTTAAGTTTTTTTTTTTTTTTTAAAAGGAAATCAAAAGGTAAAATTGGCTACAGGGGGACATTAATTTATTCAAAGCTGTGTTGCTGTTTCCGTTATTTTCATGAAGTAGATGAGTTACATACACATTCTGTTCTCTTTTATCTTCAGGAATTCAATGGCAGACTCTGTATTGTGTGTCCCTGGCATAAGTATAAGATCACGCTGGCAGAGGGGGAGTCACTATACCAGTCAGTGGACCCCACTCAGAAACCACTCAAACCCAAGTGGCTCTCCAAAGGGAAGAAGCAAAGGGTCCACATGGTGCTGGAGGTGAACGGCGATGTCTTTGTCCGCTTCGATGACACGCCAGGCTCTGTCGAGTCTGACTACTACCAAACAGACAACTTTAGAGCCAACCTCCAAATGAAGGAAGAGAAAAAGGTGAAAAAGCGATAGATTGCATGGTGAAAGCCAGCACAGATTAGTTCCATGCATTCTCCACAAATGGGAGACCAGAGTTTAGTTCCCAAGTAAGACTGCATCCAATCAAATGTGCTCCACTGGGAAATTGTATTGTAAATGCTGTTTGAGCTTTTTTTACTGCCTCAGTTTTGGCTTTGAACAATCAACATGCTTGACTCTGGCTCAGAATCACCACATGTGATCAGCCAAAAGTCCTGTGTTTGAGGTGGGGAACCCTGTTTCAGGAGGGCCTTTTCCACTTCTGGCTGTTGTCTCCACCCCTTACCCAGGCTCAGCTGGCCACCTGCAGGAAAGTGTTTTATAAGGGGACACATGCACATTCTTCTGCTGTCATTCCTGTGATTATCAGTCAATACATGTTAAACTCGGGTCAAGTAATCCATTTGGGCAAATTGAGTACTTATGGGTGGAATTTGACATGAAACCCAGAAATGGATAAGGACCTCCAGGAGCTCAAGAAGCGAGGTCTTCAGAAATATTCTGGCAGTACAATTATATTCATTTGTGTGTGTGTGATGATTATAATGAGGAGTTATCCCAGGATTTGTGTGTGTGATGACTGTAATGAGGAGTCATCTCAACAATGGCTGAACATTATGTCAGCCCTATCCAGGAAATCCAATACGAACTCTTGGGGAGTGTCTGTTATGGAAGGGCACGTAACTTTACAATGTATCATTATTTCTTTGAAGTAGTTCCAGTAGGGCTGCACAGTATGAGTGAAGTATGCAGTATGCAATAATGTTGATGGATATTGTGATCATGTTATGCCTTGCCATAAATTCCTTTTTAAATGTGCATAATTCTCTTCTTCTTTTACCCCTTTCCAGCAAAATAGAGCTTTTGGGAGGTTGTATGTTACAGTATCCCCTAGTGGCCAAAATCAGGAACTTTACCCTTGGAAATGAACTTGAAATTTCTAATGTCCAAGGTTGTGGTAGGTCATTTGTGCACCTGATCCTTGACTGAGGTTTACTCCCCAGCTTTTTAAACCCTAAGGAAGGTTCATGCTTAATGCAGTACCCAGCATCCCTATTTGAAAATCACATTTCCCATGTTTCCTCACAGAAATCCTTTCAGAAGTTGTAATATCCTGATATCAGTCATGATCCAGCAATATTATTTATTTATTCAACTTGCACGAGCAGTGACACACAAAGGCACAGAACAGCTGCTACAATCTCAGTCACCAATATAATCTCCCCTGTACCTCACAGTCATAAACTGTGGACTCTGAAACATTACACAATTGAAGATTCCATAAGCATTTCACATATTTCATTATTAACATGATACACAATCTACATCCGAAGCCTTGAAAAACCAGGGCACTGCAACTTCCACACTGTTACAAGACAAGCATGCTTTGCTTAAGTTGCTGACCATACTCTTCACTTATCAGGAATAGGTCCACAGAACAGACTGGCACCTTGCATCATGGTGATACTCTTTCAGTTCTAGTTTTTCTTGTATTTCTTGCAGTTGCACATCGCAGAAAAGGACAGAAGAAGCTCAGAAGGCAGAAAGCTGAAACAGACATGACCAGCAAAAGGCCTTCTGTGCAGTCTTGTGATCAGGCTCTGATGCCCTATAAGAGGGAGAGGAAGGTTAAGACAGAGTGTGAGAAAGACATGATTAACCACAATTTGGGAAACTTTTGTGTGGTCATTAAAGAACTGGGCTTGTATATCAGAGATTGTAGGTGAAAGCCAAAGATTATGGAGTGCTTGTGAGTTGAATGGGTGTGTGTGTGTGTGTGTGTGTGTGTGTGTGTGTGTGTGTGTGTGTGTGTGTGTGTGCACACGCGCATGTCTTTACCACCGCTCAGCTTAATGGGAGTGTGTCCGTCACTGCAGAGCTCCAATAGACTGCAGCATCCCCTCCAGCCTGCCGCTTTGATCCAGCTCTGCAATGTCACTACCCCCTCCTACACACTGCTCTCCCACGAAAACCCGTGGAACCTGATCACACACACACATACGCACACACACACACAGGGGCAAGTGTGAGAATATCTCTCTCACACACGCACACACACACAGGGGCAAGTGTGAGAATATCTCTCTCACACACGCACATGCACAGACACAGACACAGGGGCAAGTGTGAGCACAATTGCCCACTGGCACACAGACACTGGCGATTGTTTAAAACAAAGTAGATAAGAGGAAATTGTATGTCTTTTATTTTGTCTTAGTATGCAGCCTCTGAAGCGCTTGGTTAAACATTCAATCTCTCTCTCTCTCTCTCTGTCTAAAATTGCATTTTGTTTTTATCGTTGGTTAAGTGTTTTTTACAGATAAGTTTTCAGTGTTCAACTCTCCATCTCAAACATTGCAAAATCATGACAATTGACACAAGAAAGTGGCAAGCATCTTACCTATTATCATCACACCTATCTGATCGCTATGTACTCTATAGCTTTAGTATGCACTGTAAAATATGTTTACTACATATTTACACCCTTATTTCTTACATGCTATTTATATCTGCCAAGACATTGTGATGACAAAAGTACTGGACTGAATCAAACCCTTTAGCTCAACGTGTCCAAAACAATTTGGCAAGATAATAGCCAAGCAATGTAATTTAAGAGCATTTTTGCCTTTCAAACCGCTTTGAATGAAATATGACAATGGTTTCACCTGTGTGATGTCGCCTGCACAAACAAGAGGTAAATGTTTGCTAAGATGGATGCTTTCCAATTGATGACCAATCAAGATCAAAGACGTCATTTCACAATAATAAGAAAGATTAATAATAATTTAGGACAATAAGCTGAAAGGCATCAATAACTGTCTGTAGTCGCGGGTTTATTTATCGTTAACACTGCAGAGATATGTCATATGGCTTACTAAAATCTAGCAATAAAAGAATAACTCTTACCGTTCGAGCTCCGGTTGCATTAAGAAAGTATTCCTGTATGTCGTCAACATCCTCGCGTTCACTGATGTCGACAAGCTCCAAGTGCCCTTCTTTGAATTGGTACTTAGACAAAACATTCTTTGCAATCGTACAATAGGGACAGGACGGTTTCAAAAACAGAACAACTCTGTCCCCATTAATTTTAGCTCTCACATATTCCTGCGCCATTTTTTCAGCAAGGGAATTTTATCTAAATTCTAAATCACTAGTTGCGGTGATAATATGATCTTCCGTGAAGAAAGCGGAACAGCCTCACTACGTCCTACAGCAGCCGTTGCGCATGGCTCGAAGTACTCCAGCAAAAAATGCTCACGCATTTCATTGCACCAGTGGCCACGTGCGTTTCTTCTCACAGCCATAAGGAATTGTGAAAATTGGATCAGTAATTGTTTATCAGCTATTCATTTAATAAATCAAATATCGCTTAACATAGGCACTAGATTACTTAGCAATTATTCAACAAATCACCATTGATAGTAGTCTCACCCTGGCAGGCAGTCTGCTGGACATTGAAAAATCAGTTGAAGATTAAAACACGTATGAAATGGCGGTAGAAAAACCTGATTAGGCTCATCTGGACTATGGAGTTGACAGTGAGAGGGTGCTGGTAAATTCAGTCACACACAACGGTTAATTTCTTAACAGCGTTAATGGTTATAATTTTACTGCGTACAATCAACGTGCGCAATAAAATTATTACCATAAACGCTGTTCCACTGACAATGCAGATATGAGAATTACTGGCGAATACCAATTTAAGAGGGAGTAGACCCACTTACTAGGTGTGGACTTGGGTTATCTGCACTTACAGACAAAGCATAGGCCTGTAAATTATGTTTTTACATGGTACTGAATAGTCGTGTGTAAGACCACAGGTAAGACCACCAAAGATATTTACAGGTGTACAAACATTTGTGAAAAACTAGTTCATTGCATGGTGTCTTGGGCTCCTAAGTACCACCTCGTTATGTGTGCCATAGTGTCCACAAGGGACCGCTGTAATATCAAATGTTTCAAAAGGGCATCCGAAAATTTTACCTCCGAATTAACGTTAAATGAAAGGAATTTCGTTTTACCATGTTGTGCTGAGACTAAGTACAAATAACCTAGGAGTGCATCAGGCGATGATCTACTGACTGCAGTCATTTGCTATTTAAAAAGAAATGAAGCAATTAGAGATTTTGCACGATTCGGTTTAGTAGGGATTCTGATTCACACAGTAAACCATAAAATAATTGTATTATAAATAATACATTTAGTGTTTGAAACACAAAACAGTCATTATTATTTTTATTAGAAAATGCAAAAACAAGAGCAATCTGAACTAAATATTTTATAAATATATGTATATTATGTATAAATAATAAACTGATACAATACACTGTACATATACAACAAAACCAATTATTCAAATTGGCCTTTTGGCATCAGTCCATGTTAAAATAGGTATGTAGAAACAGGGAAAAAACTGGTCATTTCAGACCACAGGGCTCTTTGCTGGTAATCATAATGGGACTTTTTTGGTTCTGTGTAGAAACATTAATGAACTAAATGGCACAGAGATGTTTCAATACAAGTTCTGTATAAAACCAAAAAAAAAAAAAGTTCCCCTATGATCACATGCAAAGAAGCCTCTTTCTCTGCTGTTTAGAACCTGTTTGCCTTGGAGCATATTTTCCCATATACCTGCATTGAGAAAGGGGAATGTCATTAGGGGTGTACTGGGTCACATTCAATTGTTTAATTCATAGCTTCCCAGGCCTCTCTGAGGAAAACCAGTGTGGGTGCAGGCTTTTGTTCCATCCCAGCACTAAAATACCTGATTCAACTGATCATGGGTTTCAAAAAAGATCTACATTAGTTGCATCAGGTGTTTTAGGGCTTGGCTAGAACAAAAACCAAGTCAAACTCTAGTCATTCTCATGCATGACTGGAGAGATCAGTTTTAGATGGTGAAATCTGAACAAGAACATTTAACCAAACCATTCACTTGCAACACAACTTCATGTACAGCGAGTGTATAACAAGGAATGTCAATTTATGTATGTACATGATCAATTGTGATTCACAGTTAGACCCGTTTCCCATGTACTGCACAGACAATACATTTAAATTAAAGCTTCTCCTGAAATGAAGTCACAGAATAAAAACAGAAATTATTTGACATACATATGTAGGCTATTGCATGTCCAGAGGTTTTAAAAGCAGCATGCAATCAAGAATAAATCTCTTAATTGAGGCAGATGGTAAAGGAGGTTCTGACACAGAAGTAAGGTGAGATATGAAATCGATAATGAGATGACAAACGTTGTGCCACACACATGCACATGTATAATGCAACCAGCTCAGAATTCAACGTGCCACAAATTCTAAAGCTTATTTATCACTGTTCAGGCTAAATGACGAAAGCATTCTACCCAGAACAGTGCAGTATTGCATAGAAACATACTCTATACAACTGTCATTCTGTGTGCCACTGTGCTTTTTCTTTTACAACTTTTCTTCATTGTGGTATTGACAGAAGCCATATTTACCTCTATTGACAATGGTAATCAGGTGTGTTTTCATGGGTTTTCTTAAGTTTTTATATTTATATTTTATTATTTGTTAGAAAAATAGCTATCTGTGCCACTATGCATTGTAATATACTGAATATTCTAAGTAAAAGATTAAACATTGTCTTATTTTGGTTTTATATTTTGTGTATAATTTAAAATAATCAGTTGAATTATTTTATCACATTTTAGTACCCCCAAATATAAAATCAAACATTGGAGTTGATTCCTGGAGAACAGTTCCTTATCTTCAGGATGAATGTATATGTATTCATAGAGGTGAAACTACAGGTCAGATATGACACAACAGTTCTATAAATCCATATCTTTTGTCTGGAATGTGGCAAACGAACCAGGAGGTTTGCTCAGAAGAAGGAGAAGGGCGG
This sequence comes from Albula goreensis, assembly GCA_022829145.1. Classification (NCBI taxonomy): domain Eukaryota; kingdom Metazoa; phylum Chordata; class Actinopteri; order Albuliformes; family Albulidae; genus Albula; species Albula goreensis. The sequence continues at coordinate 19,730,221 of CM040744.1, forward strand.
GAACAGAACCCTTGCTAGTACAACATTCTCCTCTGACTGTGCTAAAATAGTAATTGGTCCTAGTCAACATGGAACTTGGAAAGTTAATGTTATTTTAGAAGAATGTTGAGAGGAACAGTCACGTATGGAATTATTTTTTGCAGTAGATCATTGTTTGTTGGCACACAGAGAGCACTCACTCAGTACCATCCAGTCTACCACTGACTTGTAGAAAACCATTTATAAGACTGGGTTTGCAACTTCAATGTGTTTACATCTTGGAAAACAATTAAAAAAACTCACAGAATGGAACAGAAACAAAAAAATTGCCAGAAAAAGACCACATTTTACTGGAAGAGCTGACATTACCCACCCTATTCTTCTTTCTCTCTCTCTCTCTCTCTCCCTCTCTCTCTCTTGCTCTCTCTCCCTCCCCCAACCATCTCATGCTCTCTCGCTTCCTTCTCCTTCCCACTGCTAAATTGTTCCTGCTACTGTCAGGTGTGCTCTTTGGTGTCCCCTGTGGCTGGAGGACTTCCTAGCGCTGGTCCGTGAGCATGTCTGTTAGCTCTTGCAGCAGCCTGTTGTCTCTGTCCCTGAGGGACCTGCCATGGTAGAGAGCATTGCTGTAGTCTCCGTATAGGCTGTTCTCCATGCCTCCCTGCTTGCTTAGCAGGTCCAGGGCCTGGTAGAGGTTCTGGTAGGGCAAGTGCTCCTTGGGGCCAACAGAGCTGGAGGCTGGGGGGCGGCTGGGGTGCTTCTGGCTGGGTGATGGCCGTTCACGGAGAGTAGATTGGAGAAGCTGGATGAAGGTGTTGGATGGAGATATGTCCTTCTGTGTGCCCCTGGAGTTGTCTGGAGTGGGCCAGGCCTTCTGAGATGTGTGGGGCTCTGTGGGAAGCCCCTTTGAGCAGATGGAAGGACAGACAGACAGAAAGAATGAAGAAGAATGAGAGAGGGGGATGACAGGAGCACTTAGTCTATGGCTGGTGTGTTTTTTAGAGGTGAGTGTGTATGTGTGTGTATAAATGAGTGTGTAAATGAGTGTGAGAGTATGCATATATATATGTGTGTGTGTGTGTATGAGTGTGAATGTAAGTGGTACCTCCAGCATCTCCTCGGGCTCCACTCCCCTGCGGTCGTTCTGCACAGTGTTGTAGGGCTCGTACACCCTGGGCGTCTTCATGTGCTCCGGCCTCTCCTGCGTGCCGTGCAGAATCAGCCTCCAGTCCACCACCCGGCCCTCATTCCCCGCTCGCCCAGACTGCAGGCGCAAACGCATATACAGATGCAGTCAGATGCATGCGCAGTCAGGTGCAAAAACAGAGAGGGGAGGAAACAGTCTGTATCACAGTGGTCTTGACTCCAGAAGCTCTGTCACTGGTGAAGCATTTGGGTAACCTTGTTATCTTCTCTGGCCTAAGCTTCCTGCAATCTGATTGGTGCCAGCAGATTTGTGATATTGGATTTATTGGCTGTGATGGCTTCTGATCATTTCACACATTCAACCTATTTTGGGATTTTGTCAGAAGTAGTAATTGACGGTTGGCTGATTGTCAAAGCACAATCTCTGGAAGCTGGGCAGTTACACCACATTAGAGTACGAGAGTAATCTGTTTTATAGCTATGATGTCATCTAGCACCCTGAACCCCAGCATATCTCCTGCAGTACCTTCCCCCCAGCAGCAAAGGAGCCCTGTGACTCACCACATCAGTGATAGTGAGGGTCCAGGTGCCAATGGGGTCCTCCCCCCAGGTGTGTACGGACATGAAGTCCCAGTTTTTGAAGCCGCTGGAAGACGTGTCCCTCTCCCTCTCTGTCAGTAGCACTGCACTGGTACCTGGGGGAGTTTGGGGGAGGTGAGTGTGAGTGATGCAGAGGTGTGTACAGGTGCATTATGTACCTGAAGGAGAGTAGTTGTGTGCACAGTGATCATACGTAGGTGTGTTATGTACCTGAAGGAGAAGTGAGGTGTGTTACGTAGGTGTGTTATGTACCTGAAGGAGAAGTGAGTGTGATGCAGAGGTGTGTACTATTATGAACAGGTGTGTACAGGTAAATTATATACCTGAAGGAGAGGTAAGAGTGATGCGCAGGTCCCCTCTGCGGGTGTACTCAATGCTGGTCTCCATCTGCACATGCTCCAGAGAGCTGATGGCGCTGTCCTCCCCAGCGCAGGCCTTGGTGGGGATCTCGATGGTGATTTCACTGGCCGTCTGTAAAGCCCTGCAGGTAGAGGAACCAAGAAAGGAACAGGTGAGTAACAGAAAAAAAAATGACTAATGTTGTATACCATACTGGAATACACAAATACTCTTGTAGAATAACTCAAAATACAGGTACAGAACTGATATATTTATGTGTTTCAAAAAATCTGAATATACTCTAGCAACAGCAAAGAAACAACACTTTTAATATGGAATTAATACTGTATATCATGATGGTTCAGTCAGGAAGCAATTATGAGATATTATATGGTCTAATACTCTCCTGGATTACAGCCCAGATTATGAAAGCATTTAATATTTAATACCTGCAAAAAAACCCATGAAAACTCTGCCGCTGGAACAGATTCAGTCTATGAGTAATCAGGAGATTGACTTGCTAACCTGTTAACCCCATTCTTCTTAACCCCCATACACACTACACACATACACAAACAAATTCACTAACACACACTACACACACATATGCAAACGCAAACACACACATGCACGTGCACACAAACAAACACACTTGCATTAACACACATGCACAAACACATGCACAATCACACGCACTCAAATACACAAACAGCTGTAGCACCCAGGATGTGGTTACTTTCCAACCATAACAAATCTTGTTTCCTTTCCCTTCTAGTCCAGCCATGGTCAGTCCCGTCATTCCAAGGAACTTTTCGCTTCTGGGGCGGGGGTCTTTAAATTCCAAACCCCAGTATTATGCATTAAGTGGGCTAAGAATGTTGGAGTATGAACAATCATCATATACCTCCATTATTGGTGTCCTGGTTTTCATGTGCCATTTAAAACATTAAAACTAAGAAAAATGTCAACAGCCAAATGTTCGAAATTTGCAGATCCAAAAACCCTGAAATGCTTCATTCAGTGCTAGCCTGGATATAAGTTTAATTGGATGTAGGATGCATTTGAGCAAAAGCAGACTATCATTTTCTCTGTCACTGCCTGGACTGTGAGCTAGGGTTTATTCTCATTCTGTGTGCTAGCTGAGAGGCAATTCTTTCTATAAAAGCTCAAAATAAGACAGCATCAATAGCAGGTTATTATGTATTGGCTGTCTTTCTGATCCCAAATCAGCAGGTGTGCAATATGGACTAAAAATGAAGTGACTTCAGATGGAATTGAAATAAGGCAATGCATTTACAATGTTTTCAACCACGTAAGAATGTGTGAAAACATGTACTGTAACCCATTATCACTTGGACTTATCAACCACTTTTAAAAAGCATGCATTTGTTTACATGTTCTAACCCTTACCTGGGCTGGAAGGAGTCGTCCCTGACAACACATTGCCTTTTCTCGGGGATGTGCTTCCACACCTTGGGGTCGGCCTGGTCCACCAAGGCCTTGGCATTTAGCAGGCCAAAGCCAAAGCGGCTGTTGACCATGAGCCCGGCACCATTTCTCTTCCAGCCCGGGTTGTTAGCCAGTGGGTCGAACTCTGAGGTCCAAACAACCAGATGTTGTAGGTCCCGCCAAGTGAGGGCGGGGCTGTGGGGAGAGAGGACCACACCCACAGGTAAGACTTAGTCCTTGCTTACTGCTGTGCCTAACTCCTATTTGCCTCTCATCAATATCTATTGCTATTAAATTACCATAAACCCTGTGACACAACAACCCTCCACCTCGTCCTTAAGATGATAAACATAGGTAAACTTAATTATCTATCATCTAATCTGTCATATATACAAATATTATTTGTAACCACTGTATACGTTTGGTTGTCAAACCTTATTATCAATGCTTTACATATCTACCCCTCTCATCAGCTAATGCGGTGTGTGTTTGAATGTGTGTGGACGTATGTGAGTTTGAATGTGTGTGGGCGTATGTGTGTTTGAATGTGTGTGGGCATGTGTGTGTTTGAATGTGTGTGGGCGTGCGTTCGTGAGTTTGTGGGCCTGGATTTATTCTCACAGGGGATCAACTCACTTCTGCTCCAGGGCCAGAGCAAATATCCCAGCAGCCAAAGGGGCAGAGGCTGAGGTTCCTGTGTGTGTCTCTGTGCACTGGTTGTGCAGATCAGCACTGGTCTGGAAAACAGAAGGGTTTAACAGCAATGTTAAAGAGGGACATGGCCAGAAAGGCACTGAGGACTCAGAATCTCTGTCTCTCTATTTGTGTTTGATTAATGTTCAGAATGTAGAGTTGTTTAAGCTACAAACCCAGTCTTATAGACAGTGGAGAGAAAAGGGGAGAAAACAGCTGACAGTATTTAAGACTTATTTTGTAATTTGTCCTCTGTCTATGTTTGTCTATCTTTGCTTAGCTAACTTGATCTCAGATTACTATATGCGATTATATTGTGCTTTGACAGTGTCTTGTTGCTTTTCAAGTCCTTTGCTGCAGTCATTCAGTGTTTTGCAAGCCAGTTGGAAACACACCTCCACAACTGGTTACATCACTGTTCAAACCCTCATGTATTAAACATTGACCACACTGGGTGCCCTTATTTGACAGGAAGTAAAAACCGGGGGGTATAGTCACTTACAATCCTCTGGTCAGTGTAGTCCCCGCTGCTGTAGGCGGTGGCCAGGGTGGAGGAGCATTTTTCGGCATACCAGGGGGACAGGCCCTGCTGGGATGCACTGCTGATGGAGATGGTGTAGATGCTATCTGTGTAGCCATCGCAGTCGCAGTTATCGCCCTGGCGACCGCCATTCCCTGATGCCCAAACAAAGATGGAACCCTTTCCACCACGCCCCTGCAGGTAGATGGGGATCAGGTGATAAATCCTGGGTGTTAGCCATGATGCTAAACCACGAATCAATACACAGTGATGAAGTGAAGAGTGGAGGTGGATCTCCACAGAGGAATACCCATTTCACATCTGAACATTCTTCACACATCATTTTCAGTAAAACAGGAGGGATTATTGAGCCAGTTTCAGTTGGGGAGTGGAGGAGGAGGTTGCAATAGACAAGGGAGAATATAAGGCATCATAGACCCCATAAAGGAATAAGTCACAATTAACTGCAGTTACTGCCCAGTCAAGAGGTTTTGATGTCCACATCCAAACACAATGATTGTTTAATTTAGTCAGGCACAGGCAGCATATGCAAGCTCCATTCATTTGTGGTGTCTTGAACCCTTATTGTCCCATTGCAAATTGTTGGGATTCAAAAAGGGGTTAGAATAGAATTTTGACATCCCAGTTAGCATGGGAGGTTCTAGAGGGCCCCTCTTAATGTCAGCTTCACCCCTTTGGCCTTCCTCACCTTTTGGATCCCGTACTCAAAGGCTTTCTGGGCGAGTCGGCCAGGCCCTTCTACCGTCTTGCCATCATCGTTGGGCCCCCAGCTGGCACTGTAGATGTCTACATGGTTTGGGTTGAAGCCAATGGAGCTGGCCTCTATCGCATCTGTCACAATTCCATCCAGCATCCGAATCCCTAAGGGGGGGAGTGGGAAGGGGGAGAGTGAGACAGAGAGGAGAGATAGAGGGAAAAACAGCGGAGAGACATAGAAAGAGAGGGGAGAGATGAAGACTGTGAAAATGCCCACTCCCAAGTATATCCAATGAGTGACTAGGTATACTTTGAACACAAGTTGGAAATATAAGAATGTGTGTCCACAAATTATACAGATATAGAATTGCAGAAAATGTATGGGTCTTCTTACAGACTTGTAATACTTTGTGTGTTGACACTTCCAACAGAAGCATTTTAGACAGAATGAATGGGGACATACAGAGAGAGAAACAGGGTCACGCATTAGCATAATTACTGTAGATCTGACCCTATGACGTATGCACACACAGGTGTGGTGCTGTTAGGTAAATGGAGCTTTCATAACAGGTGTGCTCCTGTTTAGTGAAAGGCTGGGGTTTGTGTGGAGGTTTTGGCTTTTGCTGCCCTGGTTCCAGTCTGTCTGGGCTGTCCTAGTTCCTCATGGCCTAATTACTTCAGTGATCATCATCTTTCCTTGGCCCACTTCTACTCAACCACAATGGGATGACAACCCACATAACTGAAACATAACTAAACAGGCAAAAACAGTACATCTATCTACATTTACATTAAATTTACATTACATCAGAGGCATTTGCTTGACATTCTTTTTTGTTAGACACTCCAGAGCGACTTACACGGGAAAGTGCATATGAATGGTACAAAAGATGCAAAGATGATCTACAATAAGCTAGGAAATTATTCAAAATATTTCTAAAAGAAAATATTTGTAATTTTTCATTACTGTGTTGTGAGCTCTCTCTGCAAATGTAAAGGGCCACAATAATGACAGAAGTTACACTGTGGAAAGGGTGCCACAGTGATGGAGGCAAATCAAATGTGATGTCACAACCATACCAGCTCTGGGAGCTGAGTGATTGGTGGAGTGCTGTCACAATCATTAGTTTAGATCTACTTGCAGGCCCAGCCTGCCTATTATTATGATGCTAATCAGATTCAATTATTTGTATGGTATGTGGACTAACTGACACTGTGGACCCTGGGAATAAGCTATGGCATCCAGTTTAAATAAGCACTGGTGAACAATTTTCAGGGGAGGTGTCTTACCTCCAACCTTTGCATTGTAGGCCACGCCCACTCCACACTTGTTGTTGTCAGCCTGCATGGCAATCTCCCCAGCACATCGGGTCCCATGTCTGCACATATACACATACAAAAGGTGAAACTCAGTGACATACAGGACTTAAAGTGTGTAGGCGTGATTAGATCCATTGCCTGTATTCATAAAGATTTAGAGGCAGGAAGGCTGCTCTAGGATCAGGTTGCCCTTATCCATATACTAACCATTTTCATTAGGAGATAAAAATGCTACACTGATCCCAGATCAAGGCCCATATTCATGAAGTAGAGAAGCTGATCTAGGATCAGGTGTCCATTAACCTAATCCTGAGATTATCCTTTATGAGTTAAACGTGTAAAATGTTCCTAGAATGATGCTCATATTCATGAGGTGTTTCAAAGTAGGGAGCGCTGATCTGGGACCAAGTTTCTTAACCTTATCCATTATAACTCCAACCTGCATACACTGATCCTAGATCAGCCCTCATGCACTGAGATGCATAATGAATATAGACTCAGGGACTGAGGGCTATGTGTCTGAATGGAGAATGTCTGAATGTCTGAATAGTGTGTTGACTCAATGTGGTTGCCTCCACGTGCCCTTCAGCTCTAATCACCCAGGGCCAACCTCTAGCTGGTACCACAGCACAAACTTGTGCAGTGCAGTTTTAAGAGCTGTATAGCCCTGCTGCCTAAATAATGCATAACAAAGCGATTACATGCATGCTGACTGGCACTAATGCATACCCCCGGGCCAATCAGAATAGAGGGAGTGGGAGTGGCACACAACCCCCAATTTGGCCTGCCCTGTGCACCTTTTCATCTTTCATTTTAGTGTGGACTACCTCAAGATGTTCAGTTGTAAAGCAGCAGGTATTCAAAATTCAACATTATGACTACTATCCACATGTAGTAGTAGTAGTAGTAATAATAATAATAATAATTATCTCATAGGGATAGAAAGCCATGTAATACAGATAAAGATTTTTCCCTCTACTGAAATCAATGTGAATTATTTCACCCCTTCCTCTCAAATCGAGTGAGTCATGATCTATTGGTGGATATCATGTGCATGTATACATGTGGAAATAAAAGCGGGGTGGGTTGGAAACCATCATTAAAAGCTTTGGGCAATTAAGGGATGTCAGATTGAGCCACTTATAAACGCACTACCCCACCTCCTTTCTGTGCTTGCTTTTCCGAGGTATATTCACTCCCGACCCCCGTATTTGCACATTGCGTCTGTGTTTTACTGACTCCTAATTACACAAGCTTACACAAGCGGAGTACAAACCGCGAACACAAATGCAGCAAACTATAGCCCGACTGTGCACATGCAGATGGCGAGCGTGTATTTTAGCGCGTGGGCCGTGTCCCGGAAACGTTGTGACGCGCTTATTCTCAGATGGCATGGAAAGTGACAGGCGAATCAATGAGTCATCGAATTAAAAGAGAAGGAAAAAAGAGGAGGGGGGAGAGGTGGAATGAGCATTGAGAAAATATATAAGAGAGACAATATGATCGTTGCATTCAAAGACGGATATGAATGTTTTTATTCTGTTTGTTTTTAGAATGGTTGCAATCATTGAACGGTTGTGTAGCAACAGTAGGTAATGTAGGACAAGGAAAAAGTAATTGATAGGACTCCCATCTTTCACGCTCACATCCAGTTGGGTAAGAAACATTTAAACGGGTAGGGGGACAAAAGTATCATGGATTTCCCATTTGCAATATACTTTGTGACTAAATTTCGGGGAGGGAGAGAGGTAGTTTTTCGGGACAATAAAAAAAATTCAAAATGGAAATGTTCCCCATCTTAAATGGTGGGTATACCCTTACACACATTGAATGACAATCACCATATTAATTCAGCACAATAAAAACTAAACGATAACTTAAAGGCCTCCATCTTGGGAGCTGGGACGAGTATTATAGGAATTGATACACAGCAGATGGGAAATTCTGAGAAACTACATCCAAACTCTTTTTCAGCTGTTTTCACAGCTCTGAGGAAATACAGATTGGCTGTAAACCACCATCATCTCACTACGTACTTGTTCTCATTGGTGGAGTCGTATCTGGGGAAAGGATCAGGGTCGTTGTCATTGAAGTCGTAACTCGCAGCTGGATCCTATATGAAAAACACAGAACATTATAGAACATTATGGGTGTATGTAATCTAGTAGAGACATTGTACAATCTGATTTTACCACACTTCACACCGGTAGGTGAATGAAAGTAATATTTATGTAGCTCTTATTGCACAATAATGTAGTAATAATATTAGCTATAGTAGAGTTCACAGTTCCTTGCAATATAAGACCTCTTTATACTGAATACGGCATACTTTTTCCTGAAAATTAACAACTATTCTTTTTCACCATTTCAGAAATTATTTTAGCTTTTTTTTCATTTTGTTATCCTGGAATAGAGGTGTACATATACAATAGTGTTGTACCAAATTTAGATGATATTTAGATAATGTTTGGGTTACCTTTTCACATGATTAATGAAATGTTTCTCAGTGTGATTCATTAAAATGTGATCATGTTATATCACATGTTATATTTGCATTGGTCACATCTGTACGTTAATAGTCTTTATTTTCACGAATAAAACCAGTAAATAAATAAATAAATCAGATCAATCACCCATGAATTAAAACTCAGCCTTCACGACTCAGGAAATGAGTCGAGGCCCCTTTGACTAAAGATTCTAATTACAGAGTCATTCTTTAATTAGGCTACCAAAGGCAGCTGAATTAATTAGGGAAGAAGAGACACTGGGCGTGCCGTTTGCACTGTCATCGTCAGTCACTTATCTCAGCCGGTTACCGTGGCAACATAGGTCTGCATATGCGCTCTATGTTTACTTTTGTTGGAGTACACTGCGAACGTGTTGGAAGTGAGTCACAAATGTGAAAGCAAGGGTTAGTAATCATCTCCATATATGGAAGCAGAGGTGCCAAGTAACTGCAGTCAACAGTCACTCACATATCTTGAATTAGACGCGTTGAATTGATGAGTTTTAAAACAACACAGTTCGTCTTTTTATCTATACTGTTCAAAACCACATAATCACCCAGAAATACTTTGACTGGTGTCATTGAACGTGATCTGAGTTGATCTTCTTCATTGCAGTAATGACCAACCAATTTGAAGCAAGGTAGGCTTGCTGTGCTAACATGTCTTAACATGTCTAACATGTCAGTGCAGTCTCTTAAATTACATAGTTGTTATGTATTGCAATAGCAATAATAATAGCAATAATAGTAATAATACTGGTAAATGTTGTATACCAGGATGACTGACTAGCTAAGGTGTTGGAGTTAAGATCCAATGCGCTTGCGTCAGTGTGGGTTCCAGTCCCTCTCCAGGTGTCATGTGACTTTGCCTCTGGAACTAAACTTGTAACTGACAGATCCCAGACTGCTTCTGTTGTGTTATACTATTTATCATGGTTTTGCTTTAATAAATATTCAGCTGTTTTAAATGTCTCAAAGCTAAATAGCTATGCCAAAATGCCACCAACAAATATGTATGGCAAAACAGTGCCACAAAATGTTGTGAAAAGTAGCATCAAGAAACTCAGCTGCACTGAACTTCTGCCCCATCCCCATGTTGTGAACAAAGGCTTACGTAGTTGGGGTAGATGTCGGTATGGTTCCATTCCAAGCCATCATCCAGAACGGTGATGACCACCCCCTTTCCTGTGATCCCCTTCCTCCAGACTGGGATCACATGGAGGTCTAGTTTAGGGAGGGAGGGAGATGTCCTAGTGTCTTGCTTCAAAAATAAAAAAGCAGAGAGCAGATATGAATAACAGCACAGTGTAAAGGATGGCCAGCTCATCTTTTAACCCCGCATTTGCAGGTTCACCTCCCATGAAGGGCACTACAGCTGTACCCTTGAGCAAGGTGATTACAAGTTCCTTCAGTAAATATCCAGCTGTTGAAATGTACTCTATGTTAAGAAATGTAAGCTGTTTAAAATGTCCTGAATACATGTTACTGCTAAACATAAGCAAGACATCCTTTCTTGTTATAACAAATCAGGTATTTTTAGCATAGATCACCTAAGCCACAAAGAGCTGAGATGGGAGGAGAGAAGAAGGGAGGGAGAAAAAGGCAATAAGAGAAGGAAAGATGGTGGTACTCATTTCAAGGGCAGCTAGAGCTTTTGCCTCTCCTATGAGTATGTGAGAATTGAGAGAATCAATTTACATGTGTTCAATTGGACAATCAGTGTCAAGAGAGAGAAAGTGAGAAAGAGCGAGATGGAGAGGAGATTCATTTAATTAAGAGATGGAGAGCGAGAGAGAGAGAAATTTTTCCATTTGACGAATGTATGATTCATAGCTGAAAGGGCAATAAATGAATCAATCCAAGGTGCTCTTAGTGCATTGTGTTCAGACACGATAATGTAGCTGCGCTGAGGGATCAACCTGCACTGACTCATTATTGCACTTCTCCAATCTTTGTCAGAGGAAAGAGCTGCCAGTCAGTCTGATTGTTTGTCTGCTCATGTGTCTGTGCATGTGTATGTCTGTCTACTTGCCTGCTTCTCTGTACAAACACAGCCACATTTATGCTTTAAGGGTGTGAGGACAAAGCCTGCCTGTTTCCATCCTGCTTCTCCATGTCACACTCAAGGAAACTGTGTCTGTTGGCTAGACCTTCCTCTGGTTATACTCGCAGCTTCTCAAAGTGGCCACTCCTGCCCGGCACAAAGAGGGCTATTGTGTGTCTGGCCTGCCTCTTTCCTCACGCTATCCATTTGCCTCTCCCTCTCTCCTGCTAGTGCTGAAGGATAGGCACTCAACAGAGACACCTGCATCAATTAACCATGAGAAAACTCTGAAACAGAGATCATACAATGAACATTTTTTAAATGTTTGTAACAATTGGATTTTATCACTGTCAGACTAATTGTATTATTATTATTATTATTATTATTATTATTTTTAAATTTATTTATTTTTATTTATTTTATTTTTATTATTTCATTTAGTCATTTTTGCCAAGATTATTGTTATTAATCATATTGTTATCAGCATAAATAGGCTATACTTTGTCTGGTTGAAACAAAGGAATCCTGGTGCATGGCTTTCACATGCACTGGGTTAAACGGATATGACCCAAGTCTTATTCCTGAGTACTCCTCTAACCTTCATGCCAGAATGAGGTTTCAGATCAGACCATAGCAGATGCTCCTGTCTCTTCCACACCAATGAGCAAAAATGAACTGACATTCAGGATGCGAGTCCTTGGACAAGATCTATTAAACTGACTGACATAGTGATGTTGCTGTCAAAACATTCTCACATAGGCATCTAACAGATGCTCTTATCCACAGTAACTTAAAGAGCAATACATATATTTATTAACCAGAGCAGTTCAGGTTAAGTGCCACTCTCAATCATATAGAAATGGCAGCTTTGCTGGGAACTGCACCTGCAACCTCTTTTTTCACAATGTGCAGGGCCCATGTTACTCACCACATTTGGCACCTCACAGATGTTTGTTTTTTTGTTTAAGTGACCGTCCTTTATCTTAGGTCTGCCTTGAGATAATCCCTCACCAGAGGCTGACTCCCTGGTTGACACGATGATGCGCTACCTGCTAGTATTCCATTTAAACAAGTGTCCATTTGACTGTGGCTGTTAGCTGTAGTTGGGGCTGGTTTTTTCCCATGATGGTGAGCAGATTAACTGAATTAGCACACCGTTCAGCATTTTCACACTTGTGTGATTATTTCCCTGCTCCCCACACAGCTGTCTGCTGGCCGTTTGCCTCTGCAATATCTTCAGGGCTCACAGACATTAATCACAGATGGTCCTGGACCTGTCTGACTTGAGTTGCACTCCCTCCCAGATATACAGACAGCCAGAGAATACAGGAACAGCTTTTTATGTGTTTGGTAACCTGTCATGCCAGTTGAGATTAATTTTTTGGGGGGTATAGAGAGACACCAGAGAGAGAGGTATGGAGGGAGAGACAGAGAGGGAGAGAGAAGGCAGGAAATGCAGAGGTAAAATGACAGAGCTGCCAACACAGAGCATGCACCTGTCATAAGGAAACTTTAGATGAGGAAGAACAAGTTCAAAAACACCCAACCACCCACACACATGCGCACACACACACACACACACACGCGCACGCGCACGCACACGCACACACACACACGCACACAGACAGACACACAGACACACTGTGCTTGAGACTTACCAGGTACCACTGCTGGGACCACATGGGGTCGTCAAAGAGCTTCTCCACAGAGCAGCCAGGACAAGCTGCCCTAAGCACTGCCCTCTTCCTGCGCTGCTTCTCATACTGCTGCTCCGCCCACCAAACCTGGATGCAAAGGTAAAGGAATTGTTTTTATGGCATCCTTTAACACATATGCATGTAGAGCACACATTCACAACTACACACATCCACATCACTCATGTGGTACACACACACACAAACGCAAATAGGCAGTAACACACTCTTGCATACAAACACACCCTTATGCTCTACAAAAACACACATATCCACAAATACTCACACTGCACAACTTGTGTATTCACACACACACACACACACCCATGCATATGCACATGTACACCCTATACTAGGGACATAAAATATGCATAATGCTCATAATGATACTTGCCTGCGGTAGAGATAAGTTGCCGTTGCTAAGCCATTGTTCTGCCTACAAATGGCTTGCTAATGAAAACCATTTCATGCAAGAGCTACTAACAAATGTATACTATTGTATGAAACAAATAAATAATACATCATATAATTATCTGATACAGGCCAAAAGGTTTGCAAACTGCAAAACAATATTTTCTTCTGAGATTCCCACATCTCTGAGCAACCAGCAGCTTCTCCCTGGCAACCCTTGCAGTGGGTGAACAATTTCATTAATCAATAAAGCTGTTGGCTATGCAATTTCCTTATAAATGACCCAACTATGTGACTCTACTCTGATCCACCTCTTGTCTCATTGTCTGCTCATTAATGTTAGTCTTAATGCACTTATTGTGTGGTTGTCACAGTGTAGCATTTTAGCCCCCTCCAACAATCCTACTACTACAATTGCTGAAATTACCAATACAACAACTCAAATCCAAGGTACAAAAAGACCCTGTGCATCTTCCACAAATACACATTTGTTTACAAGGCCAGACCAATGAGAAATCATTTCAATAAGCACTCAAACCATTCCATATTATGTTTTCTGACAAAAACTACTTGTACTTTTTTCATGTTTTTGAAAATAGTCTGCTTGTTGAGTTTAGGCTGTAGGAAATGAATTTGTTGATAAACCTTTTCAAGGAACATCCCAGTGAAATCTGAGAAATAATTTATAACTGCTAAATTATCCATGCATTATTTTTTTTATTATATTTATCTATCCAAATAGGTCAAGTGAGCACTCAGTTCTCTTTTGACATTATCACCTGGACACAGGATAACACCTGTTCTCTTTCCAATAAATGAGAGTCAACAAATTATTATTATTATTATTATTATTATTATTATTATCATCATCATTTTGCACTAGGAGAGCAATGCCTCATTACGGTTTGACCAAAACTGTTCCCGTTTCCATGGTTTATTGAACTGGTTGTTGATTCCTCCAATACACCCTCATAGAAATCGCATGCACTGTGATGTTTTGTAATATAATGCAATCCAATCAAATGTTGATCTGATTTAAAATATTTTCATATGGCAGTTAGACCACAGAACAACACTAGGTTAGGGTGATTCCAGATTCTTCACCTCTGGAACGTCTAGACAGATTATTTAGAAATGATTGCATTCATTTCCCTCAATCTGATTAGTTGTAGCATGAATTTACCATTGTTGAATCATTGGTCAGTGGGTGAATTGGTTTGAGTCTTTTGGCAATCAGTTAGATCTTTGCTGACGTTCGTATTTACTGGCGAAATTTTTAAAGAGAAGTTTATATTGAAAGACCGTACCCTCTCATCCTCTGACAGCTGCCTGGTAATGTGGTCAGCGCTTCTTCGCGTCCGTCTGGGATGACTACGGTGTCTCAGCAGGTAATGATTCTCTAGCGCCCCTATCTGAAGAAAAGGCAGAAAACATACAAAACATATTTGCATATAGCAAATAATACACACTGTTGAAATGAACAAATAATGCATTGAATAGATATTAGATAAAGGGGAGAAGGTTTGCAAACCGAACATTCTACATTTTTTCTGGGATGTTCGAATCTCCAAGCAACCGACAATATTTCTCTGGCAATCCTAGCAGTGAATGAACGATTTCGTTAATCATTAAAGTAGTCATTTATGCTAAATCGTTATGTCTTTCTCTCTCTGTCTGTGTGTGTGTGTGTTGTGTGTGTGTGTGAGAGAGAGGTTTACGTCTGTATGGATGAGGTGCCCTTTTCCATAAATTTGTGGATGCCAAGGTTTTTTTTTTAGCTGCGTTACAAAATAAGAATCGTATAACACGTACACGACCTCCCCTCTCCTATACAGAAACTTCTGTGGGGTAATTTTCTGTAGTGCTAATGCTCTTCTTTTAGAATGATGTCAATGTATATATTTCTTTCGAAAGAATGAAAATATGCAGGGGGCCTAACAACTCACTTCAGCTCATCAATTCTACGGGATTAAATGCAGTTGCGTTCACCGCGCTGGGAATCGTGACATGAGTTGCTGTTGTGTAGTATATGCTTTCTGGCTCCGCTGTCACCCTGTCACGCACCATTCCACACCATGGGTAAATGCTTTGCCTGTTACATAAAACCAGAGCCCATTCGCGTTTTATTCATTCAGATACTATCCTTAAAACAGGATGTAATCCATGGAATTTCAAAGCGGCTTGAAAGAAATATTCCATACATGGGTTGTGACCTTTACATTCTCTACCATCTGGCGAATACACAGCGGTGCCGAGACACATGCCAAGGAATCACTGAATCAATCATGCGAGGCACCCACGAGCATGTAACAATTATTATTATTATTATTATTATTATTATTATTATTATTATTATTATTATCAGAATGCATCCTTGGTTCCTAAAACTACGTGTTATTCTTATTTTCTCTCCCCGAACCCTGACTACATCATTTGATCTACACTGCTGTGGTGAACAACTGCACTGCAGGTTTAAGGTGCTTCAGCTGTCAGTGAAATGTAGGAAAAATAACCACACAGAATTGTATTCCTTTCACTGCTCACGGCGTGGGTCTGTTTAGATGATGTCCGCCGTGAATAGGGGTTGCATGAGTAGGCAATTGACCTTTGTCAATCACAAACTTGGTTGGACGTATCCATGGCGACTAGAGAGGCTGTAAACTAGACACGGTTTATGTACTATAGTCTTTGTGCTACGTGCCTGTGACCATCCAACCACGACTTGACCGTAGGCTAGTGATGTCGATTTAGCTATCTGTCTCTTTATTTCCTGTAAGAGGCAAGCAAAGTCGCTGAGCAGACAAACTTCGAGAATCGAATTTTATTTTCGCAAAGCTCTAACACTGTGTGCAACACTTTTATCCAGTTTCGTGACACCTGCAGTTTTACAGATTGTGTGGTAGTGCGCAACAAGTGAGGCTACGGAGTCTACCATTTTTTTTCATTCTGGTCAGATTCTTATGAGTTGCAAGTAAAAGGTTATGGGATGTAGGCTATTTTATTATGACTGCATCTTAATGATCATGCCAAAACAGAACAATGTAGCCAAAATTTTCCATCCAGCAGTAGTGCACTTTACCAGGAAATTTTGTTCGGACCAGCCCCTGGGGCTACTTTGACCATATTAAGAGCTAATCGAATAATATGAAAATACCTTAATGACGCTCGAATAAATCAGTCAATATTGACGCACAAAATAAAAGACAACGGCAGCGAGTCCAACGTTTCATAAAAGACCCGTGACTGATTGGTCTTGTCATTGTCTCGTGACATTATTTCAAAAGCTCACTTTCACCTGGCTCGACAGCTCCGTAAATGTCACGTTCTAGATCTTTATCATCTTAGAAATTAACACAGTTTCCACACCTTCCTCCTCTTTCCACTTCCAAGCCAGCTCCCCTGTCAGAAAAAGCGTGACTGGTAATACAGGAGGTTATGTTATAAGCTAAGACACAAGTCATAACACTGAAAACAATTCATTGAGAATCTAAAAAGGCTGCGTGTAGAATTGATTATTTCCCTAGATCATTTAATCCAAAAAATTGGTATTTGGATTCCAGTCTAGCGCAAATATAGTTATAGTCTAGTCTAGCTGTAGATGAATCAAGTCAAAGTCAAAAGTGTAATCATTTCATCACATCCGACTGTCGAAGGCATTGCAGGAAGAGAAGAAGAATACAATCCTACAGATGTTTTATTTTAGACCAGACTTCTTAATTTGAATATATCCATTTAATCGAGGAATTGGGATATTTCCAATAAACGCTCACATTTTGAATTAAGTAACAGGGAGAGACCGTGTACTTCTAAAACACTTTTGTAACGTCGTGGGATCTGCATCTGGGTTTGCTTGAAATGTTTTACTCAATTTCAATATATAACTTTACTTTTCAAAAGCAGAAGTTAAAGGTTAAAAACAAGCTTGCCCTTTCTTTTGCTGTTGTGACCTGTATGCTATTGTTTTTATTTTGCCAGGTTCCTGTTAGCTTACCTGTCTCACCAGTTCATAGCCCAGTTCCCGGGCGATTTCCTTGGCCGCATCGGGTCCGCCTGGTATCTCTACCGCCCATTCATTGACGTATTGTCTGTCTCCAAACTCGCTGAAAGCGGGGATAGCGCATAGGATCGAACAGAGGACCAACGCACGGCACATCACCGACTGGCAATATCTCGCTTCCATCGCAGATATGCCCGACCGAGTTAAAACGTTGTCTAGTGGTTGTACAAGAAATCAAGACCGACGAACGCAAGAACTTAACAAAAATATATATTTATATATATATATAAAAGATAAAAAGGAGATACAGCTGCCTGTGATGGATACCGCTTCGCTTTTATGCTTATAGCTTATGGTGATGATCTGTTTCAGATCGTACTAAATATGAATTACCCTGTCAATTGGCTGGGAAGAACTAGACCTCTTGCCTCCCAGCTGCCTTCGAGAATAAACGTGGAAAGCCACTGGGTGAACCAAGGCAATAAGAGAAAAATGTTGACACGTCAAATTACGAAAGGTTCTGACGTCACTCTCGAAGCTACCTGTAGTGTTATAATCCCGGGGGTAGCAGGCGGGAACAAAAAGAAGATAAGTGAGGTTGATGGGCGGGTTTAATAATAAAAAAAATCTCTGTCACTATTGAGTCCACATAGGGACTCAACAAGGGGCCATTCGTATTGGTTGTGAGCCTGTCGGCTTCGAGGAACATTTACATGGAATATTTGTCTCTCACTTTAACTGAAACCTCTTACTCAAATACAGTTTAAGATTATGTCCAAATGTCTCTCTCTCTCTCTCTCTCTCTCTCTCACCCCCACACACACGCACACACACACACACGCACGCACGCACATTGCAATTCTGATCTCATCAGATCACCGTCTCATATCAGATCTCATACTTATTGTCACTAAATGGACGGTAGTTGTTCCTGGACGGCGATTTAGGCATTACTAATACTGGTGAGCTCAGAGCTCCAGAACCACGGCTGTGGACAGCTCCCTTGAGTGCTTTGCCGAGGTCGCTATGAGCTGTTCTTACAGCGTGCTTGAATCAGACATTTTAGCTGTACAGCAAAAACACAGTTCTGCGTCATTCGATGGCTGCCAGTGCCATTAAAACGTTTTATTTCACTCTCAGAAACTTCACATCTATTTAGACCTATGAATATCATAGATCTAGTTCTTCACAAAACGTAGGCCTTTTACAATAACTGAATATTTTCTTATTGTTAACCGTTGTGGGCTGACCTACAAATGTTATTACTTTATACATAACACTTACGGAAATGTTTGATATATATTTTCATAAATTATCTGTCTTGTCTGTCTACTTTGTACTCGGCTGTCATGAACCGTTGGCTGTCAGTTAAATTATGTTATCTCGGAGAGAAGGTCGCGTTGAGTGGAGAGATCCGAGACCCGTCTGTACAATTCACTGCCTGAAATCATTCAGTCTTTGAAAGAAATGACAAAAATAAAGCGACGACTATTCGCCATTGACAGCAGAGCATGAAACAAAAACAGCTGAAAATAAGAGCGCTTCATTTACATAAAACGGTCGACAGACATGATTCAGTTAATCAAAAGAAAAATGAAAATAGGAAACACAATATTCAAGAAGGACACTTCAAACACAAAGCAAAACAGAACAAAGCAAATCAGTCAAATTCTACTTCCAGAATTTCGAATTTGTGCATGAATTGGTCCCTTTTATGTGTTGATGACACTGTATTGTAACAGAGGCCACCTATCCACATTTAGCTTTATGCAAACGAGCCACCCACCTATAACCTACCTCTGTTTGTTTGTGGCAGTAATCGAGAAGGTAGCAGTAATGGCAATCTCCAGGTGCGCTTACTCAGTAGCCACTCGTTGCCATTGAACAACCTGTGCAAAATTTCCTCCGAAGAGCTTGCGGGCACAGACAGATCTATATTTGGATTGGATGGCACAGGATGGAGGCACAACAACATGTTGGTGACACATTAGTCATCTTCCTCCATGCAACTCATGATCAAAACCTGGTCCTTGCCCAGGCTTTGAAGCAAAAAATTTGAAGAAAAGACTGAAATGTGTGTGTGTGTGTGTGTGTGTGTGTGTGTGAGAGAGAGAGAGAGAGAGAGAGAGAGAGAGAGAGAGAGAAATCACCCTCTTGATGTAAGTCAAAGCTCACCTCATCCTGGTCTGTTGATTTAGCCAACAAAATGTGAAACCATCAAAGTGGAGTTTGTTTCATTATGCACACATAGGGTCTATTTTATCCACTATAGAGCCAGAGTCAACAGCCCAGATGTCAGATGTGAACAGACTAGCATTTGCTCAATGGAGCCTGTTTGCTTGCTGTTCTTCTGAGACTGTGTATTCAGATTGCGTCCTTCTCTTAAGGCTAGGCATTTCTGAAGTGAGAACTGGTTTTAAGTGCATTTACATGGTCATAAATACATGTGTTTATCCAAACACCAGTCAGTGTCCTTCATATATCAAACTTAACCCAGCATAATGTCAGAGTAAATTACATTGCCTTTAGAAACCCTGCATGACTCATTTTCCGCCATTTCACATCCTGCAGTTTGATAACGGTGTTGCACAATGACAGATATTTCAGTAAATGCACTATGTTTGTCAAAAACTAGTATTTTCCTTGGAAAATTTAATTTGGTTACTTCCTCTTAAAGTTATGTGCCGTGATGTATTGTCCCACACATTTTACAGCCATTTCATGTCAGAAAGTTCCTTTTCCTGTTTGTATTACTATTTTAATCAGTTCCATGAACTACAAACATTACTATCTGTTTACCTTTTATTGGGTAACATTGGTTTGAAATTGTCGTTAACATAAGAAAGAATTCTTTTGAATGACTTTTTTAACAGTGCAGTGCTCCAGCTTTACTTTAATATGGTTAAAAAGTGATCAGAAGCAGCATAATGTTGTGAGAAAGTGTAGCCAGTTTGCATTCATAGCCTCAATCATCAAAATAATCCTGTTTTCAAGTTGCTTTTGAATACTTTGCCTGCAGGTTTCCTCCTGATTGGCAGTGGAAACCACAGTAGGATTGTATTCCTACTTTGCCAAGCAGCTACCAGGATGGCCGAGTGGTTAAGGCGTTGGACTTAAGATCCAATGGATGCATATCCACGTGGGTTCAAACCCCACTCCTGGTATCTTTAGTTACTGAGCTGAGCTTGCACTAAATCCAAACAGCTGAGAGGGATGCTATAGTAAGGGTTCCAATGAATACAGCTTCATGATTCATGTACGATGGGTACTGTGGTAAGCACTGCAATTCCTTTTAAAAACAGAGCCTGTATGACTTATGTCTCTTTTCAATTTTTCAGCTGAAATTTAAGATCCCATATGTTGCACAATGAACCAAGCAAAGAAAATGACATGTCACTGAAAGTATGAGGAATTTACTCAAGGTAACAAGGTAACATGAGAAGAATAAAAACAAGAATTCTACCAAGTGAACAACAAGACTCAGACACCTGTAACCTCACTGTCACTGAATACTCATTTCTCAAACATGGGAACTCATACTGCTTATACTTTGACCTTCACCTTGAGGAAATTGGACTTAAATATTTAAAGAAAACATGATTCTGGCCGTTCATGACCTTAAATACAATCCTGATTCAATTGTACCAAGAGATCCCTGCCAGGATCTCATTTATTTACATCAGTCATGAGTCTGAGAGTGTCACTTATGGGAATCCATGTGTGAGCCGATCACTTTCCGATGTTCCTTCCTTACGGTAATAAAGAATAAGGTTCAGGGAATAAGATCGGCTGGCTTTTCCAGTGATAGGGCTATTGCATCACACTTCTCCCAGCAGGCCAGAGCACTGAACGTAATGCAATCGATGATGTAATGAACACCAGCAAGATCTAATGGCCTAGAGAGTTCTTTATGGTCTACTCCACTCTCATTCTCTGTTTCTTTACTATTATTTCTTGTTTCTCCATTTTGACTTTGTTGTGAGGTGGCATAACTAATGCAGAAATAAATACAAAATAAATATAGAAAAAGTTTTTACTCCGTGCATAAACGTAAACAGTGATCACCAATTTCAAAGGCTAGGATATGGACATTTTGTGACATTTTTTAAAACCCTATTTGCATGAGTCACGTTTCCTGGTGCATGAGTTTTTAAATAACATCATTAAAATTAAATGTCAGTTGGGTTTTCAAATTGGGAAGAAAAATGGGCAACAGTATTAATTCATTAACAAATAAATGAAGGATACAACATATTATGTATTACATGGCAAACAAAAGCATACAGGAGTTAAACATGAAGTACATACATACATACATACATTTCAGAATCCTCTCTCATTTTCTCTCTCTCTCTCTCTCTGTATGTGTATATGTGTATTGAATTAACCTTGGTAAGGATCTGGAGCAGGCCAGAGTTAATCTTGTTTTCTCCCCAGCCTTGCTCTCAAACTGGCTTGTGCCAGTTTGCACCTTGTGTCACAAGGTGCAATAAACAAAGGAAGCCAGCATTTCCTTTTTGCCTTTCCCAAAACCCACCAGCAAGCTCAGGCAAAACCTAATCAGTATGCTTGGGCCTCCAGGGGTATTATGACATCACCAGACACTCCATCTGATCCAGCCTCAAGTTCTGTTGGACAGGAAAAGGTCTGCTTGTGCACTGCTGTGGAGTGAGACTGACAGAGACAAAGTATGCAATGTTTCAGATAGAAAGCAGGGTTCAGTCAAAACAAGACCGACTCCATCCACCAAAACAGCTGTGACAGCTTAGATGTGGCCCAAACTGGATTTTTTTTGCGAGGTATGTTTTGCAAGCTTCACCATAAAGAGAGAAAGAGAGAGACATAGTAACAGATCATGAAATGCCATGTTCTCTTGGCAACAAGCATTTGAGAAACAACCATAAAACCCCTTCACTCAGCAATCATGTTTATGTTTCTCTCTAACAAGCCATAGCTAACTTTGACCTTTTATTCAAAGAGTAACTGAAAATGAAAAAAATGCAGAAAAAAATGAAAAAACAAAAAGTTTTGCTCTTTGCAAAAACACCAGATTCAACTAATCAACCAATCAAAATAAAAAAAAAAAAACAAAACCCACTCCTGGTATATAGCACCCTTCTTTAAGGAGAAATAACTTACAACTTGTACATTTTAAACCAGTGCATTGTGCAACTGTTGTGCACTTGAGCAGTGCAAAAATCAGTCTAAATTTCTTCATATAACAGCTATGTATAAAAATCAGTATGTAATGTACAAAGGCTGAACAAAACAAGACTGATCTTTTGGCATCAACATTGTCTGCTTCTGAGTCAAGTCATGTCACATGCATAATTTAGAGAGGGGATATGTCCACCTAATTTGAAAAAATTACTGATCTGTCTTCATCTGATATGGTACAAGTTATGAAAAAACTGTGAAAATATAAAGTAACCCCACCCCAATGTGGAGCTGAAATCTATGCCCATGAGCCATGTTTAAATGAACTAATATAATGTGTGTAGTGTTCACCAGGCAAGGCAGGGGGTCTGTAGTAGAGGTGATTTTAGGGGGGCTTTGAGGGGAGAAATTGCTCTGAAACCCCCTATGTGGGGGGGGTCAAAATAGGTGGGATCTCTCTCCCTGCTGACCAAATGCTCTCACTTCCTGTTCTGTTCTGATGCGGTCCTGTTGAACAGCTGGCCGTTTGAGTGTGAAGGGGGTATTTTTGGTAACCACGTGGGCGCAGGTCGAGTGTGAGTGCCCATGTGTGTGTGTGTGTGTGTTTGAATTACAGAAAATGTGTGAGTCCCTGCCCCCGCTTCCCATCTGCCCCTCTGAAAAAAGACAGGCCTTAGCCTCACCAGAATTAACTTTTTTGCCATGTGAATTGATACTTCATACTACCCACTACAGTGTCTGCTGGGTTTTTGCTGTCACCCAGCACTCACTTGATCAATTACCAGCATGGATTTACCAGTGAACTCACCTACACCTGGTTCTTGGATCTGACCTGGTTATTGATTTTAGGTGATTTGAGGACCAGAGATGGTCACCCCTGGCATGTTTGTGGACTTCTCCTCTGAAACTTATCATTTTCTTCTCTAAATAGCACACAGTTTATACAGACGGTAATAAAATGGACATGAAAAAGCACTCAGGTCTAATTTAAACAAGTGCCCCTTTCACTCTCTTCTATTTTCAAAAATAGGTACATTTTCAATGTCCAAACGTACTGTGCACTGTAATTTAATTTGCAATATCAACAGCAGAATGGTTGTCAAGAGTGCTCTAAGCTGTGAATCAGAAGAAAGGCACTTCAGATCTCATTGGATCCCAGTAGTGTTCATATCTAAACAACTTCCTGGTTTAGGACTCAGCTGAACTGGCAGCGCAACACTGAACCATTTTTTAACATGCTCATTAGTTTTATCATAATCCAAAACACCTTATTTAAAATGCACATGGAGGCCTTCTTCATATGTTTGAATTTAGCAACAATCTATGATCAAAACAACCATAGATACTTCTATAGCTACCAGAGAGATGTTGTTTCATAGAATGGACAAATTATTTTGCACAGAGGCAAAGAAAACTGAACAATGGCACTGCTTTGTTGGCTGTTTTAAGAAAACAAAATATATAGAGAGAGCAGGTCTTTTAATCAAGCTGAATTAAATACTGATAACATGGTGTAACAGAAGCACATAAAAGGGGGTTATGCGGATTTGGACTCATTAAAGGACTATGCTAACATAATACCTCCCAACAGAAGGAGCCATCATTGCTATTTATAAAATTCCCTCTCTTGTGTGTCTTTGCTGAACCCAGGGCAAGTCGTCCGTTAACCCTGAGGTGCATAAAGAAGGCCTTATCTTTGTCTGGATTTCATGCCAATTTCCCTTTAATTATGTATTTTAGACCAACAATTTATGTGAACTGACAATCTGAGACAAATTTCTTGATAAACCCAGGAATGGCAATGGAAGTCTGATCCTTTGCTTCCATATGAAATACTCCACTGTGGACTAACCTACTTATGAACCAGAATTTATATACAGCTAATTAGTCATTTGATTCCAGGAGAAATTGTGGAAGCGAATACCAGAAAACACACTGGCTCTCCAGGACTGGAGCTGTCTGCCCTTGACTACCCTTTGAGTTAGTCATTACCAGGTATGTTGGAGGACACTAAGATAAACCACTTTGAGATGATTCTTCATTCTTCATTTAAACCATCAGTAAAGTATCCCTTCCACAATATTCTTTCCCTCTGAGTGAGATCTCACTTCATGACTGGTTGTGAGCTCCCACCCCAACTGTAGTCTAGAACACCTTGAAAACCCCTTCAACAGCACACGAGTCCATGTTTTAAGTTGTGCGGGTAATGTGTATGTGAGCTATTCGTGAGATTTGGTCTCATTCATTAGTAATCATCGTGATGTGGAGTCGTGTATAAGGGCTTTTTAATCAGCAGCACCCAGAGAGTCTCCTCTTATCTCCACTCTCCCTCTCTGCCTCTCTGCCTCTCTCTTCCTCACGTTCAAGTGCTGTCATGGAAGTGAGTACCTGCTCAGCATTCATGGCTCCTGAAAAACACACTCATTCAAAACCTTGTTGCTGTTTGAAAGGAAAGACAATTATTTTCCTGTTTTTGGTGTTGCTCTGGCCTTGCTCACTCAACTCTTTTGTGTGGAGAGTGCTATCTCCACCAGGCTGCAATGGGGTCATCGCTCCTTCCTCGGTCTCAGTGTTTCTTACTGAAACCTCCTTTTAAGGGCTGAATGAAGGACTGTACTTCAACCAAGACAGACAGAGAAAAAGAGAGACCTTCAATGGTGTCTCATTAAAAACAAGCACACAGCCGTTTACTGACACATTGCGCAGTAAAGATTCAGCACTGATTAATTTATGCTGGAGTGCGTGTGATCCCTTTTGCACTCCAACAGATTTGATTTAACATTAAACATTTTATATTGGTCACTAAACACGTAATGTGGCATTTTGTAAATTGCCTTTTAAACAACAGTTTAAAAGGATGAAGTCACACAAAACAAAAATCAAAACATAATACAATCCCATGTACTGCATCTATTAAATCACAACAGAGGACGCTTTTCCCCACCCACACACACACACACACACACACACACACATACACACACACACACACATACAAAGCAAACCATAATCATGGAAGAGAGCGAGAGAGATTATTTCTGTTCAAATAAGGTTTTGAACAGACAGTTACGTTCAGTTCTCTGGTTTCAACACTGGCGGATCAACAACATACACATGGGAAAGTAGCAGTATTTATACAGTAGGGGGATCAGTTTCAGCCCCAGCTGGCAGAGGGGTTTGGTCTACATTTAAGAGTGACACGTGAGGGTTTTTTTTTTTTTTTGGTTTCAGTTGGTTGGGTGGTGGGGAGCAAGCCCAGTTGTGTCTGAGTTAATGAGTTATGAAGATATGACTGCACCATGCATGAACCATCAAGGAGAGAGAGAGAGAGAGAGAGATGAAAAATCACTTTCAGTTATAGACCAAGACCAAGCCTTTTTTATAGTACAGGCTTTTGTTTTTACCATCTTGCATTTGAATGCCATTAGCCATAATGTCTATAAGTCTGCTTTACTTTTTACTGTGACATTTTACCCATGACAAACACCCCCATGAAATTAAGACGTGATAAATAATTTAGACGAAGTGGAGGGACTATTGCGTTCACTGTAAAATGGCGCCATCTGTTGCCCTTTGCCATTGTTGCCGAATGATTTTTTACTTTTTTTGGCAAGCTTAGGAGACAGACTGTAAATAAAGCATTACATGGCATGACATAACATTGCAAAATTATGATTTCCTAATACCACTTCGGCAGCAAAAATATAGTTTTAGCATATTCTCTGAGACAAATGTGGTTACGCTCAATGGTGTTGACTCATCAAATAAAATTAAAAAAGAAACAATGACAACGTCATTTTCACTATCATTGACTACGAAATAATTACTACATTACCACTTTATGTCAACTTAACTCGATAATAATAATATATTATAGAAATAATACCATTAAAACATGTATTACAATGTATAAAGTTATGATTCCCTCATTAGGTTTTGGCTTGGACGATCACAGGGAGCATGTAGTTTCAGGACTTCATACCGACTTCTGGTCCACAACTTCTGAATTCTGAATTCGCCCAGTAACTAACGTAATCTCTTTAATAAGATCATGAACGCCAGATAAACACCGTTTTTTTCCTTATATGAAACGCATTAGTGTGACCTAACTTACAACTTGCACAGCTCGCCTATCAAGTTAGTTGTGTATCGGATTGATTGCTTAAATATAAATATACACACACTTCGGACCTTCGGGAATGAAGCATGTTTTGCTTGGGAATACATTACAAAATCAGCACTGAACTGGTCATGTAGAAACATTTAGTTGTTTTACAGTATGAACAGAATTTGCAGAGATACGTATATTTGACCACGCGCGACGGTTTGTCCTCATCACTTTCTTATTAAATATTAAAAAGTAATTGACCACCAGGGGGCGACCAACCTCTTTATGTAAAATGTGGCTAATAGTGTGCTAGAGTTCGTTTGTTTGATGCTTCTGTGATTTTGAGCAACTGAGTATGGATGTTCATTCCACCCTGCGAAGCAAAAAAAAAAAAAAAAAAAAGCCTGGATATCTTTTCGCTGGGTGAATATCGATTTTGTGGTGACACGCCTCCAAAATGGCAAGTTACATGACACACTCAAACGATTCTTAGATAAGTGTGAAGCTTTAAGTCATTGAACTACCTGAATCTTGAGCCTCTGTTTTCCCAGTCCTGTTTGTTTTTGGCAGACTATCGGCGTCTCGTTAATGTTTCGCGGAACGACCCTGAGATAGTGAGCAAACCTGGCTCAAGCCGTCCTGTACACAGATAGTGTTTTTTTTTTGTTTGTTTTGTTTTGTTTTTAACAGTTGAACGGGCTCTAAATCACTGTTTCAAGACAAGAACACGAGAATAAAACGGAACTAGTTTGGTAACAATAGCTTGGGTAGCACGTGCGGCCATGCCCAAGCTTCAAAATTCGTGAGTGCTCGCTGCATTTTTAATGACAAAATGTTCCATGCAGCACAATTCCATGCAGTCAATCCAGTCTTCACTTTTCTTCAGAAACGGTGTAATTTGATAGCCCCCAATCATTTGCACAGGAACTCACTGGAGTTATCTTTCAACTTCCATCTTATAATTTTCCTCGAGATCTGAATGATTTTTTACTTACAATTATGTAACAAACTCACCTGGATTTGCTGGATATCCGCTAGGTCTCTCTTGAAAAGAAATCTTTAATCTCGATGAGACTGATAAAGTTAAAAGAAGATAAACAAATAATAAACAAATAAACTAGAACACGTTTCCCTATGCACTTCAAAGCAGACTAGTTAGACCAGCTGTTCCAGCCTTTATCCAAAATGTAAAACTGGAATATGTAGTTGTCCGCAAAACCTAATTCAATCAAAATACATTTTACATAATTTTCTTTGAGTATGTTGTATATTACTGGAGACAAGCACAAAAGTTCTCTTCATCTTGAAGTTGAGTGGCATGTACCCGAACACAAACTGAAGTTTGTTTTGATTGAATTGCATAATACCTTAAACAGACAAAACTCATTCAACTGACTGTAGCCCAGTGTGAAGAGGAAGTGAGTTTTGTTTTTAAATTACTGTAGTTAGTTGTTACAGATGCTATTCCTCGAACATCAAGACTTACTTTGATACAAAGACAGAAAATAACTGCACTTATGTTTATAGCAATTACATATAATTACTAGTATGGTGCTGACAAGTCTTCGTCAATCAAATGCACAAAATCTGCACAAGTGCAAACTAACATACACACACAAAGGAGCAAACAATCCCTCACAAATGCGCTCGGCTGAGTCACGCCCCCCCCCCCCCCGGGTTTGGGGGAGAGTGTAACTCTATTCACACAGCAGTGGATGACAATTTCCCCTTTTTTCTCTTTAGTTCTGTTTTTCCTGAAACTGTTCCGTTTCTGGTTGTTACATAACTGCCAGACCCCCTCAGCAGGGCCCGTGCTCTGAAACGGAACACGTGAGCGAGGTCTGTGATTAAACCTGCCCAGTTAAACATGGATGTCGAGCATGTCTGCAGGGGGCAGATGCACAGGCATGCAGTGGGGTGACAGGGCAGGGTGGGGCAGTGCACCCTAGACTGTAAAGGTCAGAGGTCACCCAGACTGTGGTGCACTTTTGTGCCTGTGGCCAAGTGGTGAAAACAATTCTGCCTCATTAAGACATTATATGAATGACTGCCTTCAATAAAAAGAAGGAAGAAGTGAAAGTACTGGTTGTTTCCCAGGAGTGTATGTGTGTGTGTGTGTGTGTGTGTGTGTGCATGTATTAAACATTTTTTTGCTGCTTGCCTGCTAATGTGTTCCTTTTTTCTCTACTTTGGCAATGGAGCTGTGCAATTGTGTTATGCCCGTAAAGCATATTGAATTAAATTGAACTGAGAGAGAGAGCAATGCCAAATCATTAAGTATGAGAGAGGGAGAAAAAATAGATGGCAAAGGGAGAGGGGGAAGCTGTGAGTGAGAGAGAGGCTGAATGTTTCTGTGTTTATGAGTGTGTGTGTGTGTGTGTGTGTGTGTGTGTGTGTGTGTGTGTGTGTGTGTGTGTGTGTGTGTGTGTGTGTGTGTGCGTGCGTGTGTGAGCAGACTGAGCGAGAGAGAAAGACAGCCAACGAGGCTGAATGAGTGCATGGATGTGTGCGTGTATGTGCACACGTGCATGTGTGTGTGTGCACGTGTGCATAACACCGATAGTAGTGGAAGCAGACTGGCCCACAGAGCTTGTTTGTTTGCACTGCGGCCCACTGAGCCCCAGCCCAGCAGTAATTTACATGAGGAATGCTGCTCCGGCTCACATCCATCAGCAGCCGTCTCTGGTTAATCTTACAGCCCTCCTGCAGAGACTACACAGAGACTGACCCTACAGCCTAAAGTCTGCACTGCACTGCACTTACAGCTACAGCAACTGAACCTACAGTTTACATTGCACATATAACTGGTGGGGGGGTATGAGATGGGGAGGGGGTGTAGTCTTGAGAGACCAGGTGATTCCTAAGGATAAATATTTATAAGGCCTTAGTCGGACTGTCGCTAAAGGGGGCGGAGGCCTCACTGTTCTGTTAGCCTATAGGGCAGAAGAACATGATCGGGTCCATAACACCAACGCGCCACTCTTTCTATTTGGTGCGGTTTTTTATGTGTTTATGTATTTATGAAGGTACGTTTGTAAAT
Source organism: Albula goreensis (assembly GCA_022829145.1). Classification (NCBI taxonomy): domain Eukaryota; kingdom Metazoa; phylum Chordata; class Actinopteri; order Albuliformes; family Albulidae; genus Albula; species Albula goreensis. Next base: position 19,759,941 of record CM040744.1, read on the forward strand.
GTAAATGAGCAAGAGGATTATTAATTCGGCGCATGTACCAGCATCAGTCAAGATTAATGTTTTTTTTTTTTTTTGCCTGAGTGGGGTACACACAGAAACAAGCCAATGAGAACTTGCACAAAAACTGATCGCATTCAGCTTCCTCTCTTACATAATACCAGCGAGTATTCCTGCGGCATCAGTTCAGACCACTGTGTTCTCACTAAAGTGATAAATTTTGCCTGCAGAAAAACCGCGGTGGTAGCAGCACTGTCCTCAGCCAATATCAGTCTGCTTGGTTACGTAACACAACGAAGCGGGCAGCGTTGACCCACTCCTAGTTAAAAGGCAAGGGGTTGCCCACGGGGGACGTGTGCGCACGCCCCCCTATCCCTTGTAGAGCTCCCCATTCCCCCCGCCCCCGACAGGTTCGAGAAACTGGAAAAAAGCGCTTTAAATAGAACCATATTGTCAGAAAGTGCTGTAACATCTGGTTAGAAGGGTCGGGGTACGCCACTGCACAAGCCCTCTCCGCTCCATTCACTCACGTAGCCTCGAGAAACTAGCTCGCTTGTGTTTTTTAAGAGATTGTGTTCACTGCGCAAAGATGCCAAGCAAGAGACGAAAGCACAGCCGACAGAGGAAGAGGGTGAGTTTAAATAAATAAATGAGGTAAAACATTTGTAGGGCATCATTTTTTTCTTTTTTAAATGTTTTCTACATTTTTGCGTGATTCAGTTGGGGATGCTCTTGTAGCATCATAGCTTTAGAACACTGAGCAATGTGATCAAATCGCATAAGGGAAACTTATGCAATTTAAATATGATCACATATTACTTACTGAAGTAAGCTTTATTTCTACTTAATTAATGGCAATGAACTGATTCGTTATTGCGTAAGTAGAAGTAATCTGAAAAACTCCTCTCGAATGAAGAAGGGGGCGTTTACCTCGTGTTAATCGTCAGATTTGCATTGAACTGTCCTGAGAAAATATGCGAATCTGGCTCATGAAAGAAAAAATAAACAACATAAATTTTACTTCTGTAATGTGCTTTTTTCCTGCCCTACCCAATAATGTATTACCGTCAAGCTATAAAACCTATCAATCAAATGCGCTACATTTGACAGCCTGTGGTTGTACGTTTAATTATTTCATCTAGCGGGAACCATCAGTACAAACAAAAAAATGCAGCGCACAGAGAAGGGATGGGCCGCGAAGTACAAACATGTCTATTTTCTTACATCACGGCCGTGTCCGCCCTGTAAGTTTTTTTGCCAGCAATTATAACTCCTGCGAGGTGCCGCACTTGAGGGTGTGGATCTACCTTTCGCGCTCAGGAAGGAACACCGCGGAGGGAGACAGCAGGACTCCACGGCCGTTTTCCCACCAGCTTTTTTAAATCTCATTTTTTTCTTGCGAATCCATTTATTTAATAAGTCTTCCATCATGGCTTACTCGATGTACTGGATGAGGATCGTGAGTATTCGAAATTGAGTGACACCTCGGTCGCAGTTTTCACATGTATTCTCAGTCCGCTGCCCTGGGGTCAGGAATGTTACTTGGTGGACTGCATGTCTTCGGGTTGAAGGCGAAATATTGACAGTGATAGTAGACTATCAGTCTTCATGTAAGGTTATCGTACTCCAGTAAAATGTCATACCAACTATCGAAAAGAGTTCTGCGGGCAAAAGTTTGTCTAATCAAAGCCATTGTTTGCAATTTATGGTATGGATGACATAACCCCCTCTTAGATTTGATGGTTTATCTTATTTCAAGACCGCACAGACAAGCGTATTGTACGCAGGTTGTTTAACAATTATCAGCGGACTATCACAATGGGCGTGTCTGTGCAGCCTGCGGTAATTTCCTTACATTGAGTGCATAATCTGATAATCTGAGAGAATAAAGCAATATTTCTTTGATTTAACTGGAGTGGTAAAAGAAAGAAAGAAAGAAAGAAAGAAAGAAAGAAAGAAAGAAAGAAAGAAAGAAAGCATCAACAAGCATTGTTTCAGGCACTGCATTGGGCAGCAAGCACAAAGCGAAGTGATTCTGTAATCTACCACAGTGTAAGTGTACAGTGGTGAGTAAAATTTAAATTGAAAACTTCATTCAGGTATAAAAAAAAGATGGATTATGTTGAGCTGTAGGAAGAAGATTACTCAGAAGTTGCTGGATAATTAAGTTACTGGATCTGAGATTTGTCTGGGCCCTCTAGGTATGTAGATTTCGTGGGAAGCGAAACAGTTGCTGTATATATATATATATATATATATATATATATATATATATATATATATATATATATATATATATATATACACACACACACATATATAAAACTTCAGTGACTGTCATACCTTCATTTAAAGTAATAAGACTTGATAGGATCCTGTCAGATAAGATTCTCTGACAGAGAAATTTATCAGAGAAGACAGGCAGATAAACCCTGTGTTTGGACTCCTGGAAGGCCGTGCACTTAAATCCAGGCTTCAGTCCTTAGATGCAGCCTGCTGTCTGGGCCATGTCATTCCTGACTAAAGCCATCAGGCCTGTCACAAGCTGCACAGTTAGCTGTACTATGCCATGGGCACAGCTGTTGAGGGCTCCAGTTGAATGGTTACTCCTTGATTTTTGCTCAAGTGCACCTCCTCTGGCTGGACAGGCACATGCAGCCTGTCTACACTGTCTGTGTGTGCAGCAATCCCATCTGAGGCCTTCACTGCACATCTCCAGTTTGAGGATTGCAGAGTGAGAAGTACTGGCTGCTTGTGATTTGGAGGAGAGCATGTGTGCTGGTCTCCACTGTCCAAACTCAAGGGAGCACATGGCAGCTACACGATAGGTCCTATGTATACCATCAGCCATTTATAAATTTTAAGGGAAAAAATATTGAAGGAATACTGCAGCAAATACAGAAAGATGGGACTGAGAATAGTCCCATCATGAACCAGTCATAATCAGCATTTTTAGGGGTGTGTTGAGGTTTGGGAAATGGTCAATCAAGTGAGAAAAACACTTAAGATTTTATTTAGTTATGTTTTAACACCATTACATGTTTGACATCAAGCTGAATGCTAGCTTGCATGATTTATGTGCTTCTAAGGGAGAAACAAAGGAGCAGGTTGTGTGATTCTCCCAGTTTCCTCTCTGCTTGCTCATCTCTTGTTTGTCGCTCCTTAAGGTTGTGGGCTCTTTCTCTGATATCTGATTTAGGGTCAGATTTTTTCCTTTCTTCTCTTGAGCTGCAAGACCCTCTTACATCTGCCAGAGAGGGCTGAAACATTCCCATATATGGTCAGCTTGACCACAGAAACCTTTCAAGTGTTTGACCTCCAACAGGAAAAGAAAATATTTTTGGGATCCATTTTGACTCATTTACGTGTTGACTGGAGTGTCCTCACATTGTATGCAACTCCCAAACAAGATCAACTGAGAATTTTCTAATCGAACAGCCACACACTGTGACAGACTTGTCAATACTTGTGATTATAGTTTTCCCGTGGGGAGGTTGGGGCAAAGCCAGCAAAGGAAAGATAATCAAAATTACATGGCTTGAGCCAAGAGTAAACAATTAAAAAGCAATTTCACCTTTTTGGGTTTACCACAATCCAGCAGGTTAATGAAATCTTTTTTGTGCCATGACAGTAAGTCTTCAGGTTTTTCTGGTGTCGCATTCCTTTATGTGGTTTGCTCAGGCAGCAACTTGGACAATCTGAACTGAACTCCCCATGGGTAAAAATCTCTACGCGCCACCAGTTGCTGAGTTGAGTGTGTGGGAAATCAATTTGTGTGAGACCGTTTGTCAAAAGATTTGTTAAAATGGGCCAGAAAGGTGACATCTTTAAAACAGTAGATCAGAGAAATCATTGGTCATGTTTTGTTAAAAATTAAGTTAACAAAAAGTAGCTCACTTTAGTGCTTAACTCATGATAATAATATTACAGATGGTGCTCATATCAGGTCTAAAATTTTGGTGAGTGCAAACCATTGAGAGTAGCATAATGTAATACTGCAAGTGGAGCTCCAGTTTAAGGTGGAATGTTCCATGATTGCAGACCGAGCGTGGAACAATGCACATCTTGTCCACGGTTAGGGTGCATTGTGGGTATAGGGTTGGGGCTAAACCCTGCACACCAGAGACAGGACAAGTATATATTATTGCATAGTATTTGACATGCTTAGGGTGGGGTGGCATATGTCATTTTCAGTTGTCAGATGGTCTAGTGCATGCATTCTACATGATAGCTGGGAAATTCAATGTAAGTGTTCAAGTACAACTAAACAATTGGAATGCTACATACAATTAATCACTGGGAAACAATTGGACTGAAATATTTATTTTACACAACACATAGTCATATCTCATCTAAGTCTCTGGTTCAAATATGAAAAATGCTTTGAAACAAAAGAAATGAAGTCTGCGTACGATTACAGCTAGTGCTGTGATGTCGGTTTGCAGGCACATGCATGGACAAAATTTTGATCCAAATGTGCCATGGTCTTTGAAGTAAACTAAGGATATGCAATTTTCAACAGAAATAGAAGTGCACTGTGAAAAAACACTAAGAACTGCCAAGAAGGCACCCTTTGTCTTTTTGAAAAAAAGTTGTATTTTACATGAAAACAATTAAAAACACTCAGCCAATGCATACCAACCATCTAAGTTCTTCACTGGAGTTCTCTGTCAGTAAAACAAACTTCAGGTCCGTGCTGAAATGTTTGGTTTTGTAGTTTCTATTCTTAATGATCTGGCATTTGGCAGGGGCTTGCTAATGCAAACACATCTACCACCCATGTTAGACAGGAATAGCCTTTGTCACTGGGGGCCTCTCTGTGTGCACTGTGTTCCATCGCTCAGGATCTCTGCCTGTAGATGGGTGTGGCACAGTGAGTGGATCACAGGCTGTATGCTGAAGTGGGAAAGTATCTGATATCTGATATGTCTGTATCTGAGCTTGCAAAACCAGTAGCATTGTAAGTATGGGTAAAGGGCAACCTGTAGCCTAGTGGCTAAGGTAGATGAACAGGGCCCCTCAGGTTGGTGGCTCAAGCCCCACCCTAACCATAGCAAGAACACCAGTGCTGTTGGGCCTTTGTGCTTCCAGGGGGGAGTGGCCCTTGGTTAGCCTAATCAACTGTACATTGCTTTGAATTATTGTTGTATTATTATTATATACTTTGTATTATAGTTATATTTGGTTTTTACTGTGCATTTTACTGTGCATTTGCATTTTAAAATGAATGGAATGTTCCAGGCCAAGCCCTCTATCTTTTTCACAGGCCCAGATAGGGCGGTTCCTGAACATTCTCTGCCTCTCCTTATCACCCTCACATACTCCAGATAACCGTAAAATCGTTAAAGGAGCTCCCATGATTGACAGAGAGCTCAACACCTCAAAGTCTTTTACAGGGTGGAGATTTTGGCTGATGCCAGGGGTGTGCCTGTGTGTGTGTAATTGTTTTTCTTAATGTCTCTTGTACGTGTGAAAATCTTCCTTACCCTGTGGAAATGAATGAAATTAGGGGCACATCAAAGGTTTATGTCGCTCATATGCGCCCAACCACACCCACCCCCAACCCTGCCTCCCCCCACTCACATGCACACACACCCTGAGACAGGTTTCTCCCGCAGCAGCTTGGTCACATGCCACATCGTGTCCTCTGTTACAGAATGATGGCTGATCACCCCACACAATGATGAAAATCATGTTTGTCTCCCCCTCCATAATCATTAACAGTCAGGCTTTTGGCTTATGCAGAGCAACTTACAGTCCTTTTCCTTTTTTACATGCTATTGTCTCAATCAGCTGATATTCCCTGCTCAAAGGTACCACCGCACTTCGGAACGGGGAAAATTATTCACAACTTGTGAGTTACAAGCCAAGCTCCCTGACCATTGTAGCACCATTAGTGTAATCATTGTTATTGACATTTAGCACCCTTTATTGCCCTTTATCCTGAATAGGTAAAGGAGTTTGCATTTTTATACACTATCCATGCAGGCAACTGGATGTGTACAAAGTTGCCTGATTATCAAACTTCCAACCCCTTGAGGTACAAAGCACAGCTCTCTGACATTTCTAGCTGACAACACTTTACTGTCCCTTGCGAAAACTGAATAACTTTGATATCTCAAAGAACTTTGTATGTTCAGAAAGACAGCTCTTTCACAAACTCTTCAGTTATTGTAATACAGCGCATCAGACAAGTTTTAGTGACATGGCATTTTGATTACATTTGATTAGTCACATTCACACTACACAGCTGATAATGCAATTCATCTCTTCATCCATTAAACTCAGAAATAGCAGTAGTGTAGATGCAAGTTTTTTGTAAAAATTGTGGGCTAGCCTATAGTCTAGTGGCTAAGGTTCATGACTGGGACCCCCAAGGTTAGCAGCTCAAGCCCCAGTCCAGCCACAGCAAGAACACCATTGCTGTTGGGCCCTTGAGCAAGGCCCTTAACCCCACACTGCTCCCAGGGGGGGACTGGCCCCTGGCTAGCCCAATCAACCTTAAGTCACCTTGGATAAAAGCATCAGCTAAATGACTGCACTGTACTGATAAATGATGCACAGTATGTGAATTTGTCTTTTACATTTTTTGAAGCAAAAATGATTTTGTCTTTAATAATGCCAGTGTTGGCAATTTAGTCTATGTTGCCTACAAAGCACCACCATAGAACTGCTGTTGTTCATTTGCACATTTGCAGGTGAGTTGTATCATATGACAGCCTGTCACCTATAGGCACGTTTGCATGCCATTCAGTGGAGTTAATTCAGCGTTAATCTGAGGAAGCCTGGGCCAATTTAAACCCTCCCAACCTCAGAGGCCTGGTCCTGGGCCAGTGCTCAGTCATGAGTTGACTGGGACTGGGATCCAATCAATATCTGTCCTTAACTTTGACTCACAGTTAAATGGAACCACTTAATTTTTTGCACAGCTTGGTGACTGTATTTTGGTGATTCATCTGACCTTACAAAAACATGAACTGAAAAAAATCAGAGAATGCAGCTTTTCTAGGTCTAAATATGTATCATCCTGTTACTGACAAGTACATTTCTTGACTTGGATCATTGTGTAGCACCAGTTTCCAGTCTTTAGGATGGGTTGTGTATTAGCTGAAAAGCCTTAGGTTCTGTGAAGCGAAAGACTGGAAGACTTGACCTGCTCTGCTGCATTAGCCAAGCCCAACTGAGCCACTCACTGCACAGATCCCTGGATGTGCTTTTAAAAAGTCATTTTTGTACATGGATCAGGGTTTGCTGTGTGACCCCCGATCCTGTTTGCCAATAGGTTACTTGATTTGGCAGGTTTGATTTTTTTTGTGGGAATGGTAGGGTGGTGGTGGGGGTGTTTGGCACTGGTGCAGGGACAGTGTTACCCTTTGTCACCTCTGTAAACGACTGTCCTCAAATGGGTTTGCAAATCAGCAGCATTAGCATCTATTCCTTTACCACCGAAGAGCTGGAGATGGGACAGGAATTGATGCACTTTTACTAGTCTTAAGCTATCCTGGCTTCAGGTTTACAGTTTATGTCTCTCCTTGGTAAGCCTGGCAAAAGCAGCGCAGATCAACGTGCTGAAGCTCAACCAATAACTTCAGCTCATTGATGGGCAGCTCTAAGGTGAAGGCTAGGCTATGGATCCTTGGGTGAAGCTGGCACATCGTACCAAGAAAACCTTCCAAAACACTGCCCTCTGAGTGTGTTGACACCTCTGGTGTTGGGATTGTGCTGGAGTAAGCACTTTTTAATCCAATGCAAAAAAAAAAATCTTGCTTGGAGCAAGCAAGACAAAAGGTACAAGCCACTACATGTGCTAAATGCTTTCTCAAACAAATCTGTGTAAACTTAAAAAGCGAGCATCGATCACTCCGCAATGGGATTCATTATTTAATAAAAAAACATTTCCTTTTCCCAGCAGGGCTCCCATTGTGTACCTGCCATGTCTATATCCATAACTTCATTAAATCCAGTAGGTAAATGTTAGGCAAGGTTTTGCATCATATACTCAAGAGTGTGTGGGGTGCTTTTTCTTTTAATGTGGGCCATGAATGAAAAGAAAAATTAATCAATTGCATTTATTCAATTCAACAGCAAGTGGCAAGAAACAACTGGTAATTATTTTTTAAGATATAAACATGAGATTGGGGTGGTGGTCATTACATAACCTCAACCATACCGCTGTGTAGCTCTTGCCTGGGTGAGTCTTGGCAGCCATTTTATACCTGAGTGCAAACTATACTTAAGCAGAAATGGAATAGGGAGGGATTTCTATGACCAACAAAACTTGGGGATAATTAGCAACACATTCCAACTCAAATCAGCACATTTGTGAAACTATTTGATTGAGGTAGCCTAATCAGTAGTTAAATAGCACATTTATAAATGGAATCAGAACAGACTTGTGTTTACCAGGTTAATCCAAGACAAATGTAATGTTATCAGTGTGGATACAGTGTAATGGTATTTAGCATATTTTATTTGGAAAAGTATATATGTAAAAGGTGTTTATTGAAAATGACCGGAATTCAACTATCACATGAATTGTATTGTGCGGTAGTGTGTCAGGGAGGTGTGAAGTGTATTTATAAGGTTTGTTCCCATTGCCCTTATTCATGATGTTTAATGTGTGTGTGTGTGTGAATGTGTCTCTGATGTATTTGTTTTTGTGCATGTGTGTGTCTGTCTCTCTTTGTATGTCTGTGTGTCTCTGTATGGGTGCTTTTCCACACTACAGCAAGCACAGAAGAAGGCTGCAGCTCAGGCAGACCAGGGAGGCACTGTAACAGCACCCCCTGCAGTTCCGGTGGCAAATGGCTGCCCTGCCCCTGCTCCAGCTGCCCCAGTGGCCCCGGCAGTTTCAGTAAGTGCCTGCTCGTCTCTGTCACTGTATTTGTGTGTGATAGTGTGTGTGAGTGTGTGCGTGTGTTTGTGAGTGAATGTGTGTACGCGTGTGCGCGTTTGTGTGTGTGAGTGCGTGCGTACGTGTGTTTGTGATTGAGTGTGTGTGTGTGTGAGTGCGTGTGTGCATGTATGTGTGAGTGTGTGTGTGCGTTAGTGCATGTGTGTGTGTGAGCGTGCGTGTGTGTGTGTGTGTGCTTGTGTGCGTGCGTGTGTTTGTGAGTGAGTGTGTGTGAGCCTGCGTCTGTATGTGTGTGAGTGCGTGTGTGTGTGCTTGCGTGCATGCGTGCGTGCATGAGTGAGTGTGTGTGTGAGTGTGTGAATGTGTATGTGGGAGCTCCACAGCCCACAAACCCACTCTCATCAGACTACTTATTCCCATATTTTACTTAAAGAAATTCTAAAAAAAAAAAAGCATTTGTTCAGACACAGTGGCCCTAGATTGGTGTTAAATACCCTTATATTTTCTGGAGGTAATTTGTGCAGTAATGCCCTTGCATTTGCTTAATAACTTAAAAAAAAAAAACAGAATTGATGCAACACATCTGTAACATACGCAAGAATGACCATCATGGAACGTAGAAAAACATGTTTGGAGGAAGTCGCCAAATTGACTTTTATGGATAAAATGCTCATGCTTTTGCTGGCAAGTCAATATTCGTACTTTGGTCATTGTGCACCACCATCTTAAAACTACAGGGTGTGATTGCAGCTTAAAACCATTAGAATGAGTCGTGAGCCTGAGGCAGCAGTCCTGAAAGCCAAGCCTGAAGAGCCAATGGGTGTTCTGCTTATGGCGCTGATCCAGGACCTAATCTATGAATTAAAGCACCTGATTACACAGTTAAATCACCTCAACTAATTTTTATGGGTCTAAACTGGTTATGGAATTTGAGGCAAAAACAAAAACCACCACACCTTATAGCTAACACTGCACATACCAGCATTTGAGTGTCATATTAATTGCATGTATACGTTTCTGGGTTTCCTGGTTTCTGCAGTGATCATGGCAGTGGAAGAATAGGTGATAAGATAATCTGGGTATTAAAGTCATGCAAAATTTAAAAATTTGTTTAATACACATTTACCATGGTAACTGTTACCTAGCTGCAGCCAGTAACATGGCGATACTGGTGATCTCTGCAGCCAGGAAGTCTATTGAATGTGTCATGTATGTTCACTCACTGTTTCATTCAAAGTGCTTTACATAATCAGTGTGAACTTTGCACACATGAAAGTAAATCCAAAGCTATGTAGAGATAATTTTTAACTGTCCTCCTCTCTAGAACAAGTTTTCACTTGCGAATCCCTTTGGTCACATGATTTTTAAACATTTTTTGAAGTTGTTGTTGAAGTTGAAGTTGTTTTTGAGAAATAATATTTTGCCTCAAGATATATTTCCCTCTTACTGGCTATTCTGGAGTTCTGGATTCAGTCTATATGATGTCTAACTGACAGAATTTATGAGTTAAAAAAAAGCATACAGAAACCCAAGGCAGTAATGGGTCCTGTAAATGTAGTGTTGTTATGAGATATGTCACCCCCTAGTGTTTGAGAGAGGTAAGTACTCTTCCCATGGCCTTCCTGTAGAATCTGTTCTAATGTTGCCTTTAGTAATGATTATCATGAAAAATTATCAATATTTACTGTCAGTGTAACAGTGTTATTTCAGTGTAAGTTCAGCAACCTCAGGTTTGACTTGATTTACACTCAGATTACTTCCACTTTAAGGTCTGGAGAAAAGGCTGTTTTAAGGGAAAAAAACACTTTGTGTTGACTAAATTTGTGCAAATTTTTGGTGTAAGCACCTATGGTGGTTTTATCACAGAGGTTTCTATTGTTTCCTGTGAGCTGGAGACATTGACTTTTTTCACTGTATAAACTCTCTAGATCCCCAGTCTCCTTGTAGAGACTACAGTCCGACATTCAATCGGTCTTTCATCATCACAATGACAGCAGTAGCGCGGAGACTTTGTTGCGTAATGGACAAAAAAAATGGGGGAAAAAAGAAGTTAAGGCAGAGATGCTGACAAATAATGTCAATAGCCAGTAACTGGTTCCAGCTGTAAGCAGAGAGGGTGGGGTTTGGGGAGGGAGACTGGCACCAATTTTGTGCCACATAAAGCTGGAGCCAGAAACACAGGAATGGAGCACTGAAGGCCCAAAGGGTTCTGATTTAAGATTCAGAGCTCACGGTAGACTGGGTCCAGTCAAAGACCGTTAATCTCTAGGGAGACAGGCTTCTGTATCACTTCGGCCTGGATGCTCACAGCACAGTTTTCCACAGGTTGTGAGGAGTTGTGGGGAAGAGGATAGGATATGAGAGAGGGAGAGGGAGAGGGAGAGGAACAGTTGGGGGAAAGGGAGAGAGTGAAAAATTGGAGGAGGGGAAAGGATCCCCCTCTTGGCTCCTTATCAGCAGACCCCAGAGGTTTGGCTGCACTACCCCCCTTCCCCTCACCCAGCCTCTGTGACAGGCTGGTGATAGTGTCGCTGTGTTCAGGCTAAGAATAGCAAGGGCCTCCGTTCCAGCACTGGGTTATGGGCCTCACACCCAGGAGCACGCATGGGAAAATGAGCCATACCAGCGACAGAAATAGAGGTGCCTTGTGCCTGCTGAATGCAGCTAGCCCAACGTTCCCTGGACCACTGGGGGTCAACGAAAGGCCTCGACCTTCCAATGGCCCGTAGGCTCAGGTTTCAAAAGTGTCTGAAACTCCCCCCTAATGGTTTGTGTGTAATCTAATTCGGTCAGGCAGCTGGAGACAATGAATTTCACACGAGACGTCCAATGAAATGTATCGTCAGGTTCTTTCGACAGGGCATTTCCCTGCGCTTCTGTGGTGTCTGATGCCATTTTGAACCGAGCTTTCCCAGAAGGTAGTGTTGACTAATACTCTTATTTGAAGTCTAATGTTTTCATAATACCTGCAGCTAAAAATGGGATTGAATTTCAGAAATAAAGCAACAATGCTGCACTGAACTTGAGTAAGTAATCCACAGGGGGGCGCTGAACATAACTACTGCAATGTATATGACCGTAGTTCATGAAAATATCTCAACCAGTCCTCCATAAATTCTGTGACTACCTCCTGCTATAGAATGAACATGCATTGAATCCAATGGTTCAAAAGTACATTTGCATGCATATAACAATGAGGCCATGGCCATTATTGTTATTTCTGCAGGAAAAATTTACATTTGCAGCTGCGTTTTAGTCATTTGGCAGCTGTCTTTAATTCAGAGTGATTTACAGGAAGTCCTGTGTAGGGCTGAGTCTGGAGGGGTACATAGACCGAGCCCTGACATGTTAGTTATGCAGTACTGCCATAAAATTGCACAATTTTACTTATTTTTTTAAAGAATAATTGAATGAGAGCGCAGGTTTGACCACCAAGGGAGCTTCTCACGTACGGGGATATTGATTGCCACAGACTGGGTGAACGTGCTCTCGGCCTTGAGGGCAGAGTGCATCTCTGATTGGCTGGGAGGAGGGAGAATGAGACAGCAGGAATGAGAAGCTGCAGGAATGACTGGTCAGGTGAGCTAGCAGCCGCCAGCTGAGCCTCTCACTCTGACAGGAAAAATATGTGAGAGGCTCCAGGCCTTACACCCCTATGGAGACTAAAACTGCTAGACTCTGTTACAGCATGCACTTGTACCTTCAGTTACACTAAAAATCCTGTAAATGCATACCATATCATACATGTGATTGCACTTGATACATGCTCTGCAGTAGTCAAATTATAGATATACATCTTAACCTGCCAAAATTTTAGCACTTACAGTGTAGCAACACTGTGTAGCACTGTTTATGATAAGTAATAGCATTGATTACTTTATAGCTATTATGATGTCATAACCCTGACAAAATTACAACTCTTACAGTGTCTTATTGGTTACATTGTAGCACTTATGACATCATAGCCTTGATTAAGTTTGTAACATTTTAACTGTTAGCAGTGATAATGATATAACCATTATGACATCACAGCTTATCTGACCGCATCAGTGGAAATGATGACAGTAATAAAATACTGGGACACTGAATACACTGGGTCACTTATGCTAGAGGGCAAATCATGTTATAGCTGTTAAACTGTAATGCTGATTGGTTTTTGGCACTTACGACATCAGAGCCTTCACTCGTAATGCTTATCACATTATTATAATGAAAGACTATTTGTAAGGGTATAACTGAACTTGTATCATCAGTTATTATCATACTGAAGTCATGGTTATATCATAGCACTTATCACAGGAAAATGCGGGTCATGTTATTGTATAACCCTGATATATTGCACACTTGATAGCATTATAACCCCCGACAGTGTTTGTGAGTGTGTGCGTGTGTGTGCGTGTGTTTAAAGATTACACTTGACCCCTTGTCAGCACGTTACCCCCTCACCTTTGGGCTGTCATGTGAGCCCAATGGCAGATGTCAGTTCACAGCTATCCTTCATTCAAAAGCTTGATTTTGTCCAGGGACTGACAGAGCCAGATGAGCTAGACTTTAATCAGTGGGCAGGAATGTGAGTCTGTTTGCAATGGCCCCCTGCCCATGGGACCGAATCCCTACTGCCCCATCAGCTAGTGGATATTCACGTTCACCAGCTTTGCTTTTATTTTCTACTCCTGTGCAATTTGCACATTGTCTTACTGTTTATCTTGACAGACTATTCCTGGGGTCACAGAATAATACAGGAAACCAAGTCTAATTGCTTGAAAAATTTTATGATTTATTGTTTGTAATACAAGAGCTCAACTACAGTTCATTGACCCCAACTTCTTGTGATGATGGTACATTTGTGCCTCTCCATTTATTCTCATAAATTTTGGTTAATGTCTGTTTAATAATTTATCTTGCTCACTCTGCATTGCATTTCTTAGTTGTAACACTTTTTGAAATGAGCATTTCAAAACTTCATACATCATAACGTGAGATCATGGTCCTAGGAATGTGTGGTGCGTGTTCTTGGGGGGTGAGAGATGGGGTGCAGTGAAGGGCATGGTTTATTTTTGGTTAAAAATCCAGTGGTGTAGAGAGGTAGCACAAACGTTAGCATTAGCATGAGTTCAGCCTGGCGGTGTTGGTTGTGTGCTCTGGGCAGCTGTTGGGCCCTCCCTCTCTGGGCTATTTCAGTCAGAGCCACCCCTCCCTCCCTCCCTCTCTCCTCTGCTCTCTGCTCCCCCCTTCCTCTCTCCCTCCCTCTCTCTTTCTTCTCTGGAGCTGAAGCACGTTGCTGCTAGGAACAGGGGCAGACACAGACACATACACACATACATGCGGCTAGCCCACAAACACACACACACACATACACACACACACACACACACACACACACACACTCCCGTGCGCGCCCCAGCCCAGAGAGTCGCAGAGACAGGCCAAGTGAAGCAACTTAACAGCCAGCAGACATGGGACTGATTTTCAGCTGGTTCAAAGGATCGAAAGACCAGCAAGCCTTGCAGGATGTCACCGTGGAGCAGCAGGTGAGGCTCCCAGTGGCGGCAGACGCAGAGCAGGGGGGCGTGGGACGGCGAGGGCTGTGTCCCTGGGAAGGGGGGGGGGATTGTCCCACGCCATTTATTTTATCCACTTGTCTGTTTCTTTTCATTTTTACCCCTCTCTTTTGAGTTGCAGTGTGTTAACTGTAACAGCTGAGGAGTTCTGTTGTCGGGAAGTTTGTTTGGAGAAGGCACAAGAAGGAGAGAGATTGGTTAAACAGTAGTCGGGGGGCGGGGGTGTGGGAGATCCAGGGGGGTTCAGGGGGTGTGTTGGGGGGGCAAGGAGGTCAAGAATGCAGAGAGGAAAAGGGTAGGGAATTATTCAGGATCTAACTGGAATTTTGAGGGAGAGCTGAGTGAAAGAGAGAGAGAGGGAGAGGGAGAGAAAGATAGATATTTAATGAAAGAAAGGAATGGCAGTGGTGGGCTTGGCAGTGACTGTACACACAAGAAGTTTGTGTTCCTTAAATAAGAGTTTTTTTCTTCTTGTTTTGCTCATTTTTGCACATATTGCACGCTCTCTACGCCCTTCCGTTTGTGTCTGTCATTTCCCCCATGTGTCGCTCCTGCCGCTGATTTCCTCTCCTTCACGTCTTTTTTCCACTGGACAGGGACGAGACAGGAAAAGGCCTCAGGAGAAACATTATGTCTGAACTCACAAAGACTGCAGAACTGACGGCGCAATGTTAATTTGCTCACTGCGTGTCAGCTTAACTTGCTGACATTAGTGATATCTACGGGGTTTGTTTGGGTGTTTCTCTTCGGCAAACTTTAGAGTGTGTTTGACAAAAAGAACGATCAGTTCTGTTTTAATAATTAATCTTATTTCATATAGGTGTCTGCCCTACGGTAACATGTTTTTAGTTTGGCCTTGTAAGGTAGACTCTGAAACTAAGCGGTGTGAGTCACAGATGATGGGGGGGCGTGCCCTTGGTTATGTTTAGAGCTGTCTCCTGGGCAACATCTGTTCTCAGATCAGCTCAGTGCAGTTCCTGTAATTTCTCAAGACAGGACAGACTTGTTTCCCGACTGATCTGGGATCAGCCATAACTCTGATAGGTCCACTCCAAGCTTTAACGTACTGATGGGTCTCTGGGCTTTTAAAAGTCTCATGGGAGGCTGCAGTTGTTGTGAGCAAGTCAGAGAGAGCCGGTTTGTTTGTGTGGAACTGAGGGAAAGAATGTTAAATGAGTATGACCCCTGGTTCCCTTTACTCAGAGCCAAATGAGCAAGATGCCACTTGCCCATGTGCAGACAACTGCCTTTGGATTTTTTGGTAGTTGATGAACCTATGAGATAGTATCTGAATGCATGTTACAAAGTTCTGTAGGGGTGTTTGGTAGGACTGCTTTTGTAAATAATGGAGACATTTTACAATTTGATATGTGTCAGTATGATGCAATACATGTGTGTTAGTATAAGTGTGCTCATGTGTGCTTGTGTGTTTGTGTGTGTGTGTAGCCGTATATGCTGATGGACTCATGACTCTACCATTGCTAATGATGATACTGACTCAGTCCCCCACCTTTCACTAAAGTTTTCCTCCTTAAACAAGGCCAGCCTTGTCTGGCAGACTCCTGAAGTCTGGAAAAACACTTTTGGAGGTGGTACCTAAAACTTTAGAATTCAGAAAAGGTCCCATCCCAGAATTCTAACTGTCAAGATGAATTCATCTGTCATGCATGCTTGTGTTTTATATTTTAATGTTTACCAATGTCTCTACACTGGATAAAGAATGTTCAGTATTGCAGAGAGCTACTGAGCCAAAAATATTCTACTCACCCTCTAAAAAGGCACTTTTTTTTCAGAAGGACAGTGTTGCTTGTAGGTGTAGTGGTTATTAGGAATGACATTAAGATTAATTTCTGCACATTTCTTCTGTTCTGAGACACTACTTTGTTAAACACATGCACTATGCGCACTAGTGTCTGTTGTATTGGTTTTGTAAAGGAAATTATGAGAATCTTTTTTTTTTCTTTTAAAAAACATCCACAGGAGTGCAGTAAAAAGTCTCGAAGTCTGCTGACAGAATTGCTGAGTTGGCAACAGCATGGCTCACACTTAGGAAACATTCTGTGCTTAGCTGGGCTGGGTGGGCCTCAGGGTTTGGGGTGTTGGGGAGGAGGGGGGGAGCTGAGACATTTTTGTAAGGGCTTCTCTTGTGTCATGAGCACAGATGCTTTTTTTCCCCCTCAAAAAGACATTTGCAAAGAGTGCACAGTGTCCTCTTCTGCATGTCCCGCCCATTTAGGATGTGGTGGGAGAAGCAGGGGGCGTGACCAGAGTCTCCCAGAGAGCTGGTGTTATTTGCCAAGAGGCATGGCTGCCATGCCAGCGGCCACACCCCCAACCCTTTCTGCTCACTGTTTTGTAAGCCATTATGAAGATTATATATTCATGCTGTACAATTAGATCAGGAAGCAAGGTAACGTTTTACACAAGACAAAGGTGTTTGGCAAGAATGCTGTACCTGAGCAGCCATGGACTGAACAAAAGCATGTGAACAGAAAACATTAGGAATGCCATGAGACAAGTTTAATCCACTCCCAGGAGCATTGTCTGTGTTTTTGGTGGTTGTCAGTGTTGCTATTAGTATTTAATTTTTGTACTACACATGTATTATGGTATATGAGTTTTATTTTGTTACACTTGAAAATGAGTTAATTTCCCTTGGGAGATGGTTTCTTTAAGTTTTATATCATTTTTAGTTAATGTTTATAATGTGTAATAATTTTAGGTAGTGTTTTTTATTATTACTTTTATTTTTTAAATCATTTGGTCTGGCTGTGGTATATGGTAGGCAAAAATAATAATCCTGTTGTCTCTGGACACAAGCCAGTCCTCACAGAGTTAGCAAAACTACTAAGAACAGCATGTGACTTTCAGTATGTAATTATATCCAGAACATGTTTCGTTTCATGTTCTGAACCTCTGGCTACAGTCCAGAGTCCCTCTGCCCTCCCCCCCACTATCATCTGTCCTCCTTTTGAAATCTCTCTCTCTCCTTCTGTCTTTCCCTCACTCCTTATCTCCCCTCTCCTTTCTTTTCCCCCTGTAAATATTCACATGCTTCTGTTTAAAGCTACACACTACTTCTCCTATGCATCCCTTCTTGTCACATTTCTGCCTCTGCACATGTGGAAACAAGGGAGGGGCATGTTTATCTATAGGATCCAGCCATTAAACTGCCCTATCGACCAATCAGTTTGGCCTTGCAGGACACGAGGGCAGGGTTTGAGTGTCCCGGGCCTGTTTAAGCTCTCTCACACACATACACACACACACAAAACACTCAAGCATGTATACACATACAAACACATACACCTGCACAAATGAATATGTATGCACACACTTGTGCACACATACACATGCATGCCCACACAGACATGAGCAAGCTCTCATACAAAACCCACACGTGCATGCACATGCACATGACACACCCTCTCTCTCTCACACACAGACACAAAGACATACCCTCACACATACACACACACCCGCACACACACACACACACACACACACACACACACACAAAATACTCAAGCATTTATGCACATACAAACACATACACCTGCACAAATGAGTCATACAAATTAAAATGTATGCACACACATGTACACACATGCATGCACGCACATGCATACACAAATTTGCATGCATGCCCACGCAGACATGTGCAAGCCCTCATGCAAAACCCACACATGCACATGCACATGACACACCTTCACTCTCACACACACACATACACACACATACCCTCGCACATACACACACACAGCTGCACCACCAGTGCCTTTCACATGAGTTCAGGGGCGGTAGGGAAAGTAGGTGCAGGCTGTTCCCTTGAGGGCCTATGATCTGGAGGAATATGAGACAGGCAGGGGGATGGGCCTGCAGCCCTAGGCCCCTGGACCCCCCAGTGGCCCCTGGGGGCCCCTCCCATGCAGGTCTGAGTCAGCAGTGCTTAGTCTCATATGGCTCTGGAATGTTACACAATGCCCCGCCCTGTCCTGCCCTGCCCCGCCCCACAGCCCTGTCCCGTCCCAGGAACGACTCATACCTCTTACCTCATGCTTCATCAGTCTAGCTGATTTTACTATGTTAATCAGTGCACTTCAAATTACTTAGTTAAGTGGCCCAATTCATTTTATTCAGCAGATAAGGTACTGCTATTATTATTATTATTATTATTATTATTATTATTATTATTATTATTATTACTGTTTTATTGGCTCAGATACATGTTTTCACTTGGCTGAGTATCTTGCACAGACAGAGGCTGTTGGGGTTACAGTCACTGTCTGTCTATAAGAGCTGAACTGTAACAAGCTGCCAAAGTAGCATCTTGTGTTTGGTGCCAAAAAAGACTTGGCTTGACTTCAGATTGATGGCTGGCAGCAGTGCTGTGGTGGTAGTGGAGGGGTCACTGTCAAATAGACTCTATGTGAGGGACAATCACTGATACACTGTAGTGTAATGGTCAGGGAGCTGGGCTTTTGACTGAGAGGTTCCATGTTTGAATGCCTGGTATGGCACCTTAAACAGGTGTGGCACCTTTTAAGAGTATCTATTTTTGGGGTTTGTAAGATAATGTTTGAGAAAAATGAACACACTTATTATTTAAGCTTTTCAAGTATCTCAAAACTGTTGAAAAGGCCCCTGAGTCATTATTAATTTTCAGTATAGCATTTGCTGGATCTGGGTTTTTTTCCTCTAAAATGATTTGTTTAGTAAGAGACATTTATACCTGAGGCAAGGGAAGGGAGACTTGGCACACTACCTGTCTCCTGTAATAATTTCACACCTATGTAGGGGGCGATGAAAAGAAAATGGCTTCCTATCATTGCTTCTGGCAGGCTTTCCACTTGTAGTACTTCACATAAGTTTATCCTGACACAGCTAAATTTATGCTCCATATGTTTTCAGGTGTGATTACACCTGCTTGATCTCATCTTACTGGCAGCACTCTGAGCATCCTTGGAATGTCATATGACCACATGTCATGTGACCATGCACAGGGGATTGTGGGTATGGCAGTCCCTCCTCACAGCCTTTTTGAAACATAGCTGAGTAAACATGTACTAAACTGTGTAAACATTACAATGACGCCTGCCTGCAAGCTGCCACAGGAGGGAGAGGTAGAGGGAGAAAAAAAGACAGAGAGAGAGAGAAACAGACAGAGAGAGAAAGTCAGAGAGAAAAATATACACAGAACATAATGAACAGAAAGGCAGGAGGAAGGAAAGAAGGAAAAAAGAAAGAAATATGCCCAAGGCAGAGGAAGGGAATCGTGGCACGTTCCCTGTCTCCAATATTATTGTCACACCTGTACAGAAGACAAAAAGGCAGACATTACCATTGCCAAGGGTATAGTTTCCCATTATAACAGTTTACACAGCTTTGCATTGACACAGCACAATCCACACAAAGCAGGCTTTTCTCAGTTGTTCTAATACAAAGGTACAAAGTTCTGTACCTTTGAGTGTTCCAGGTTCAGCAGTTAAGAACCTTATTTTTGACCTGTTGGAATCCTCATTAGACTAATGCATGTGATTTAATATTGGGCTAGAGTCACTCAAATGCACTTAGAATAGGACCCAGACAAAATCACTTCGTTTCTCTAAGGGCATAAGAAATTCAATATAAAAGACTTTAATCTGTTCAAGGCTGTGAGCTACCTGGTTTTAAAATAATAACACATCCTTAAGGATGTGAATGCCTGTCTACAATAGGATATAAGTTACACAAGAAAAAATGTGTTGTAAACATGTGTTTTTATTGACTTGCAAATGTTCTCATTCAGTGTGTTAGATTGAATCTAGCCTTTGTAATGCTTTTTTTAACTTTAAAAAAAAAAATTACATAAACTGTCTGCCCTGTGTTTGTGTGCTAAGCATGAAAAGATCAGTTTTCAGTAGATACATTTCCCACTTGACATTTAACAAAGTGACACCCTGACCCAGGCACTCCACATTTTCTGCATAAGCAGGATGCCAAACTCACATCTATGACATCAACCTGGTGCCTGAAGGTAGCGGAAGATTGAGAACCTGGTGCTGGACATTATCTTTCTTTCCTAAATATTTTGGCCCTATGTTACAATAAAGATCTCTAACTCTTACCTTGGAGGGCCAGGAATCTGCTGGTTTTTAGAATGTGTTAGCACTTAAATGCTTACCCTGAGTCACAGATTGGCCGAAACATTCACACACTTTGTTTCCATATGTGCTGTTCTGGAGGCCTCCTGGCCCTCAGTTTTGAGATCCCTGCTTTGCAGTCATGTAGCACAGCTTCTCTCCTGACCAAGTTACTCAAACGCACCTGGGCAGAACAAGTGTGGACAGGTTACTGATCCTTGTGAACTTTGACCTCAGAACCAAATGATTAAGTGACTTGATCTCTATCCATAAGGGGTCTGTAGTGGTATCAGACTACCTTGTTAGCATATGCAGTGCTAGCCAGCTAAATGGCTATAGAGAAGTAAAATAATTACAGCCAGATTTGGGTAATTATCACAATACCCACTTACATATTCATGTATCAACCTGGCTCATGCATGACTAGAGATAGAACTGTATGCTCATATAGAGTGATACTAATGCTTAAGAGGCAGTTCCCTTGCAGCCACCAGCCTGTAGTTTGCCCACTACCACATTGTGGTAACCATGCTAACATGACATCACAATGCTTTAAAGGTGCTGATGTAATTTAAAGTGACAGTGCTCCAAGCACTCTGCCATGTGTGTGCTCATACCCAGCATGTGCCATCACTGCTTTCCCAAAACCCTAAAACAGCCTGACTGATCCCCATCTGTGGACTTGCTGTCTATGGCCCACACACTCTTTTCCTTTGGGGTGCCGAATAGAGGTTTTCCTCCCTTCTGTTTTCCCTGTCTGTTGCTCCTGGTGGCTGAGGTGGAAGAACGTGCTCAAAAACATTCTCCCGCTGCTCGACAGGGTCTTACATCACCGGGGGCTGGGCGGAGGGTGGGAAGGGGTACTGATGGCAGGTTTTCAGTTGTTCCCTGCTCCCCATGTCATGTGTTGTTACAGGCGAGTTATGTAACACCTCCACCCCCTTCCCTGTCCAGCCCATACTGCAGGCAGCAGGGCCTAAAGAATGAGAGGGAAAAGTTGGCACCAGGCGTTCCACCCCCAGATTCATAAAGAGTTTCAGATCAATAGTGCTGATCTAGGATCAGGTGTCCCCTCCTCAAATCTCAACCTTATTCGTTATGAGCTGAATGGCAACAACTGATCCTAGATCATTGGCTGGATAGATAATGTATCTCTGAGTGGGAGTGCTGACCTAAGACCTGGTTTCCCAATTTTAAACCATAACTTTCCTAGATTAGCTGTCGCACTGTGAAGTGTTTTGTGAGTTCTGGCCCTGATTCTGACTCAGAAAACCCTGCCTTCCCTGTCGGCCTGGGAAGGGTAGTCCTGTTCTGGTGGGAGTTAAAAATAACCCCTTCAAATAGTCCTTCAGTGTCCCCCCATACAGTCAGACATGAACAGAGATTCACAACACACTCCTCTCCCAAACACACACACACATGCACATGCACGCTCACACACAGGGGAAAAATAACTACTGTGTGAGATGTAATTACTATGGGTGAGGCTATATGTTTACCTTTTTACAGGGCTGGGGTGTGGTGGGTGATATACTTAGGCTCAATGGACCCAGACAGAGAGAGAACTTGCATTTCCACATGCACACTCATACACACACAAACATCCACACACACTAGCAAACACAGAGATGCACGCATAAACAAACATGTGCACACACACACAAACACAAAATGCACAATTTTACACATGCAAGCATACTCACACACGTGCACACACACACTCTCCCTTGCTTCTGGAAGTTTGATGAGGCAGAGGGGTTAAAATCAGCTCTTTGTACATGCAGCTAAGTGTGGGCCTGTGGACTTACAACATGCCCCTCTCAGCTCTGCAGCAGTGAAGGGGAGGGGGAACACCACTGTACTCTGGGCCGAGGGGATTGTGGGATCACAGTGGGAGGTTCTTTGGTTGTTCTGCTCCAGAAAAAATCAAAATAACCCGAAACTAAATTAACTAATGAGTTTGCCTATACATAGATAGATAGATAGACAGACAGGCTTTTAGGCTTTGGGCATATGTGCTTATGGAGTATATAAGACACAGCAATGTATATGTTTTTGCCACTTCTGTTTTTCCTATGTGTGTGGACTCTCACACTAGGCTCAGAATGGCTGTGGGTGTCATTAAAGGGAAGGTGTTAGTAAAGGGAAAGTGCTAGGTAATTGAGATCAGTTTGCCTCTGTAGCATTAGAATTGATGTCTATTGCTGTGCTTCTGTCCTACACCAACTGTACTGATCTGGGATCATTCTTCCTTGTTACCAACAGAAACAGTGCTGTCTGCTGTGGCACTGTGCGGTTGCTCTACTGCAGCTCTAGATATCATCACTGACCTGATCTGAGATTAGTCTCCCTCTTTAGCAAGACAGTCAATACTATATGCTGTGGCACTGTGTAGTGCCAATATGCTGATCTGAGATGAGTGCAGCTGCTACCAGGAAATCCAGGGGGAAATGAGAAAGTATAGAATGTCGGCATGGAGCGAATTAAACAGCGGATTCCTGTTTGCATTGCTGGATTTATTGGGCAGGTGCAAGGAACAAACTGTGCTCTAGTGTTCTGGAATGGTGCGGGGAGAGGAGAGTTATCCGAAAATAAAGTAAAAATGTCCAGGCATACTTAATACAGTGTAGCAGTGAGGTTCAGTCCAACATACTTTATCTCTTGAAGGACACATTCAATTCAGTCAAAACAGACTTGATGTTACAGAAGATCTATGAGTGTTTTGTATTTTATTGGAGACAAACAGAAGTGTCCCTTGGGATGTGTTGTTTCCACTGTTAAATAGAATAACATATGCCTTCAAAGAGACCCACCCTTATATGTGGGTGCAGTGCTTGAATGGTGCATTCTTACCTTTGACCCTGTGATGTCATCCATAGTGCCAAGTCTGTGTTGGTGAAAGGTATTCTCTCTGGTTTGTGTTGAGGCTTGAGCCTTTGCCCTTAAGCTCATTCTCCGCTTTGCATCACATTGCATTCATTTTGCACATGCTCAAGAAACACCCTACAAAACAAACTGTGCGACTGCAACATGGGAGTGCATCAAGGGCCAGATTAGCTCCTCCTCTTTTTTTGAGATACTTACATGTCAAGGGGTGCAAATGCAAGCCAAAAATAGCATGTGCTAGCTAAGCAGTGTTTTCCAGATTAATGTTTCCTTAGCTGTGCACAAACCTCTATGTGATGCAATAATGATGTCATAATGGTGTTCCATTCTTTTATTGTCCTACAAAGACACCATAGCAAGTATTAGAACATGGCTGGCCGGGGAATGTGGAATATAGTTGTAGTCATGGTCTTGAGTGAGGTTTAGGTGTTTTCATTGTGATTGCTGACAGCTGACTGATGACCAGCTGAGGTACTTATGCTCAGTGCACTGATGTGTCCTACTTATTAAGAATGAATCCTGATTGGAAAGCATCAACTAGCAATACTAACTACCATCAATATTGGCCAATGTTCTGTAGGCCTGTCTGATATGAAGCATGTATTGTTAATATTGAAAGTCCTGTTTCACTACCAAAGTCAAAACATTTCAGTTTCAATGTACATTCTGAACACCTACTGAGGAGTGTAGCAAAAAAATTATGAAACGTGGGGGCGTGACATGGGAGAAGAAACATTTTTAGGAAAAAAATGATTTAAAAAATTCTTGGGATGGTGTTTCATTTCATGAACTTACCTCTGGCATATGAAACATCCCAACCATAAATATGTTTGATGTGTTGCACTGCCGGCAGTTTAAAGAGAGACATGTCTGTGGTGATTTATTACCATATGCCTAAAGAAGGATAGTTGTATGGTGATATGTTATTATACCAGTAAGAGGCTGACATCAGTGATAAACACAGCAGACAGTGGTAAGAGGCTGTGGCTTTAATCAGTTAATGTGTTCATACTGCCTTCTGTTACATACCAATAGAATGAGAATTTCTGTCAAAATTAACTTTTTTAAAAAAATGTAAAGATCAACATTTTGTGATCAGTCTATTGCGAAGCAGCCAAGTGAGCTGCAAAACTTGAACCAATCATAAGTTTTGAGCAGCAATTGAGGTTTGTGCAGCTTGAGCAGCCAAAGCAGTTAGGGACGTCAGTGCATTTTTTGACCTGATATATCACATCGAACTAATTTGAAAATATTGCCACACAATGATCCGTGTCCAAAATTTGACAGGACAGTGAAAGTATGAATTTTAGCTGTAAAAGTCCATTTTCAGACTTGCTAAAACTATTTCTCACATGATACACATCTTTGAATATTATGGAGTTGTGACATATCATGTATCATCATATATCATCTGTTTGTAAAGGAAATGAAGGGACCTTATTTTTCCAAATGTCCTCTTATTATTCTCTATGAGTATTTCTTTGAGTAAGATCAGGGTTCCCCAGTTTGGCTGGAGCAGGCTGGATCTGCCATGCCAGCTGAAAGCCCCTGGAGTCTCTCTCACATATGAAAACTCTCAGCAGGTAAACAGGAGCTTTTAGGAAGCTGAATGTTTATTGCATTAGGCTTCTCTCTAAGACATTCAGTCTAGGTAGTGGAATGTTTCTTAAGGCGACTAGTGTAATATCAAAGGGAGAAATGGAAGGAAAATCTCCTGGACTGATTTTAATAATGTAAAAGACATGTTTATCCAGTACAATATGCTTTTTTATGTTTTGTGAGCATATGGTCCATTTATACAGCTGGATATTTACTGAAGCATTTCAGGTTAAGTGGCATGGCCCAGTGGACATAGTGTTTCACCTGGGAATTGAACCTGCAACCTTTGAGTTATGAGCCCAGCTCCCTAAGTTACTCCACACATGTGTTGACCTCTTCTTGGGTCTCCCTCCAGAGAATTTCCCTTTGTCCTTCTTGTCTCCCCTTGGATCATTATTTATGAGCTCTTTTGAGAAGGAGCATTGCCGTATGCAATGTCTTTGTGAGTGTGTGTATGTATATATGCATCTATGTGAGAGACACACAGAAACACACACACTAAAGGATATGAACTATGGCTGTGTATGAATGTTTGTGTCTGTCAATGGTGGGGTGTGTATATACACATATGTATGTGTCGGTGTGCACTTGTGGAAGAACCACACCACTGGACATAAAATGTACCCAGAGTCTGAATGCTGGAACAGCCTTCCAGAGCCTTTGTGCTCTGTGGATTTATTCCCTCCCAGGGAAACAGAGCAGGGCTGTTTTCTCATTTTTATTACCCAGCTAGCTGGCCTTTTACAAGGCGCAGCAACAGCTCAAAGCATTTACTCTTCTGAGTGTGGCATAAGGATTAAACCCTCATATAAACACACCATGGTGATCTCAGCACAGTGGGAGGGTTTTCACAATCCTATACCTGCAACGTGCAATTTACTGAGCCGCTGTACAAAGAGCCATGGAAACATGTACACTGTTTTCCCAACATGCCTCTCCCACACGAGAGAAACACAGGGGCCCCAGTGTCTGACCTGCCCATTTCACAATCGTTCCAGTGTGTGGTGTCGGCATTGGAGCATGACAATGGCAGTCTTGTCCATTGGCATAATACTGCGTTTTTGCCGTCGTTGTGGCTGTCAATGTCGCGACCAGGCTGGCCAATGTCGAGGCCCAATGGTCTGTCTCCCACCACTGATGATGTCATTTCAGCTGAAAATTCATGAAGCTCATAGTACTGGGCAAACTCTACTCTGTCTCTCCCTCTCTCTTGTGTATCTTATAGGTAAAGATAGAGGATGTACAGGCCCCTAAAGTAAGACCCCCATGTTTGTCTGTTTCTCTACTTGCCTCTATTTTTCTTTCTTTCATCGTCCCTTTTTCTTACTCTCAATTTATATATTTGTTAGTAACATAAAAATGTTTGCGTGATCCTGGTAACTTGGATTTGCCAGTCCTGTACACTGTACAAACTAAGGGTGTAGAAATAAAGTTCTCAAGGGCCTCAGTGCTTGCTGGTATCTGTATTTGGTATTTTTTTTTATTCTGATGCCAATGGAAAGGGTCTGCAAAACACAAGGTGTGCAGACCTTTTAGCCTATGAGTGACTGAGCCTAAGCATGTCATTGCTGAGAGACACCAGAGAGCAGCAGGCACTGTTGCCCTCTGGGACAGGAGTGTGACCCTGGTATGAAATGAGGGTGTGATGCGGGTTGTGTCCTGGTGTGAAATGAGGGTGTGATGCTGGTGTGAAATGAGGGTGTGGTTGTGTCCTGGTGTGAAATGAGGGTGTGATGCGGGTTGTGTCCTGGTGTGAAATGAGGGTGTGATGCGGGTTGTGTCCTGGTGTGAAATGAGGGTGTGATGCGGGTTGTGTCCTGGTGTGAAATGAGGGTGTGATGCGGGTTGTGTCCTGGTGTGAAATGAGGGTGTGATGCGGGTTGTGTCCTGGTGTGAAATGAGGGTGTGATGCGGGTTGTGTCCTGGTGTGAAATGAGGGTGTGATGCGGGTGTGATGCGGGTTGTGGGTGTTGCATGAGGAGGTAAATGTGGCTAACCCCCAGTATGGTCTGGCTACCAGAATGAGCTTTTCTGATGTGTGTGTGTGTGTGTGTGTGTGTGTGTGTGTGGCACATATGTGTTCATCTAGGGACTTCTTTCTGGAGCAACCTTAGTTAGTCAGAGCCAGAAACATACAATATAACCCATGAGATAAAACATTCATGAACAATAAGACATAAGACAAAGATGATACCAAGTAACATTGTAGTAATAAAGTTTGAAGCTGAAAACAGTGACAATACCATACAGCCCATGCCTTCAGAAGGGTAAAAAAGTGCTTTACATATAATAACCACATGTAGCTTCTTAGAATAAAGCTGAAGAGTAGCATAACCTTACAATATCCTGCCATGCACACAGATATGTATAACACAAGTTAGCAGGTAGCAGGTACCATTTGATTGAGGCAGTGTGTGTTGAAAATGTGTGATTACATTTTGTTTGTGTTATGTGAAAGATTCTGCCTTTGTGTAAATCTGACAGTTTGCATGTATTAATTAATAATTGTCTTAACTACTGCATGTGTTTATACAACCTTGCATGTGACCAAGGGTGTGTCCTAACAGTGGGGTGTGAAAGTGTGTGTGTGTGTGTGTTGCTTGCCCCAGCCTCTCATTCCAACAAGAGCTGTGTTATGTGGGGAGAGAGACAGCACGTTACAGGATACAGGTGGGAGAACATGGTCAGTAATGTATCATCTTCCTCCCAGTCCCTCCTCTGCCTCATCCTGCACTCATCGCCATGCTAATGTTTTTCCTTGCATGTGCACCCCATGCTCTCTGTCCATGCAATGGGGTAGAGTTTGTACCTGCCCTGCGTTATGCCCATCTGCTCACCTCCGTCTGAAGTGTGTAGTGTTTTTGTGAACGGTTTCTGTCACAAGAGATCTGACTGGTTTTGTGTTTTTCTTGTCAATGATGAATGGTGAAATTTAAAAACAGAAATAAAGCAGAAGAATGTTTTCTCTGTGATTACATTTTTGTCTTTTCTGTTTGAAGAAGGCCGTTGTGGAGAAAGCAGAGCCTCTTCAGGCCGTTCCCATGGTAAGTTGGGGTTACCACAGCAACCTGTCAGTCACCTTTTACCACCATACTCACGGTTTCACACATGTTCCAGGGCACATGCTCTGGGGGCCAATACAACTTGTAATTAAAAACAACTTAATTGTCCAATTTGGTTTGAAAAAATTGAACTTTTTCCATTTTTTAAACTGAATGTCCCTGGCAGCTGCTGAAAGTGAAGGTTTGAGTTGGTCCTTTTTCAATTAGGCCTTGGAAAGAAGGTGTGTTCACAGAAGGTGTGAATCACAGTGTTGGTGTGTGTTAACGGCAGCCCAGCGCCACTGCTGAATGATGGGAACCCAGCACTGAATGGGGCCTTTCATTCGGGCCCCACACCCAGAGCCACCCTGCTGTTACTGACAGGAGGCTCGAACACAGACCCTGACACACGCAAGCGCTGTGACAACAGTGTTTATGTTTCTGTGTGTCTGCTGGCAACCATGGCGCATACTTCTGAGATTCACATGTAACTATGCGCATACATGGAAGCACACACAAAAACACATTCACTCACAAACACACGCTCATACGTGTGTTGACGCACATGAACATGCACCACACTTACAACACACAGACACTCACACACACACAAACTAACAAACAAAAAGTCACACATATTTACACACAAATACATACTCACACACAGACTCTCACAGACTTACACACACTCAAAACACACATATAAACAAACACACACAGACACATACACACGCAAACACATTCCAACACCCAGGCACTCATGGACACACTTTGTTTTGTTTAGTAGTCATTTACACAGTGAATGTCTGTATGTGTGGAGCCAGTTAAAATTACTTAAGTTTCTGGTCTCTTTTGGTCTGTTTAAAATGATTTAATGTGAAGTGCTGTATGCATCATTGGATAGAATTACACAAAAAAAGTAAGTCCTTGAAGTGATCCATTCTGAATGAGGCGAAATGTGTTATTCACGAAAAACAGGTTAAGGGCCATTAGCTCGCAGGCTGGGTACTGTACAGTACTGCTCTAGTTTTCACACTGACTGCTTTGACTCCAGCTAACTGACAGTGTAGGGCACCCTCTGGTGGAAACTTGTAAAAAGTGAACTTTCAGAGTGGAACTGTATTTGCCAGTTTCAACCCTACTTGAAAAACAGTGAACTGTAGAGTGATTGTACAACACTCTCTTAAAGGAAAATTAGGTGGGGACTGAGGACAGCTCTGTGGTCTCTCTGCCTGCCTGTGCCTTTTCGGTGTGTCTGTCTGTACCACCAGTCAGTGCAGCTCATTATTGTTATTATTGATGTTTCCCATCAGCCCCTGAGCACGGATGGAGCCCTGGAGTCCCTTTCCGCAGGCCTCACAAGCTCTGCCCCCAGTATTGCTGTGGAGGAGCCGGTGTGTATTAATGAGTGGCACTGAGTCCCAAGCCACGTCCATTTACACAAGCCAACAACACTTCAGCCACACCCTTTTACAAAAAACCAACAACACTACAGACTTGCCTTTTTACAAAAATCAACAACTCTACAGACATGCCCTTTTACAAAAATCAACAACACTACAGACATGCCCTTTTACAAAAACCAGCTACACTACAGACATGCCCTTTTACAAAAACCAGCTACACTACATACATGCCCTTTTACAAAAAACAACAACACTACAGACATGCCCTTTTACAAAACTCAACAACACTACGGACATGTCCTTTTACAAAAACCAGCTACACTACATACATGCCCTTTTACAAAAAAACAACAACACTACAGACATGCCCTTTTACAAAACTCAACAACACTACGGACATGTCCTTTTACAAAAACCAGCTACACTACATACATGCCCTTTTACAAAAAACAACAACACTACAGACATGCCCTTTTACAAAACAAAAACTCAAAACCAACACTACAGACATGTCCTTTT
This sequence comes from Albula goreensis, assembly GCA_022829145.1. NCBI lineage: Eukaryota > Metazoa > Chordata > Actinopteri > Albuliformes > Albulidae > Albula > Albula goreensis. The sequence goes on from CM040744.1 coordinate 19,789,926, forward strand.
AAAAACCAGAGCTTTAAAAAAACACTACATACGGAAATGCCCTTTTACAAAAAAATCAACAACACTACAGACATGCCCTTTTAAAAAACTCAACAACACTACAGACATGCCCTTTTACAAAACTCAACAACACTACGGAAATGCCCTTTTACAAAAACCAACAACACTACAGACATGCCCTTTTACAAAAACCAACAACACTACAGCCAACTCCAATACAAATCCTCAGCACAAGAAACATGATTATGATTAAAACATAAAACTCTTATACTTTGTAGTCTGAAGGATTGAACATTTCTCCCTCCCTCCCTCCCCCTCTCTCCCTCCCTCCCTCCCCTCTCTCCCTCCCTCCCTCTCTCCTTCCCTCCCGCTTTCTCCCCCTCTTCCCCCCTCTTCCTACCCACTCCTCCTCCCCCAGGCTGTTTGTGACAGTGTGCAGACCACCCTGAGGTCATCTCTACCCCCTGCAGATAAGAAAACCAAGACTGAGGATGTGAGTGGAGGAGGGGCAGACTGTTTTTTTTAGTCTTAGTCGGATACAAAACTACTCTGTCCTATACCACAGTGTGACTGATTTAACTTAGGAACTCCCATGTCACCATTATATGCTTCTGTTTTGTGATAATTTCTCTGATAAAATCAGAGGGTAAGTGACCTCCAGTGGGCCCAATGCAGTTCAAATTCTTGTTTAAAACGCCAGAAACTTGCCTTACCTGGACGATGCTGAACGTTTGGTTGATTTTGAGTTTCTGGTTCCTTCATGCATTAGCATCTGCATTTCCCTTTGTGCTCTCAGGAGGGCAGTGTTCCCTCTGAAGCCCTCAATGCCCTGGGTGACCTGCTGCCAGAGGCTGAGCCTGAGCCAGAACCCGTCAAGATCGATCCCAAGGACATTGTCACGGTAACCACCCCTGCCTCTCAGAGCACAGCACATTCTATTTGCTACTTCTGTCCAGCACTATGCTCACATGCAGATTAACCATTGCTTTTTAATGCCATTAGCAAATGTACATGAGGTCAAACTGACAGCACTGTCCTAAAATGTTACTGATCTGTTATATATGAACGGGAATGAACTTGAGCTATTTCAGAAACTGTACTTTTCTCAAGTCATATTACAAATGATCCTGCAGGAGGGTGTCGTGGAGGATGAAGAGGGGGTGTTGGTGGGAGAGAATGAGGAATCCATCCCTCCAGAGTACAGATTTTCAGAGGAGAATGGGACAGACTTACCCCCCGCAAAAGAGGAGGAGGTGCCTTATTTCACTCCCCTGCTCCTCCATTTTCCCTTTTTTTCCTCTTTCCTCTGATGCTCTTAATTTTTCTGTACAGTAGAAAGCTGTACTTCATGCCTCAACTCACAATCTCAAAACCGTCTTACTGAGTAGTTACTCACCTGAAGATATTATTGAGCCGATTAAGTTTTGGCTGAGTTTCACAGCCACTGTCTTGTGGCTGTCTAGCGTAATGAGCCCTTGTTAGCCTGTGTTAGGGGTGTGTGATGTGTACTTGTGGAATGATGAATAATAATTTTGTATAACCCTTCCCCCACAGCCTTCTGTGGATTCGGGAGAAGCTTTGGACATCCTGTCAGGAGATTTCAAGACTGTAGTCACTGTCCCCAAACAGGTATAATTACATCACAACTACCCATCTTAAAAGCCCCTCCAGCCAGTTTTATGTACAGGTTTCATTCTCCTCCAAAATGGCAGCTGTGGGTCATGACATAGTAGTTCTCAGAACTACTTGGAAAAGTAACACTCTACTTATTTAAGAACCAGATACTCAAGTCACATCAATAAAACATGCAAGGACATATGTCATATCATGCAAGAAACAGATTTAGGAGGTGGTAAAGGTATTCATACTTTCACTGACATGTCAATTATCAGACTTGGGTCATTGTGCAGCAGCATTTTCAAACTACAGGATGGAAACTTGCTCCTGCGTTGTCTTTAAATACCTAACCTCCATTAAGGAAATCCACATACTATCAAAATATGCCTGTACTTTTGACTGTTAAACAGTACCACAATTAGTGTCAGGGACTAAATTTGAGAGTCATGGAGGTCTAAATGGACCAGCACGATTTTCGCTGGTTTAGCACTCAGGGCAAAGGAAAATGACTCTACTTCATATGTGAAGACACACCAGAGATAAGGAAAATACAGAGCTTAAGGGTTTACCCTTGGAAGCACATATTTGAGATGTAATATCAAATAATTTTTTTGTAATTTGACATTGCGGTCTGAAGGACTGACCACCTCTTACTCTCTCTCTCGTTCACTCGTTGTCTCTCTTTTGCTCTCAACAGCCCCAGGTGACAGGGCTAGACATGGATGTAAATTTGGACACTGATGTGGTAAGAGAATTTTACATGTACAGAATCATTCACACAGGTGCACACACACACACACACACACACACACACACACACACACACACACACACACACACACACACACACACACACACACACACATACATACATACCTACACACTCCAACATACACATTTACAAACACCAACACACACACATACACACACACACGCATTTGCATGTTTCTCTGCTGTTTGTGCAGTTGTCTGCAGGGAGGACTGATACACTGGACGGGCCTCCTGCCCCTGAGCTGGCCTTAGAATCCACTCCTGTATGTCCCTCTGAGTCTTCCATGAATCTGGCCCCTGAATCAACTCCTGAACTGGATTCTGACCCCATCCCTAAGCAGGCTACTGAATCAGTCCCTGAATTAACTCCTGAAACAACACCTGAAGTGGCCCCTGCATTCATTCCCGAATCAGCCTCTGAACTGACCACTGAGTTTACCACCACACTTGGCTCTGACTCTGCCTTTGATCTGACCCCTGAATCTATCCATGAACTCACCCCTGAATTTACTTCTGAGCTGGCCTCAGAACTTGCCTCTGAATTCACCCCAGAGCCAGCTCCTGAATCTAGCCATGAATTGGCCCCTGGATTTACTCCTGAATACACTCTGAAACTGGCTTCTGAATTTACTTCTGACTTGGCCTGTGAATTCACCTACGAGCTATCCCCTGAATATCATCATGAATTGGAGACTGAATTTATTCCTGAATCAGCCTCTCAACTGGTCACTGAATTCAACCTGAAGCCAGCTCCTGAATCCACCCCTGAACTGGCCCCTGAATTTACCCCCGAGTTAGCTTCTGAACTGGACTCTGAATTCACTCCAGAGCTGACTCCTGACTCCATCCCTGCACTTGACCTTGGCTTGGCCTATGAAGTCATCCTTGAGCCAGCCTCTGATGCAATTCCTGAGCTGGCCCCTAAATTCACTCCTGAGTCAGCTCCCCAATTGGTCCCTGATTCCACCCCTGAATTCATCCCTCAGCTGGCTTCAGAGTCCACAGCTATGCTGGCCTCTGAACCAAACACTGAACTGGTCCCTGATCTGGCCTCTGAAACCATCCTTGATCTGGCCCCTGAATCAAACCTTCAGCCAGCCTTTGAATCAATTCCTGAACTGGCTCCTGAATTGACTACTGAATCTGCCCCTGAATTTATCCCTCACCTGGCTTTTGAGTCTACAACTATTCTGGCCTCTGAATCAACCACTGGCTTAGCTCTTGAGTTAACTGGTGTGCCATTCCCCAAACCTGTCCTGGAACTGTGCCCTGACTCCAGCCCCAAGCCAGTTCTTGAATCAATCCCTGAACTGGCCCCTGAATCAGTTCTTGATCCGGTCCATGAATCCAGCCCTCAAATGACCCCTGAATCCATGTCTCAGATGGGTTCTGACACTGTTCCTGAGCCAGCCCCTGTGCCAGTCAAAGACATCTCCCAGGTTTGGCTCTTTAGCAACCCTCTTCAGGATACCTATGTCTGAAGGGAGGGTAAGGGTGTTTGCTGCCCCTTTACCTGCTTATAACAGCCAATCAGGGCATTTGCTGCAACTGCCCCTTGACCCATGTATAACAATCTGTCAGTATTACTGATACTGCTCATTTACCCACGTTTAAAAATCCGTCAGTGTCACTTATACTGCTCATTTACCCACGTTTAACACAGTCTGTGGTGAGTGCCCTATTTACAGCTTCCAGTGATATATAATATATATGACTAACACAGTTAGTAGGGGAGGCTAAAAGATAAGTCTAATAAACTGATAATAATCCTGAAGCATTTTTTTGCTTGATTAATCATGTTTTTCACCTTCGACCAGGAAGTAACACCTCCAACCAATTCACCTTTTTCTTCATTTGGTTATCTATTGTGTTGTGGACCAATGGAACAAACATATATATTTAAGCATGCAGTAACAACTTTGACATCTCAGAACTTACCTCATTTTACCAATTTACTCCAATCACAAGATCATTCCAGAGCATCTGTTTATAACAAGTTTACACACACCCATCCTACAAGGTGTGTGTGTGTGAGGAATACAGAAAACCAGGATGTACAATTAGCTGGAGAGGGCCTTCAGAACTTGTAATTCAGAATGGTTCAGCTGACATCACTTCCTTTTCCTGTCTCAGCAAAATGTGGAGGAGCCCATTGCTATTGTCTGTGATTTTGGCCATCCTAATGCCCCTTCTGAAGAGCTAGCTGTGGTGCGTTAATATTAAAATACACATTCATACTTATACTTTATGAAGCTACTGGTGTTGACAAAAATTTCACCCACGAACAGGTCACTTGTTAAAAATCATCGATTAAAATACAACGAGAGTAGTGATTATATCTAATCAACTGAGGATAAAATTTGTTTCTCTTCAATAGTTATTTTTCAATTATAAAAAAATCCTTTTGAGTCTATAAGTGATATCAATATAATTTTTTTTCCTGTAGGTGAAAGTTCCTGTTCTATGATGTAAAATATTTACCTTCCAAAAACTCCTTTTTGCACAGAGCACAGACCCCTGTTTGTTTTACTCTTCTTACTGAATTATCTCCTTACCAAAAATAAGGACCCTGAGAAAAGTATTTATTAAGTTAGAAATAATCCTGTCTGCTGGATTAGTGTTTACTTCCTTCTGCTCAGTAGGTGAGCAGATTCAGTGTCATTGCTAGCAAGATAGGTTACCCTTGGCACTTTGCACAGACAGGGTCTCATTAGCCGTGTGCTCTCATTTCCTGTTACTGAAGGATGATCCCCCGCCTGTCACTGACCTGGCTGAAAACTTTGGGTCAGACATGGTGCCCGCACAGAGTTAAACTTTCTGAGGTAAGAGACCTGCACCGCAACATGATAGAAGATTGACAGGAAGTGCTTGAGCTGCATGTCAGGAAGCGGAAAATGCCTCTTGTCTGAGCCACGCATTCAAATGCTAACATGATGGTGCTGCTGTTTCACTGTCCCAGACAAAAAGCAGACTCTGATAAATGTAGGGGCTCAGGAGGGGCTCACTGTGTCTCATCCCCACTCAGAATAATAATCTTAAGAGTTCAGCATCTTTTCTCAAGGCTGTGGTAAACATATGGCAAACTGACATCTTGTACAATGCTGTAAAAATAACAAAAAGACTGGAGAAAACGTAAAATATAACTAATGATCATGGTTATTCTGTGACATTTTTAGTGTATATTTTATTGTATAATTTTGTGCTTGGTGCAGATGAAAGGACTGTAAGTTGAATGTACTGTGTAAATGTGACACATTCCTGCAGCACAGACCTGTATACACTATTGTCCTGTAGGGACAGGAATGCTCATTTCTGATACAGCCCTGTGCCTGATCTCCTGTGGACTCTTTTCTTTGTAGGTGACCCGAAGCCCAGCTGAGGGGGGATGGATGGACAGAAGTTACAGGGGAATGGTGGGAGAAAGCTCCTGACCTTTGAAACAGTTCATTTTTAAATGATGGGGGATAAAAAAACCAAAAACTTAAAAAAACAACATGAAAAACAAGTACACGTACACACACAAAATGCTGTGCCTTGGTTCAAGTAACCCACACAAAAAGACAAAAGACGTTTTGGTTCCAAATTTGAGGTCACCAAAAATATGAGTGATTTACCTTTTTTTGTTCATTTAAATTAATACCAAAAGGTTATCCATGTTCCTGGATGTTCTGTGCATATGTTGCATGAAATACGCAACAGCCTGTGTGAAACCCGACATGAGAGTGGCTAAGACTTTCAAATTGGACACATATTTGGTTTGAAAAAATATCGCTCTCATATGCCTTTCTGTACTTTAACATCTGTATTATAAGAGACAGATTTACCTTTCTGCTACCCTTCCAAATTTTCTCCACTTTCTCTCCAGTGTTGTTTGGTGTGTTCCCTTCTTAATCCCCTTGAATGTTTATAAAATATACAATAGAAAAATATGTATTCTCCATTAATGACACTGGTGTTGCAGAACTACGCAACACAGGTAAATTATGATTACCATAACAGACAGTTGCAAAAGTATAAAAAGAAATCTATGCAAAAAATGTTCTGTCTGCTTCATATAATTCTATTTGGGTTGGAGGGTCTGGTCTCATCAAATGGCCTTTATGAAAACTATGAGTCCTCCTTTCATCATTTCTCAACTCAGTGCTGACAATCCCACCACCAGTCTGACTTGTAAAATTCAATGGGTTTTTTTTTTTTCATTTTTAAGTGGTTAGTTTACCATTTAAATGACGGAATGTAAGACAAACGGACAAAAGAAATGTGATAAAGGGAGACAGTAGTGCATGTGTGTGTGTATGTGTGTCCCAGAGAGTGAGAGAGTGAGAGATTGTGAGAGGTAGAGTGTGTGAGTGTGTGTGTCAGTAACAGGGAAGTCTAGTAAACCTTTGACTACTTGTCCTTCCACCATTGTTGTCAGTGCCTTTGTTTCATTTGCTTTGTAAAATTTTCTCTTCATCTCAGCTTTGTCCTTTAAAAAGCATTTTACCCCAAGCTTCTTCAACATCTTGTATTATATTATGCAAGATTCTTTCTAACTCATCTTCATCTTCATTATGCATCTATCCTGTCCTTTTTCAATCATTGAATTGTCAATGGTAGTTTCTCTGTCTGTCTATGTGAAATTGTAGGTTAGGAGTGAGTTTTGAAATTCTGTCTAACTTGCCTTGTTATTTGCCTCTTGTGTAAACGTATGTAGTAATTTCTCCCTTAGAGAAACCACACCTCATTTTAGTCTGTAGACACCTCCATATGGACACTGCTGAAATATGTGGTTAAGGTAGACAAGCGCTTTGATAGAAAGTGCTGAACAAGATTTTGTGGAAAAAAAAACATTTTAGAAATTACATTGCTTTTGTTGAATGGTTGTGGGTACTTTTGCTCTAATGATGGTGTTTATGAAACGAATGGATTTCAAAGTGTTTTATAAAAATAGAAAAAAAAAATAAAATAAAAAGGAAAACAGTTGTACTGTATTTTTATTTTTTAAAAGTACTATATTCAAGAATTTCACCTGGCAATTCAGGAATGGTCCCATGCAATGTAGATTTGTACCACTTGAGGTCACCTTTGAATATGAATCATAGTTCTTGAAGATAAATTTCCCACAGATGCATGGGTTATGATATTTCTTCAGCCATTTTCACCATTCTTTCTTGATTCTTAGCATACTCTAAAGCTGTCTCAAAGCAGATAACATAACTATTTAACAATGGCACCATCACATTTATCATGCAACACAAACTACTGTATAATGATATTAATTGTACCTTTTACACTTTTCTTTGTTCATTTCAAGAGAACCATGATGCTGCATAATTAACACACTCTGGAACATCAAACAAACAGGCAATGCCTTTATGAAAAATCACTGACATATTGTACAACTATAAGACTATTTAAGATTATTATTACAGATTGTTAATGAAAAAAGCTAACACAAGTGGCAGATTAACTCAACAATGAACTATTATTGTACAGCTGCAAAACTAAGAGAAATTGCCTGATCTATGTCTTCTGAGTGCAGACTTAGGCAGAAACACATTGTTTTCCATTAAAGTAGACATTTTAAAATGCAATACAAATACAATTACAGTGCAAGAGATTAAAATCAGTGACTAGACAACAGCCCAACCTGTGTAACAGTTACTGTACTGATTTAATTTATGAAATTCAGAAACATGTTACATTTACTTTTTACCTTTTCATGATTCATATTGAAAATGTTGTTTGTATTTCTCAGGTGTATATCTCTTGCGCAGTCAAATGCACTCTCACTGTCTTCACCAGTGAGAATGAGGTGGCCCACAGCAGTTAGCTGTATCTCCCAGGCTTGGTAGGACCACCCAGAGGGATGTTTCTCGGTCTGGACAGGGAGAGACCCACAAAGGAGAGCGAACAGATCAGACATACTGACCAGTAAGGGGCCCACTTACAGCTGAGCCAGAAGCTTAGAATTATTCACCTTCGAAAACATTACATGTGACAATTCACTGAAGAGGGGCCATACTGAAACTTCAAAGCCCATATGTATTAATGTTAATAAGGCTAAAAGGTGAGTGTACTATCTGAGGAGTTGAGCATACAATATCTCCAAATCCTATATGAAGTGATGTTAATAAGGCTAATAGGTGAGTATACTGTCTGAAGAGGTGGGCATACTGTCGCTCCAAAGTCCATATGTATTAATGTTAATGTTGAGTATAGTGTACATTCCTAGAAGTTTAGGTGGGTATACTCCATGTACTTGCATGTACGCTTGACTGGTGTATTAAAACAGTGTACTCACCTCAGTATACTCCCCAAATAGTATACTCATTTCCTTTATGTAAAATGACTGACTCTCAAAAAAAAGATAAATATATAATCATAATATCACTCTATGACATTTTTATTGTTAGCGCAGGAAACTCATCAAGGACACGAAGGTGGACTGTACTTTTCTGTACTAAACAAATAGAGCTTCTTATCAGACATTTATTATGTAACCTAAGCCAACACCTCAACTACAGAACTCTGTTTTCACACACTCAATAAACCTGATATACCACTTCACACATTACTCCTTTACTCTTATCATGCAATAGAATAATAAAAACAAAAAATAGAATAAAACCTACATAATATATGTAACAACAGCAACATTGTCCTCACCTTCTGTTGTGGTGGTGTGGGCACCCTCTTGTTCGAACTCCTAAAAACCAGAAAAAACAAACGAGTTACAGTGAGTTAAAATGATTAAATACCAGTTAAAAAACTTCAAAATGAGTCTGTAGGAACAAGGGTGAATTACAGTTAAATGTGTTCTACTGCACAATGCTGGATTCCAAGCCTGTTGGTTTTTCTCTGTGTTCAGGGCCCATTATGTGAGACAGATAATATGGTGGCTAAGGCCCAAAACTCATTAAAAGCCTCATTGTGGAAGCACTGATCAAGGATCAGGCTACTCAAAATATATGCTAGCCTTATCCATTGTGATCTAAGTGGAAAAGCTGATCTTAGGTTAGGGCCCGTATTTAAACAGCATGTCAGAGTCGGGAAGTGCTGATCTAGGATCAGAGATCCTCCGGCTATATCTGAGCCTTATCCATTATGAGACAAAAGGCCAAACTGCCCCTAGAACTGTGCTCTTGTTCTGAGAAGCTTTCAGAGTGAATGCCCAGTTGGAGACAGGTGTAGCTGATTGTGAGCGTATGTGTATGTGCATGTACGTGTGTGTGTGTGTATGTGTGTGAGCGTGTGCATGTGTGTGTGTGTTTGGAGGAGGCTACTCACGGCTGCAGTAGCGGATAATGAGGATGAGAATGATGAAGAGAAGGCCGCAGCCCAACGCCAGCGGAGCCCATATAACTACCTCACATGTGCTGGGAGAGTCGCTGGACTTATACACTACATTAGAGAGAAAGAGCAATAGAAAACAGACTTCTACACCACCATCAGGAAAGCATTTTACCATTTTTTTATTTGACAAAAAAAGTCTCTTTTTACAAAATTGACCTAATGTATTTAATTTAGTTGTTGTTGGTTTTACTTTCCTTGTTTCTCTACTTTTATCATCTCTGTCCACATGCCTTTCTTTTGTGTGAGCTTTCCCCTATTTTTTTCCTGACTTTTTTTTGAAGGATGAATCCCCTTGGTCTGCTTCCTGAATGAAAGGTGCTCTATAGGTAATTGTTGTTTATACTATTATTATTATTATTCGTAGTAGTATGCGTTTCAGTCTTCGTTTTCATCTGTATAAAATGCTCTATCCAAACTAAATGTTGCATGCGTATGAAATTAAAAAAATAAATAAAATAAAATAATAAAATAAAATAGAAGAATAAAATAAAATGAAGACAATTACTCATAATTCATTCACAAATTAGTGTCAATGTCAGTTAAAAATAAAAATAACGGCGGTTTTATACGTCAGGAGTTTGGTAAGGCGTCTGTATACCTGTGATCTGCCCATTCGAATGCTCTATCACCAGATATTTAATCTTTCAGCGAAAATACTACACAATATACTACATCTATTTATTTCACTGACTGCTCAACCGTAGATTACACTTTTTTGTGTAGCCTTTTCAAAGCGGTTATTTCGTCGCTGTTACTGATATTTAACGGTCAATCAAGCTGTATAACCCAGCAGTAAAGGTAATGTATTTCGAATCAGTGTGAGCTAGCCCATCAGGAGTCTGTAAACAACGTGCAAAATGGAAAAACTGGACCGCGATGCTGTTTGATCAAAATAACGGTGAAAAATCAATTGCTGGAGTTGAGCCATGCCAAAACGCGTACGAAAGTACTCTCCTGCAGCTAAATGTAGTATAGATACGCACCTGGTAGGCACACACAGGGTGTGCTATTTGTGACAGGTGGAGTGGGGGTCGTCGTAGGTGGAGGTTTAGTCGCGATAGGGTCTGCAGAGGAAAAAAATACAAATCCATAACAATAGCCTTGAAAAAATATAATAATTAAAATGCTGTTGTGCCAACCACCTGTTATTTTTAGCAGAGGCAGTAGCACAACATGAAATCCAATGTGCTGTGGAAATGTGGCACCACGGACAATGTGGCCTCGTATTCCTAGTACTGCAGGTAATAAGTAGGGTTAATGTATGGCACAGGGTGGAGGTATCTGATGAGAACCTCGATGTAGTAGAAGTACCCTGTATCCCTGTATTCTGGCGACTCACCAGGGAAACCAGTGAGTACGGTGGAGCTTCCGAATACCAATGACTTTTCTCTTATGGTGGAGCAGCTGTAAACACCGCTGTCGCGTTTCTTGTCGAACGCTGAGATATCCATGCTTTGTCTGCTTGAAATATTGATGCCATGGACTCCTTCCGTTTTGACCACTTTTCCCTGTTTGTCCACAGATCCTACGAGTTGCATTCCCGAGTTGCTGAGCACGCGAAACCAGAGGACCGTTGAAGCTGCCGTTTTCAAATCGCAGGCGATTGGCACTTTCTCTCCATTCTTGACTTTTTTATTCGTCTGGCAATTTGTACCTGAAAAGGACAAAATACTGCTTATTGTACTAAGAGGTGGCCGTATTTTTTAAGATATTGAATTGGAACAATTATATAAATTAAACAAGTAAAATAAATAAATATGACCGTGTCAATATATCACAATATTATTTGGTAGGCTAAGCCTTGAAGAAATCTGACCAGATGTTTGTATAACGTGGAACAAGACAGTCATCGTTTTAATTTAAGGTCATTAAATAGTTCTTAAAAACACTCCGTTCATTTCTCCATGGGCCAATTTAATATAAGGATTTAACGACAAAAATACCTCATTAAATGTTGGTACTATTTAAAAAAAAATACAAATTACTTTCCTGTTCCGTTAAAAATGCTTTGTCATTCAAGATAAATTAAAAAGACAAAGATTTTCCAAGCAATAACAAAATAAACAGCTGAGTACGAATTAGGCCTAATAATGGGAAAATAATGTGCTAGTGGATTTCTAAACTAGACAACTACATTATACGAGCTTGCTGTTTTCGGTTGGATTAAAATAATCATCTGAAATTGTGTAAATTATATTTATTTAGGTTATTCCAAACGAAAATAAGCATTTTACGATAAGAATTGTTCATTATGATTTTACATAATTAAAAACCACGCAATTTAATTTTATAGCTACCTGCATCTAGTCCATTGGAATGCAAAGATTTCAACCTCTTATCTGTATATTACTGTCATATTCCATAATTTCTGTTAAAACTGCACAACATAACATTCGGCGGAAAAATTTGCAATTTACAAAAGAGTCAAGGTGGCTCATCTAATCCACCCACTAACCCCACATGAGACTAAAAACAGTGGAAAACATGGCTACCTTAAAACATAGAGGGAAATGTTGCATTAGATAAATAGTTTAAAAAGAACACTTACGTAAAGTCAGGCTAAAAAGAAAGAGCAGGGTCAGAAAGATTTTGTACATTTTTTTTCTTTGCTTTTCGCCGGGAGAAGCGTGTACTCATATAGTGATGAGGAGGGGACAGGGTTACAAGAACAAGATGAGGTGTTCTCTCTCTCTCTCGCGCGCGCGCGCGCGCTCTCATGCACACGCACACACACATACGCTTACACACAGACAGGATGCAAACAACAAATACAATACGATTTGATATATACAGTATATACAGTACCAGTCAAAAGTTTGGACACACTTTCCCATTTCCTTGAATGAGAAAGTGTGTCCAAACTTTTGACTGGTACTGTATATATGTATATGTATCAGAACAAAGGGATTTAGAAACCGCATTATTGTTAAAAACAAAATAACATCAATATTGTATGTAGTACGTATGGTTCCAAGTATTTCCCAAAAGATCAATTAACAGCTTTTATCTCCTAAACTCATGTCTTCCCTCGGGATTTTCCATTATTCCTTATCCATTATTGCGGATAGTCTATATTCAGGCGAAGATACCTTGAAGCTGCGATAATTATGACTGAAAGCGTGACCCGTCTCAAGTCACTGGATTCTCACGTTCATATTGAGAGCTCTTCGTCTTCATCATCGTTAATAATGTCTCATGACACGTTACTACGTGAGCGGTTGGCAGTTTGGGAAGGGCGGTATCAAAACTCCTTGCATTTCATAAGTCTGAGGGGGTTTGCAAACTTTGCAAAAGCCCACCAATCAGCTGCATCCTGGGTTCACTCCAACCACAGCCCCGAGAAACGAGCACGCAGCCGTCGGCAACGAAAACAAGTACCGTGTAGGCACCGGAGGGGCTTTGCCATAGAACATCCCAGATACATGATCTGCAGTGGTCTAAGGAAATCACTTTGGGTCTAATAACAAATTCACATGTTACGGTTAACAGATTTTACTATTCACACTCCCCTAAAACCCTCACTCACTCTCATGCACACACACACAAACACACACACACACACACACACACACACACACACACACACACACACACACACACACACACACACACACACACACACTAATATGTCTGCACACATACACACACAAACACACACTGCTACATTTGCAGACACATACACACTAATATGTCTACACACATACACACACAAACACACACTGCTACATTTGCAGACACATACACACTAATATGTCTGCACACATACACACACTGCTACATTTGCAGACACATACACACTAATATGTCTACACACATACACACACAAACACACACTGCTACATTTGCAGACACACACACACACACACACACACTCACACACACACTACTATGTCCCTTTAATCACACTTCCTATGTATGTTTATGTCATGATAGCCATGATTGCAAAGGTCATTACGGTCATTACAACCTCTTTTTCCATTTTTCTACATCATGCCAAGAATGAAATATAAACATAACCCTTAGCAAAGATTAACAGGTGTGGACTGAAAATACTTCATTCATGTCACAGGAAGTTTGTGCTAGGATCACAAGTTTTTTTTCTCTCTCTCTATCTTCTCAGATTTACAGCTAACTTGCAAATTTTCATAATATTATATTTTATGTTATGTTATTTCAACATCTCAAATTAAGTAAATTAACATAAGAGAACTTGGATGGTGTCTCAGTTTTGATTTAATGCAGATATTTGACAGAAATAGCAACAACATTGCATTTTTCCACAATACCCTTCAGACTTGCAGACTTTAACAACTGTCACACCAAGAATAATCATCTGTCTTTTTTTTTTCTTTAATTTTTATTCCTGATTTACCTCAAATCTCAAACAAATAAAAACTTTTTTATCTCTGCCCAGACCTTTGTAAGTTTTATATCAGGCTATATTGCCTCCTATTGACAAGCAGATGATGTTGCTGGTAAGTGCCCTTTCCTCAAACTGTTCCAAAACATGAGAGAGCAGGGGAAGACTAAGGGGAACCCAGCCACACTACCACCTAAACATCTCTGCTCAGTGGGAGTGCGGCGTTAGAGCAGGGGCAGAGTCCCAGCTCCGTTCAGGCAAAAATACAAGCCTGTTAGCAGTGCAATGGCGAGTTATCAATGATTTAATGTGCACATTAATCCAAGCCAGACCATTTGTAAACTGTAGTGAATATTATCATTATTTAAAGTTGTATATGAGTTGTTGAAATAATTTTCATGCTCTTAAAGTGCATTCAGGTAGGAGGCTTCACCCTGTAGTACAAACTGGGGTGATGCTCAGCGGCCATTTTGTGCCAGAACCCTCACTGCACATAAGCTGAGGGTTGTCATAAACATTTACCTGGGAGAGTAGCAGGTTGCAGATGAAAGAGCCATTATGTTTTGTTTGTTGTTTTTTTTACCAGGAGACTGAGGAAATCATTGTCCATGTGATATCTGGCATGGCATCGTTAAACACCACAGTGACTCAGTACCCAGGATTGAAGGTGAATCGGTGCTTTAGTTTCCCAAGGAGGTCACTTATTCAAATACAGACCACTTTTTGCATGATTCCTCTTATTATTATTATTATTATTATTATCATCATCATCAAATAATGTTAATCATTGTTATATTTATGCTTGCAGATATTTTAAAGGTGAGACAATGTTAAAAATGAGTGTCCCACATCTGCAGGGCAAGCAAACTCATAGCGAGAGAACTTTCTGAGTAAGGAGTCCTGCCCACATGGATTCGGGGCTGGGGGTTCCCTTGTTAGTGACTAATTATCGAGATGGCTCAAAGTTTTTCAGAAAGCAAAAGGGTGCTTCCAGAAACTGCATGGCAAAAGATTTGTTTCTCCACTACAGTATAGATACCAAGAAATTAAATTATAAAGTCTGTCGTGTATTTCCGCAGACAGCAATTATTAGTTAAGACGTACAACCTTTTACATCTACTGGTGATTATCAATATTTCGTGATGTTTTACACAGAGGTGAAAACGAATACAAATGCGTATAAAACAACGATGAAAGTGACTTTACCAAAATAAATGGTGATCATACGGGCCAATCCGCGTTTGAAATCGCTGCTATTGACTTCACGCGCAATGGAACAGTCCCCTGACTCAACTGAGGACAGTCGCCGGAAGTCAATGTTGTCAGCCCTAAGGACAAACACCTACCCATTTTGCAAGTGTAATTATATCTCTGCGTTATTTCCTCAAGTGGAAAGTCACCGCCACTAAAACGAATTTACTTTTTGTCTTACGACCATTCTTCGCTAGGTTTGTCTCGCTGTAGGCGTAGAAAAAAGGGTTCTGTTGGAGTTTTATTGTGAAACCTAAGCGAAGGTGCCCGTCTTCGTCAGTGCTGACTTGTGCAACCTGCTCTTGCGTCACTGATGGAGGAAACGCAACATCTACAGGGCAGTTACTGTAGCCTGCAGGTGAACATAATTTTACCTACAACCACCAGTGAAGTACAGTATGGCATCTTACTGTCCCTGCTTGCACAGTGTTTCTCTCTCTCTCTCTCTCTCTCTCTCTCTCTCTCTCTCTCTCTCTCTCTCTCTCTCTCTCTCTCTCTCTCACTGAAATACTAGAATAATAGACTATTTATCCAAATGTAGCAAAATTAAAAATAGCAACCATGAGATAGAATATGTTGCAGTAATTTAGAGACTGTATAATGATAACAAAAATGGGGAAAAACTTGTGAAATCTGTTTCTGTCAGAGGTTTGATTCCCCTCTAATAAGTGCATGCTGTCTAGCAGAGACATAACCTGAGCAACAGTAAAGACAGAGGTGGGGAAGTCCAAGACAAGATGAAAACAAACACAATGTTTCAACCGCTAATTTAAGGTTCTACCTTGTTTTGTTACTGTGCACCTGGCCAGGGGGTGGGGTGGGGGGGGTGTTCTGTTGTTCTGTTCTGGGATAAGAGTGGGTGTCCAGAGAGATGATCAAAGAGATTTAGCAGAGTTTTACTGTTAACCAACCCATTTCTGTTTCCATTCAACCTGGTGTCCCCCATTAACACCCCCCTCCCCACCTCCTCCTGCCCCCCTAGCTGAGTCAAACCTTCCTTCTAATGCAGCTCTTTTTCTCTTACTGTCTTGGTCTGTATGAACCCACCTGTAGGGGGGTCCCTATTTGAATCACCCCGAAACTGAGGGGGCCCCGACCTGAAACAGAGCCCTCTGAAGTGTGTGTGTGATTCCTCTGACTGTAAGTGGGGAAAGCCAGTGTCTAAACAGTGATGTTTCTGTGCAGTCCGAACCAGAGGACTTGAGAAAGGAGTCTGAATGTGCGCCACATCAGTACCAACAGAAACCAAAGGGACCAGACAGCTAAGTAAGTACAACTTTAGCCACAGGGTCGATCAACCATGTAGATAGTCTTCTACACTGTTTTGTAGCTGTTAGAATTCTGCCACAGGTGAGTTTGTTGAGATGTCATTAGATGCACCAAGGTGTTTTTTCTACACTGCCTACTTCAGGAATCTTAATCCTTTCTCATGAAAAATGTATTGACAATGTTGACAAATGAAGATAATATTGCCTCTGTTTGATAGTGCTGATTTGTATTATACATACAAGCATGTGCACACACACGCACACACACACACACACACACACACACACACACACACTACTATGTCCCTTTAATCACACTTCCTATGTACGTTTATGTCATGATAGTCATGATGGCTCTCATTCACATGCATACATCGGTATGTGAAGGAAAGCAAACACCAATCATGCATGTGTGGTTTTGTCAAAAAAGCATGCTAAAACCTAGAAACAGAATAACGTTCTGACCAGCTTTTGACTGTGTCATGTTGGGAATGGCCTTGAGTGACTGAAAACCTTGAAAGACTATAAGTAATGTAAGTTGAGCGTGCTTCACTGTTGTATACTTGCTGGACTGTTGCCATGGGTCTTGTCATGGACAGATTTACAGTAGAGGGAGAGAGCCTCTTAGCTCTTGTAGCTCTGAACAGGAAGAGGCTCAGAGTCAAAGCATTTTGCAGAAGACTGCAGTCAGATACACCTGGTTTAGGTGAAAGAGTACCCAGTATAAAACTATAGAAAATAATGGGGAAGGTGGAGGAAACCATCATTAATCTAAATGTGAACATTCTTCTGTTTCACTTTATTCTGTTCCAAACGTTCTGAACAATCTGATCATTTTCTAAACAAAAAGGTAACGAACTGCCAACTACATGTTGTAAACCAGAACATTATTTACCATTGTGGCAGATAACAACATACTTTTAATGTAACTACGGATGATCTCAGTTGTGTTGTTGAAAATGAGCTTGGTTTATTCAGTTGCCTTATCACTGTAATGTATTGCATTTTAATGTGAATAGTTGATCCAGATAAATGGCATAAACTACACACGTATCCATAACGAACGGTGTAAGGAATCTTTGGCTGTATGCTAACCTTTTAGGTTGAAATGGAAATACAACCAGATATTAAGCAATACAGTAATCAGTCATTAATGTTTATACTCAGAGATATTAGCTCAAGACAATTAGTTTGGTTTGTGATGAATTCAAGAGTAAAGATAATTATTGTAAAATGAATATTCCTGAAAAGTAATTTTTTAGAGTTGTTAAAGCTAAGGGCAGAGCTTTTTGTGCTTAGGCTTTGAGGCTGAATTTCAGCCTGACTTTGCCACCTCTGTCATTATTCATGTTCCTCTTCTCAAAATGTCTCAAAATGTCTCTGCTTTGTACATGTGCCTGTGATGGAACCTAATCAGCGCTCAATACTCAGACCTGTTTAAACTGATATAACAGTCGCCTGAAGTTCTTCTGGCTATGACAATCTTCGTCAGATACTTGAAAAACCTTTGCAAAGCAGAAACAAGTGATAAAGGATTTTCAGAGAGTACATTTTCAAATATTGCCAACACAATTATATCAATTCATATTTATCAAATATGAAGCATTCATTTTTTGCAATCAGTACTTGCACTTTAAAGACTTTAAAAACATTTTTGACAGAAAATCGAGATATTACATTTGTTTGA